>CM073771.1:4225927-4543418 GCA_037158775.1 Hetaerina titia | reverse complement strand
AGGTGTGAGTGATGTGAAAACATCGAAACCGGTAGGTGTCGAAATACAATATCTAGTGGAAAATTGCAATACCTGTGGTTTTAAAATTTGTGTTTCTTGTTGTCTCATTGGTTTTCTTCTCCCGTTTTATCTGTTTGTCAAGATTTCCCCGATGAGTCAGACTGGCATCTGGTTGTATCTATTCTTTAAAATAGTATAGAATTGCAAATTTTCTCTTTTGTTTTCCTGTATAATTTACTTCGAGGATGCATTGCGGCGTTATTCAATCTGCGATCTTATCTTTAGGTCCTTTTAATTTGCTTCTAGGAAACATTATAGCGGCAATAAGTCTGTCAAAAACATTTTTTGCGCATCACAAGATTATTGAAATCTTTTTATAACATTTATGACTTTTTATTAAAAATTTGTAAATTGGTTTATGGTTGTGAGAAGAGGGGCTTGATGCACCAATAGTGACCCTTTCCCATTTCTTGTTAGGGTATCACAGAAATCATCGGACAATCGGTGTCTGTTCGACGGAGCTATTAGTCAATCGTAGCTGAAAGGTGGTTAACAGATGAAAATGCAGACAGCGAAATATTTCCCAAATCCTTCATAGTTTATAGAAATGACAGACAGAATAGAGCCAGAGGAGGAGTGTTTATTGCGGTTAAAAACTCTAGCGTCAGTGGAGCCGAGTTATTTCCTGATAACTGTATAGAAATTGTTTGGTGCTCAGTGAGAACACCCAGAGCGAAAAGAATATATATCTGTGCGTATTATAGACCACCCCACGCTAGCATTAACTCAATACCAGACCTAGAAAAACAGATACAAAGCTTTACATCCCACAACAGTGAGCATAGCCTAATTATCGGGGGCGATTTTAATATTCCCACAATAGATTGGGATTCGTACAGTTTTTTAAATGGAGGTAAAGACAAGGTTCTATGCGAGTCCCTCTTATTTGCGTTCACCTCGAATTCCCTACATCAATTAGTCACTTCACCAACAAGGGGAATTCTTGATCTGTTAGCCACAAATACACCCGAAAAGATCTTAAATATAGAAGTTTTTGACGGAATCTGTGATCACAGGGCTGTTAACGCTAACTTTTCTTTAAGCGTAGAAAGGTTTATTTGTTCAATAAAGCTGACTATGATGGCTTAAAATGAGAGTTAAAACGTTCCTTTTTTATATTTGACGAATTAAGCAATACCAGTAGTGTCGAGGATCCATGGAATAATTTTCTTGCGATAACACGCTCAGCAATACAGATATTTATGCCTAGTAAATATATAAAAGAGAATAAGGATCCCTGTTGGTACAACTCTGAAGTACGAAAACCTGTATGGCGGCAAAGGGTGTGCCATGCCAGAATGGAAAACGCAGTTAAAGATTCCTCCCCTGATAAAATCAACGAGACCATACAGGACTACAAAGCATCTAGGTCCACTGCCAAGAAGGCCTTCCGGAAGGCGCTAGCGGAATTCAAAAGGAAAACATTAGGCGAACATTTGAACGATAACCCAAAGATGTTTTGGTCCCACGTCAGGGAAGTACAGGGAAAAAAGTCCACCGTAAACAAATTGAATTACGAAAAGGGGGATAAAGTAACGAATGGTTTAGATAAAGCCAGCATATTAAAATCATTCTTCCAGTGTTTTCAACATATGCCCACAGAATATACCCGAAATCCTTTGGAAAATATTTCAGCAATCGATTTGTCCACACGCGGAATAAAGCTACTCCTTAAAAATATCCCCCTAACGAATCTCCGGGACATGATGAGATACCGATACACGTGTATAAAGAACTATCGTCTGAAATAGTCCCTTATCTTGATATAATATTTAAGACGTCATTAGCAGAAGAAAGCATGCTAAACTGCTGGAAGGTGGCTTCTGTAACTCCAATATTTAAAAACGGGGACCGGGAGGATCCCAGTAATTATGGGCAAATATGGCTTACCTCCATCTCCTGTAAGATTCTTGAACACTTAATTGTTAGTTCCATAATGAGATACCTCGATAGCCAAGATTTATTGATTAATAACTAACTTGACTTCCGTGAGGGTAGATCCTGCGAAACTCAACTCACACTCTTTATTCATGATATAATGTACTCCGGTGAAAGTAATATTCCAGTTGATGCGATTTTCCGAGATTTTAAGAAAGCTTTCCATAGAGTCCCTCATTGCAAATTACTCGAGAAATTGGAAACTTATGGAATACACGAGAGTATTATTAACTGGATTAAACAATTCTTAAGTGATCGTGTCCAAACAGTCGTCCTGGACGGTGTATCATCCGATACTGTCGTGGTCACGTCGGGTCTACCACAAGGAAGTGTCATAGGCCCCTTCCTATTCCTTATTTACATAAATGACCTCAGTACCGTAGTTATTGTAAGGTCCGTCTTTTCGCCGATGATGCAGTAATTTATGGGGACATTCGAAGTGACGAAGGCAGAGTCAGCCAAAGACCTAGATGCAATTCAAAATTGGTGCGACACATGGCAATTGGAATTAAAATTTTTTAAATGCGTAGTAATGCATATTTGGGAAAAGAGTAATTCCCTCCCTTGCAGCTACAAAGTGAAACAAACCAAAATCGCGAGGGTAGATTCCTTCAAATACTTGGGTGTAACAATTTGTCACGATCTGTCCTGGGGAAAGCACACACGAGAAATATGCGGTCGTGTTAATAAAAAATTGGGATTTGTGAAAAGAGTTCTCGGTACACGCGACGAAAAAGTGAAGGAACGATGTTTTCTTGCCTTGGTCAGGCCCCACCTAGAGTATGCTGCCAGTATATGGGATCCTCATAATATAAATTTGGTTTCGGAATTAGATCGAGTTCAGCGGAGGGGGGCTAGATTTGTCAAAGATTGTTATGACCAACGCAGTAGCGTATCTACTTTGCTAGACAATTTAGGTTGGGATTCTCTTACGCAGCGGCGTTTCCAATATATATTAAACTTATTAAAAACATTTAAAGATGGGTCTTTTTCCGATGGCATCGAGAATGTAATACGAACCCCAACGTATTACGGTCGAAGGGATCACGAATATAAGACTAGAGAGATAGACTGCAAGACTGACAGGTTTAAAATGTCATTATTTCCAAGAACGATAAGAGACCAGAATGCTTGTAGCCGACATCCCCCAGGAGTCAGTTCGACACAATAAGTATTAACGTACAAGTTGGGGACTGCGCGTGGATATTTTTAAATATATATATATATATATATATATATATATATATATATATATATATATATATATATATATATATATAACTTAGACAGTAACGCACAGCACGAGAACACATAAAAAGAACACTCACAATAATATCTTGATAATTTCGACGGACTCGAGCTCCGTCTTCTTCGGAAGATAAGATATGACTGAGGAAAAGGGTACGCGGTGCAGAGAGAGTATGGGACGAGGGAGAGGGGAAAAACAGGTATTGGGGGAGGGTGAAGGAGGGGTATATAGAGGGGGAGAAAGCGGAGCGGAGAACAGGTGGTGGGAGAGGGGTGAAGGAGGAGTTTATGGAGGGGGAAAGGGAGGCCAGAGGGGAGCGGAGATGGAATAAGGAGGATGCGGAAATAGTAACAAGCGACACAGAAAACTAACAATTCATCCACAAATACCACAACACCCATGACCAAGGCATCAACTCACCAAGTCATCATAAGGGCTTGACAAGTCAAAACCCAGGACAAGGATGACAAAATGTATGCGGATTAATAAATTGTCCCACCACCTCGCAAGGTGTTGTGGGATCTGTGGATGAATTGTTAGTTTTTTGTGTCGCTTGTCACTATTTCCGCATCCTCCTTATTCCATCTCCGCTCCCCTCTGGCCTCCCCGTCCCCGTCTTCTTCAGGTCAGAGTCTGACCTGAAGAAGGCCTCGGAGTAGGCCGAAAGCTTAAATCATCTACAGTGTGAGTGTCCTTTTACGTGTTATCTGTTTTATTCTGTGTTCTATTGTGCCGTCCAAAAGTTATATTGCTCTCGTGAGTACTTCCGCATCATCGATATATATATATATATATAATTTTTTTTCGTACAGGTTCCCCCCACCTGTTTGAAAAAACCCAACCGCCTCATCCCTTACCCTTTCCTTCTGGTGCTACACCCCATGCCCCATGTGTGAGCGCATGACGGCGCTAATGCTTATTCTTCCGTAAATGGGATATACTCCCCACGACTGTTTCTCATGGAATTAGGCTTATCATGCATCATTATGCAACAGAAGCTCTCGTACATACCTGTATGCCTCATTTCGTGCTTTGTGTACCTATTCTTGAAAATTCTATGAGCAAACGCATACAGTATAATTTTGCGTCATCAAGTGTTGACCTAGTTGCCCAAGTGTCAACCTGATTTGATCTATAAAGAGATCGATTTGGTCTTTAATTACAATTATTTTTAACGTGTATGCTTAAGACAATTTCATAAATTTCATTCTAAAGCATTTGCGTCTTTCATTGCGTATCACTTTCACTACTTATGTTACTTAAAAGTTGTTATTTGTTCGCAAAACTGGATTGACTATTACGGACGGCGTTTAGATATTATTTTTATACACTTCCCAAGTATTTTCCTATCGAATCCCTTCCATGAAAGATTTTTTTGCTGCCGAACTTTCTATTTTTACCTATATTCCTGTGGTTTTTTTGGCTTCTGTGTTATTTATTGCTCAAGTGAAGTTCAGCTGTTTTTATATCTGATAGGGAAGCTTTTGGTCCTCGTAGACTTAAACCTCGTTTGGTTACTGCTGCCAAACGCTCCTGTATAAATCTTAATCTTTGCTTATAATGCAACCATTTCAGAGAGTAAAAATCATTCGCCTTGACCGGGATTCGAACCCGGATATCCGGCCGAGTGCTTTAACCACTTAAGCTACCGAGACGTCCTCTTACACTCTGAAATTTTGGGGCTTTAAAGGAGCAAGATGTTATGACGAAATACCGTACATACAATGTCACAAGCATTCGTAGTCGTGCGCGACGCGCCACAGTCCACGATGTTAATAAAGCCAATTTCAAACACTTAGGCTGTTCATACCTTAGACAAATTTCAAGAAACTGTAACAGTAACTTTAACGGAGTCACCCGCTATGTGTGCATTATAATGCAACCATTTCAGAGAGTAAAAGAAATTGGCTTTATTAACATCGTGGACTGTGGCGCGTCGCGCACGACCACGAATGCCTGTGACATTGTATGTACGGTATTTCGTCATAACATCTTGTTCCTTTAAAGCCCCAAAATTTCAGAGTGTAAGAGGACGTCTCGGTAGCTTAAATGGTTAAAGCACTCGGCCGGATATCGAGGGATCCGGGTTCGTATCCCGGTCAAGGCGAATGATATTTACTCTCTGAAATGGTTGCATTATAATGCACACATAGCGGGTGACTCCGTTAAAGTTACCGTTACAGTTTCTTGAAAATTAATCTTTGCTGTTTAGTAAAGTTGTGGGGAGGACAAACAATGAAAATTGATTGACGAATGTGTTTCAGCAAATTTTACGAATCCCTACACTCGTATTTTATTATCTGTTCGTAGCAGACTAATGGATTTATTGATATATGGATTGGATTGGATAAATTGGATTTATTTTTTGACGTGACTATTCTATCGTCTAATTCATTTATGGGCGTATGTTCCGATGCTGATTGTCATGTATCATATATCTTCAAACGTTATCAGAGACTATCTACTCCGCTATCGGTTTGTAGTGCTTAGACATTCCAAATCATGCCGTCATCCATGCACTTATTCTTTTTTGTTTCGTTCAATTTCAATAAATTGTTATTGTATGATTCGTCCTCTGCGTATGTAGCCCTTTATTTCTTGCCGAATCGAAGAACTTTCCATTTGGCCTAAAATATATACAAATATTAAACTGGGCTACGGTAGATGTTAGTTGATGCCTTAGCCGAGATATTATGCCTACAAAGTATTAATTTTGTTTTTAGAACTAGCAGGGAAGTTGTAAGTATGAATCAACAATACATTTGTACGCGAATCCATTCTTTAAGTATGAAATAATTCCTTGTAGAAAGTGATTGGCCCTAGAGTCTTACCTCTCGCCTACAACAACCATCATCTTATACCACACCAAACTTAATTTTGACCTCCAGGGTGGCCACCAAAGTCGCAAATATTCCCACAGCCCGAGCCCATCCCAAAGCATTCTGGTGTGCATTAGTTACCCGTGAAATTCCGTTCCGGCATATTAATGAGATCTCCGCTCTATATCATAAAATACTTCCAGCGGATTGGATAATGCCGCGTTTTTTCCATTCTGCAACTCCCTCTCCATAATCCGGATGTACATATTACCTCTTCCGTCCTTGACCGTGATACCGCGCACCTTGGAAACAAGAGGGAGAATAAATCGTGGCCCATTATTTTCAATACGCTAACTCCGTATCGCCCGTCCACGTTTCCATCACTGGCGCGCGGGCACCGGCGCGAGGGGGAGGGTGGAAGGGGGAGGCGGTGATGGAAGATCGATGGTGAAAACAAGGGGGGGTGGGAGGAAGAATGGCAGAGGAGACGGAAAAAAAGACCCCGGGCATAAAACTAGCTAGCATAAAACAGCTCAACAATGGGGGCGATATTTTGTTTTTTTTACCTTTCCGCTTTTGTGCCGTTCTATTTATTGCTTAGTTATTAACAGCGCAGTTAAAATGCGGAAATGTGGTCGATAATGTCAAAATTGACAAATGTTTTTGATGGAAGAAAGTCAGGTCTACGCCGAGGGGCATTAACCCGAAGGAAGATGGCTAATTCAGAAATGAATGCGTTCAATTATTCCCCTGGATGATATTTAGACCTAATTATGTGTACAAGGTAATGCTTTGAGAGGTAATATTCGAAGTGCGCCATTCAAATGCAAAATTAACAATAAAACTGATCAAGTGAATTTATATTATGATTTTTCTTGAAGAATACTATCCGGATTTATTGCAAGATATCAAATGTGCACAAACATTGGTCATGAAAATATCACAAAGAATGAAGAAGAATGTAAACCCCCACATTTACTACTGTTTATTCTGTTGCCATAATCACGGTGCTACCAGAATTTGTTTTGGCATAATGAAAGTGTCTTTTGAGTTGCATGAAGACAATTGTTTTGAGGGATAGTGAGGAGTGGTCATGAAAAAGGGAGTGGAGTGAAATTTCTGGAGAGGGATCGCTAGCAAACGGCTCGCCGGATGCTGATAGCCGTGCGTGTCTTACGTGGTAAGGCGAGTTACGAAAAGTGAGATCTGGTTCATTTTTCTTCAAAGAATACAGCCGTGCTGTAGTGATGTCCGTTCCTTGCTGCTGTTTGTAGTGACCTTCGACTAATAATTTGTAATTACGTACGAACTTTCGACCTGCATTATGGAGAAAACCAATTTGAAGATCAAGACCATACTTAAATACTTGATATTTTAGTACCTTGAAAGCCACCGCCGGGGTGTGCAGCAGGGGGTGAACCAGATTAATTTTGACACGAATATGCCTCTACCGCGATCGGACAATGTTATTCTGATCCCTTATTGTTCCCGGAACAAACCATATTGAATCTATCTGCTCTACACTTAATCTCTCCAATTTTATTGACATGATCTCATCTACCTTGAAAAAAAGATGAATGAATTGGATTTATTGGGCGAATTAATTACTACATCAGCTAAAACATTGAAATGGATCCACTCGATGACGATCAGTCCTCATTCCATGGCTTCCATTCCCCCTAATTTCCAGCATGAAATCTCAATGTAAATGTGAAATTCCAATCTTCGACTCTTGCGTGATGATTACCAGTTGAACGGTTTTTATTATTTAGGAAACAGACAAACACTCCTCTGCCAATCATGGCCAGCATTTGAAGATTAGGAAGCGTAATAAACACCTAACCAGACAATAGCATATATTTTTACTGGAAAGTTGGCTCGCGATATTCCGATCCTCGTCCGAGCAAAAGCTATTTCAAAGGCTTCGATAGGTGTCAGTTGCTGTGGTGTCAAAGCGAGTACAGTCCATCGATTAACTTAGTGTTTGTTTTTTTAAATATTTTTTATTAAAAATATTTTTTGCATGTGCAGTCAATCTCTAAATGACGAAGGGCACAAGATGGACCATGTCCTTAAATATAATTTTTTAAGTTTGTCCGCCCAAAAAAAGTGCATATGGAAAAAAAGAGGTTTGTAGTTAGCTAAACGAAGCGTTAACTTAAAGAGATTAAAGGCAAAGGAAAAAGAGTGCTCAAATCTTTGCCTCTCGGTCATTATTCATTTTACACTGGACATTTAATGTGAAGGGCTTGCTAAGTAGAGCCCTCGGCGTATTCATTCCTTTTGAGGTCGATAAAAAGCACTGGCAAAAAATGAATAAAAATCGTCTTTCAAAATCCTTTACACCCGAAGAGTGTATTAGGTTCTATATTTAAGCGTGAATCGATTTTAAGGATGAACGCAGGGAGACCAGCTTGACTGTACTCGAGCACAGCGCTCTTATGGTTTAGTGTGGCACTGGTGGTGGAATTGTACGTGGAGCAGTCAAATGAAAACCGAACATCCACCATAACACGCAGTGCGCGCGAAAGGTGGCGACACTGTTAAACATCGATTCTGCCATCGCTGTGGTAGGAAGACAGCATAATAACAACTCACAGGCGCACGAAGTGGTTAGGTTATGGAGGGCATAAACGGTATCAGGAATACTTTCGAAAAAATACATTTATTTCACATAATGCCCAAAAATTCTTCGAATTACATACCTTGAGAGTTGACACTTTTTCCCTTGCGGCTTTTCTACGACTCAAAGCCTCCCTATTCAGCGGATTCCGGAAGATCCTTAAGGGTCCGCATGCAAGTTTCTTTGATGGCCCTTAGGATCCCATGGTGGTGCCCTTTGAGGGAGGATTTCACTTTTGGGAATAGGAAATAATGTGCTGGTACCTATTCGGGAGTGTACATCTACATAATACCCCGCAAGCCGCCGCAAGGGCGTGTGGTGGGGGTGTTAGGTGACCACCAAAAAAATAGGAAAAAAGAAAAACCGCATTCAGAACTAACACATACATGCAAACCCAAATCCACAGTAGTGCATGCATTCGTAGAAGCATCCTATCATTTTACACGCATGCAAATACACATCTACCTCCCTTCACTCCACAAGCATGCAAGTACATATGCTTAACTATAAGAAATAATTTTACCTTAGGATGTAAGGGGTTTGGGAATCGTCGTGGTGCTTTGCAGAAGGTCTTCTTCGCAAACAGGCACTTGAATGTGCGGAACAAATGGGAGGTGAGCGAGGACGATTTCGTTCTGCCGTCAATATCACACTCTCATTTATTTAGGGACAGTTTAATTAATTTCAATGTTCATGTCTTTACACACGGTTGGATTTTTCAAAAACATTCGTTAAAGAAATACCATACAGGAAACACGAAAGTAAATAACGTTCTAAACGTGGCCATGTTTAGCAAGAATCGGCTTGACGGGTCCCTCCAGATCTTCGGTCGAGACCTTACCGGAACATTTTCTGGGTGTGTAAAGTTATTAAAAGGAATTAATCATCGGAGAGGATCGTAAAATTCGCATTCGTAAGATAGACGCAGCCATAGGCACATGTTGATTTGCAAGTATTGTGGAAATGCCATTCTCATAATAAATTTCTATCGACTTTGATTGCCCATTATTATAAATGCAAATGGTTTGTCCTTTTCTTATGTTGGAACACTTTTATGGCAATAAACGAATTGTTACTGCTTAATTTCTATGTTTTAGTTGCCAAAGTGGTAACTAATCTTACTGTCGTTGATCGCGTAAAAGCCTCGTCAAAGTCATGTTCCTGTTCTCGAGAGCTGGATCGTGGACCTATGCCTGCAGGTAAGGCGTCTGGTTCCATTATTTGCTGCTGTCATTTTACGGTGTGCTCAGACACTAAGAGCCAGCCATATTTGCTAGTATGAAATAGCCTGCTATGACATCTTACTATTAAAATTGTTCGGAGGGAATTTATTTAAATTAACAAATAAATTAAGTCACGGAAGGTATGTAGGGAAATATTTTCTTTTTCAGTGCATTTTCGAAACTTTGTTATAGCTTGAAAAATCAACGGTAGCGGGTTTTAATCCAGGCATATATATATATATACTATATATATATATATATATATATATATATATATATATATATATACTATATATATATTCTAAGGTGCTTTTATGGTTTGATTCTGCAATTCATCTCATACGTTGGAGTACGTAAAGCCGAAATCTACTCCTCGTACTACGTAAAGTTAACCTTCAAAAGTTGGTACTTTGATTTTCGTAATATGCTACCATCATAATGATGCAAAAACAAGCGTCTTTGATGCTTAACTACATCGTACATGACATCAAAAGGGAAAAATACACAAGCCATGGCAGTGATGGGTCGTTGTGGAACAGGAGATCGGGAGGGAAAAGAGGCCGCCGGGTGACGAAGAAGGCAAAGAAGTAAGACCCCAGATCTCTTACATTGGAAAGGCTATTTCACTTTCTATACTTCACTTTTCTTGGAATTGAAATGAGTTTCCATTAAAAATGGCTGATTTAGTGGCAAGTAAAGACTTCAATTCAATCCCGGAATTGCAATAATTTTTCCATCACAAAAATTGCATAGAGCAACCAATCGCTTCGTCCCTTTGATGATAACATTCTAATATCAGAGTAGTAATCAAGTGTGCGCGATGAACATAATTCGTTTCGCTATGAGAGAAGATGGACTTTGGATTCTATCCCCCAGAAATTTATGTGGGCGAGCTATGAAAAAAGATGAAACATTGCGATGAAATTAATTTTGGTGTCGGATACCGGATTTGTTGACATCTCTTAAAAATTACAATGAGATACGCTAGGATTTTATGTTTTCAATTCATTGTCGGTAGGAAAACTATTGCGGAACGGAGAAAGTTTTGCGATTTCTCACAGTTCCGAGAATGGATTGTTTTAGAGAGACGGAACATTACCGTGCGGGGCCCGCCCAACGACGCGGTGGGTCGGAATCCCCACTCTGTGCGAAATTCTAGTGAGCATTCGGATGAGTCGTTCTCTCCTCCTTGATTAGCTCTCACTCTCATAAATCAATCCCCCCACTCCCCCTTGAACTCACTGCCATTATTTACTCGCTTTTCTCCATACCTTCCATTATCACTGTTTCGCTGGGGGCAGATTTTATGGGAAAAACTCCTGCGTTGAAATTATGACTATAGGTCGTGTGACGTTAGAAAATATCATCGATATCTCAATTTCTGTAGAAATGTATTTTTATTTTGAATTTATATTCCAAAATGATTTGAAATTATTTATATTAGAATGAATTTCACGTGGTATTTCATAACTCACTGGTGAATAATTCCAGTCTTATTGCTATTTCCGTTTTTGGTTGTTTTCTTTAATTTCAATAATACTATATCATGGCCTTAATTCTATTACTTCATTAGAGGATGACATTTTGAGAACGAACATTAATTGTACGGACCTCATAATTTTAATTTTTAGTAGCAGCTTGCCATATCCCTTACCTTTCCTCCTTCCTTCCCATACGCCGAATATTCTTCCGTACGGTCCCTTATGCTTTCTAGCACCTTTCTCCACCTTCTCCATGCCTTCTCTTCCCCTCTGTTCCCTTAGCTTCTAGAGACGACCGTTCGTTCCCGCCTCGATACCTACGCTCTCCGTTTGTCGTTCGCCCACGCCGTAAAATGGAAAGAGGAGATCCGTGTCTCAGAGCTTCGCCAATGAACCTCCAGGCACGCGACCCCTCTGGCTGAGAGTGTGCGCCCTAGAAAACGTATCGTTTTATTTATACCCACCTTGCAGTCCGCTTTTCCGTTTTGTCGGAGGGAGACGTTTACCTGAACACCGCGCGTGAGTGGTCTCCAGGTGTGAGTTGCGAGTGGTTCCTCCCGGCCACCGCCGCCGAAAGCCTTAATTCTGCCGCCGCCTATCCTTGGCGGATTCGTCACGCGATTGTTCATTTGGCGCCTCCTGTTTCGGCCTTGTATCGTCAGGTGGCTTCACTGCGTAGTACTTGTGCGTAGTATGTTGTACTTAACACGTGCGTCATCTGAGGTTTTAAGCGAATCAGTTCATCCTTATCATAGATTAAGTAATCAAATATCATCCAGATGTTTATTCACTCCTTGGGATGTGCAATGATTCAACTCTTTTTGTCAACATGATCATATCAATTACGTGATTTGCCTGCAATAGGCTGGAGGACTGCAATGAGTGTTGAATTGGCTTCTTGAGAATACTCGTACACCGCCTAAAATTGCCTTGAAAACTTAATGCGGTTAATACGGCTACTACCGGGGAAAGGGTTGGCGCTGAAACATTTTTCGTTCATCAAAAGATTATTTTGGCAAGTCTTTGCATATTGAAACTCAGTTTGCCGGTCCCGGTGGCGGCGGGGCAACGTCCTCGTCTGCCGATCCTAGGGTTGCGGGTTCGATTCCCGCCTGGGTGGGTTTTTCTCCGCCTAGGGCTTGGGTGTTTGTAATCGCTGTCACTGTTAATAGTCCGATGTAAAGGCCAAAAAGCGCTCTTTTCGGACTAAGAATAAATAAATAAAAGATCGTGCAACAGTAAAGTGGTGAAGCCAAAACTTTATAAGTTGTCCATTTATTGTGTGGATTGGACGATAATCACTATGGGTCATGTCTTCTTTCCTCAGATTTGAATTGGTAACAGATATATTGGTTTTAATTGTATGTATAAGTCAAAGTAATGTTTTGATTGTACTCTTGTGTGCTTTGCGTGAATCTAGAATTGTTTTGAGCAAGATCACATATTTTTTTAGATACTTAGGTTTAAATAAGTTTTTTACTATTGCAAACATTGTTTCATCATAATCGAAATAATTGTAAATCGTTGAATATTTGAAGTATATTTAAACTAGATACCGAGCATCGAAATGCCTGTGGCGATCTTCATGAATGTAATTGCTACGCGTAATGGTAATTGTTTATTGATGAGAACTTCTCATTCTGTTAATCATCAGCGTCGTCCACTCGATGATAGTATGGAATCTGCATCTACCTATACTTAATACTCCGCAAGCAGCTGCGCGAAATGGGTAGTCGGGTCACCAGCCATGTATTCACTATCCCAGTAATGACTACTCTACGCAAATATTAGTTTGATCAGGCACTGGAACAAAGTGGCATAAGGCACGGGATGGCTATATGATCGTGAATATTATTGTATGAAATTATTACACCATATGTTGTGGTTAACAATTGTCAGATTTGAGTTTCCACCATTAGATCTTCGTGAAACATTGGCGATGGCGGACGGAATCTGGGTGGAATGCACGAGGTTGGTGAATCAGTGGAGTCAGGGAAATTCTCAGCGACCTTTTCATCCGGACCTTCACGTGATCACGCTCACCACTTGTTGCATTTGGCCGCCGCATGAAACACCCTAGGCGTCGCCTTGCCCATCTTGCCCTCCGTCCGTTCGCATCGCTATGCCTCGGACTCCCCACTTCGAATCTTTCCGTTTGTTTGACCTTCCATTAAAGGCTTTTTGGGATGGAGTGTCTTTGTCCCCGGCACCAAGTGGCGTGGCGACGTTGGAGGAGGGGGTGAGGACGCCTATGAGCCAGCCGCCCGTGGTTTTGGGGTTTAAGGAGGGGCTGGGGGAGGAGGGAGCGGCCACACCACACCCTGCAGGTCGCTTGTCGTGGTTGGATGGTGTTTTCCGGGTGGGTATGCAGAAAGAGGGAAGGTGCCCGGAACCTTCTCGCGAAGAGAAAGCAGCTCGAAACGGGAATCGCGAGTGGATACTCGTTTCACGGTTTCCTGCCGCTAGTTTGCTGATTAGTTTGAATTTTACTAGTAATTGTGAAGTCGGAAAGAACTCGAATATTCCTCTCCCAGATCATCAAAAATTAAATAATAAACAAAAAATAATAAAGCTTTTTGATTGAGTTTCTTCTGAACGTGAGTTGGATCTTGAAGACTCGGATTCAGTCGCATTTCAAATAAAGACGCGAGATCTTTGAGACAAGAGGGGGTGAGGGTAAATTTTAGGATTTTTGAGAAGCATGGAGGGTGCGATGATAACGAGCTGGACGGAGAGAGTCTAGGGACGAAGTGTTTACCTGTGTTGGGTGAAGGGAGGAAGTTGCTGGGTAAAATTTGAAGAGGCCAGAAGATGTGAGTGGAAGATGTTGAGAGGCAGTAAGATATTGAAGGCCGTGATGGAGGGGAGGAAACAGTGAGCAAGCGGAGAAGAGGAAGGGAGAGAAGCATATTTGTGGACGGCACTCAAGCTAGAAGGAAATATGAAGGAATGGGAAATGAATGCGAAAGGATAGAATGCAGAGTTTCGATGATATCCACGCCGATGTGTAAAGTGTATTAATTTTTAGTAACCGCTCAAAATCAATATTTATTATTTATACAGCCTATAAAACATATATTGCTGGAATACAACCGATAATACCCGAACCTAGCCGACGTTGCATAGGAATAAGGGCATGATACCACTTGAATGAAATCACATTTAATTTCGTAATCTTATTTCTGTAGTTATTTATAATATTTAGACAATATAATGGCGTCTCCTCAAT
This sequence comes from Hetaerina titia, assembly GCA_037158775.1. NCBI lineage: Eukaryota > Metazoa > Arthropoda > Insecta > Odonata > Calopterygidae > Hetaerina > Hetaerina titia. Next base: position 4,528,796 of record CM073771.1, on the reverse strand, counting down.
GAGAAAAAATGTAGACCTTGTGTGGTTACGTTGAGAGGTTTCTCGGTGGGGCGAGAGCGTTCGTTACCCTCCCTCATTCAAGCCTCCATGTTAGTCTGGGAGCCACTCTTAGGGCGGTGCACTCCTCCCAACGCCATACAAGCTGTTGAAAATCCATTAAACCCGTTGAAGCTTATAAACTAAGGTGGATGAATAAATGCATGCTCGTGTTCAATTATGCTTTTTTGGGAAATGACTTAACTGGTGACAAATTTTCCCAAACAAGGTTTCCCAGGAAGATGTGGTACCCGAAAAATCAACTAGCTTGGGTTGAGCTACAGGTGCCCAGAGTGCCTTGCCCGGGAATCGAACCCGGGACCCCTCCTCCGGTAGTCAGTAGTCCAACCCACTAGACCACCGCGAACCGCTTGTAGTGTATACATTTGTCGACATCTCGTATGTTTCTTCCTGCATGTCATTCTTGTTATTCAATAGATTCAACTTTTTAACAGTTCTACAGCCTGGTTTGAATGTACCTCATCCAATGTTGTTGCGTGTAAGCACTTTATTTCGGGTTAAGGTTTTTACGTTAGGATATTAAGGTTTTTGTCGAGTGCATGGACAAATTAATCCTTGTGTAGAGGTTAAATGATTTGGTTTTGCATGTGGTTTTATTCTAGTTTACGGGTGGTGACCTAACACCCTCCGCCACACGCCCTTGCGGTGGCTTGCGGGATATATTGTAAATGTGGATGAGATGTATATATCGCCCTTGCCCTTCAGTCTACTCCTAATTCCGAAATACTACCTTGATCAAACAGTTCCCGGAATTTATTCAGAAAATTAAAAATACAAGTTTATTCATCTGAATCTATATTGTCCCCTTCAAAGTAATCCCCATCGACTGCAACACACTTATGCCAGCGCTTGATCCAATCCTCGAAACATTTTTTATATTCGGTTTTCGGTATGTCCATCAGTGCTTCCTGCGATATTTCCATTACTTCCTCTCGGCTGCTAAAACGCGTTCCCCGTAATGGTTTTTTAAATCGATTGAACAGAAAGAAGTCACAGGGAGCCAAATCAGGTGAATTCGGTGGCTGTTGGATGGTATTTGTTGCATTTTTCGTCAAAAAATTACGAATAATGATAGCACTGTGCGACGGTCTCGACGCACTGTGCGACGATTTCTGGTCTCTTTCGGCGGATTGCTTCACGCAAACGTCACATAACGCCCAAATAATACTCTTTGTTTACTGTCTGGCCTTCTGGCAAAAATTCATGATGCACTACACCGTTGTAATCCATGAAAACCGTCAGCATTGCCTTCTTTTTCTTACTTTTTCGTACTTCCACCACTTTATCCGCGTCTTCTCCACATGTCCAAAGTGCACAAAAGACATCTTGGTCTTATTAGGTATACTTATTGTTACTTTCTTTCTATTAGTATTCTCGTAGCTTTGATATCGTATCGTGTTCCCATCCCTTTCCTAAGACCAAACTCTCTTAGGTGGCTTTGTATGGTGTTATTATTTTCTCTTCTGTTGGTTATACAAAACTGAATGTGAAATGAAACTTATGGCTCTATCCTAACATACTACTAATCTACCCTTTTTAATGCGGGGATCGAAATTTATCTAATTAATTTTCGTGAAAGTTTCCTTTCTCATAAATTCTAGTGATAAGCTTAACAATGTCTTTCATTTGTATCTATTCAGGGTAGAAAAATAGCGCTTAAAAAGGCCGCTCTGGATGGAAACTCAAGAGTTACTTCCTACGGGGAGCATAATTGTAATCACCATTAATATACAATTCGGAAATTGATATCTGGAGCCTTCCCATACTCCATCCTTTTTTGTTTCCCATACTCCCTTCTTTATGGTAATTTTTATTTACGCTCCGTATATATTTCGTACTGTGTATTAGTGTTCTTAGGGCGAGATCATTTCTGTTTGAGAATGGAGTCTTTAGGGCCGTGTACATACGAGTACGTGGATAATTATACTAAAATTAACCGGAAAATGAATGAAGCGCCCGATGGTAATTCAAAGATGTTATTTGGAATTAAAAATAAAGAAAGAGGGGGATTTGCTTCGCTATCACTATTTAAGGACGGGTAAGTATTCCCGTGTATTTTTTGCGGCGGTTAACAAACGGTTGAAGATCGCTCTCAGAGACCCCTCGTCTTGCCTTTCCTCCTCCCTGCCACTCTCATTGAATTAAATCCCTACGGGAGTGAATCATCCCCTAGAGGTGATTCTTTCAAACCAGTTTTTTTCCGCCTGCCACTTTTGAAATCATCAACTGGTCATACCCCATCCTCCTTGTGTTCCCGCCCGCCTCGCCTCCCCCTTTCTCGCACCCCTCTTTCTCCCCGGCCCCTAACCTTCCCGTGGGCCGTTCTCACATCCCTCGCCGATTTCGTGGTTACCGAACGGCTTTCCATACACACCCTCACCTCGCACGGTGTGAACCCTTAACTACTGACCCGGGGCGTTGTTTATTTCGTTGTCCGGTCCATATAAATCTTCAGACAGTGTTCGAGTTCCACCCGTTTACACTGACGTTTTTTAGTCTTTTTACTTTAGTTTAGAGGAGGAGGGATGAGCTGTTTTCTGTCCTGATTGGTTTGGAGATGCGGTGGGGCACGCGCTTTTGAGGTGGCCGTCGGTCGGTCACTTAGCTTAGAGCCGCGGCTTCCTTCCCCTCTTGGAACGACTCCATTTTTCTCGCTGTTGAAATAAAAATCATGTGCATTGGTCGCGAAAGCGTTTTCAAAACTGGAATATCCTCGACGAGAGATTCAAACGTTCATCAAGCATTGACGGCGTCGTAGGTGGTCGGAGACATGAAAAGATATATGAATTGCTAGGGAAAAGTTTCCGGGATGACTGTGTTGAATGCCAATGGCGCCTGACCACCACAAATACATGTTACCTTTTTCTTTCAGGCCAAATAATTCTAGATAGGATGGATTTTGTTTCGCCTTAGGCAAAGTAGGGGGGGAGGCAACAATGCTCCTCCCTGCTCTGTGGAAAGTGGGCTAAAGAGATTCTTTTGAAGCGACTGAATCGATTTAAAGTTCAACCAAGGAGAAATATGAGGGTGGTTACTCTCTAAAGGTAGTAGTCAATGTCAAGAATTAATTCCGCCGAGATCGTATTTGCCCACTATCTCATAATTCGGCTGGAAAATACTAAAGAGGAAAAAATAGATTCCTTGAAACTGCACCTGAATGGTTTCAAATGTTAGTGCTCGATTGGACGAAATCTGGGTCACTTTTCCTTCTTCATCGTAGGAGAACGTGAGAATATCTTGCTATATGTCTGTTTCACACCCCATGTACCTCGATTACTAAAACTCTGTCTCCAGGACTTTATGAATTGTTTGTCGGAAAACTCATGAAAGCTGCCCAACCAGTTGTCCCTTTTCAGATTGAATGCCTTCTGTCGGTCTTGTAGATTGCGGGTTCCTCAGTTTTACTAAATGTCAAGCGCGGTTTTTGTGTAAATCAGGAATCATTAGCTGTAATCATTGGTGCCCACATATAACTTCGTTCATTAAAGTTGATTCATATTTCTGCCTTCAAGATGAATTCTGCTTGAAACGTAGTCTATGATCCCTTTAACGAATGATGCGGATTGGAGCGCTAACCAATTTTAATCTTGATTTCAAAGATAATAAGCAAAAAATCCCCCCAGATATGATATTCCCTGTGAAAGTGAAACACTGAATCCATAGCATGCGGAGAGACGAAATTAGAATAAAATATTCTTATGTTTCGGATTACACATGTTGGAGGCGATTGGCAGCGCCGTTATGATCTACGATTTAAGAAGAAATCAAGACACGCTGCGGGTGTGAAGAAGTCCAGAGAACGAGATTCAAGCCCGGTGAATCGTGTTGGTCCAGCTCATATGAATGTGATGTATTCGACGAATTAAACGATCACGCCAGCCTTCCATCTATAGGCTGTTGTTTGCATGAAAAATTAATGAGAGAGGCAATGCAATTTTTTAAGGCTATCCCGCATTATGAAAAATAACTCCAAGCAACTAAACCATGAAAACACATCTCGTTTGACTTCCCGAGACTCCATCGACAGTCTTTCTCTTTCTCCACCTGTGGTCCGACTCTTCTTCCTCTCTGCCCATCTCCATCCTTCGCCTTGAGTGCTTGTCATACTAAGCAGACGGCGAACGAGATAAAGAACTCGTTATTGATGCGTTAGGGACGTTTCAGGCGGTTTTTCTGAGATCAAAATTCTCGATGATATTTTTTTTTACCGCGTCGCTTCGTGGGAGGTCCATATACTTATGTATGCATGTGCTTTTTTTAATTTTCTTGCTCAAGCTGAGCGAAACGGCCAAAAAAAGAGAAAGAGAGGGTCGTGGGTAGATGAATTATTCGTGGGACCTGAATGATTGCCAGCTGCTGGAATTCTTTGTTAGCCGACCATAAGCACAAAACGTTAGGTTTTAAATTCCCCCAATACGCCTTGCAGTTTCTTTCGGGCAATAAAATGTCAACGAGGAAGGCCGAGTCTACGAATTCGCATTCATATTGCATTCTTCTGTGTCTATATTTTTCTTCTGATGGACTTATAAACGTTGCACATTTCGTTATTCGTTTGGCTCCTGGGCTCATTTATTTTTCCAGAACCACTGAAGTTTTATTGATTATAATGTTAAATGTTCAATAAATGTCATAGTATGCAGTTAACTATCTAGTTTTTTATTGTTTTTCAAGGATTGACTACCGCCCCTTTTATTTATATGCAATCAGGGGCATTTCTCCTTGCCGACAGTTGCTGCCCTCGTGCTGATAAGAACTGAGAAAATGATCGAAATTAAAATCTAGATGCAACAGTTTCAGAGCGTAAAAATCATTCGCCTTGACCGGGACTGGGCGAATGATTTTTACGCTCTGAAATTGTTGCATTGTAATTCACACGTGTCGGATGACTCCGTTAAAAGTTACTGTTGCGGCATCTCCTGCAGTTTCTACAAATTTGAAATCTAGATTTTGGATTAATATAAATCTCTCTCGTGACCTTGAGCACAGTCACCTTTTTTCAAATTGGCTGCATGAGCATACTTATGGGAAAACAGCTCATTCAAATAAGTGTATTTTCTTAGTACTATCGGTTATCACTAGGTGTGTTGGAAAGGAGACAAACTATGCAAATTTCCCTTGAATAGAGATTTATTCACGACCCGGGTTTCAAACACTTAATGTCATCTTCAGGTGAGGTTGACTAGGTGTGTTGATTTACATCTCCATTGGGCGTAAACTTTCCCAGCTCATCACTTTTAAAATTTCTTCGTATCGTTGTCTCGATATCTCCATAATAATATCCCGGTCGTAATATTTTCCCACTGCCTCGGCTTGTCTTAGCATCCATCGGATGCAGTGATAAATCACGCCATGATCTCGCCAGCCCTCATTTCCCAAACCATTTCGCTATCCCTCCTCTTATTCCAGCTCCTTCCCCCTCTATCGTAAAGGATTCACCGCGATATAATGGCCGGAAGACGCAGAATGAGCATAAGCACCTCGACGGGAACTTTAATAGGTGGGCGTCCAACGGGTGCGGCTAGGGAGCGGTCTGCGTGCAGGGAGGCTGCTCCTCGAACACCGTCGTGTCGTTAGCGCGGCGATGGGCGGCACTCTGGAAAAAAATTGAAGCTCAATTCCCTCTCTTCGTCGATTACCTTGCCTCCTATCTTATTCCTTTCCATAGGCCCGGTGAACACGTGATCATATTTAGAGTAAACCAGGAGTAACTCAAAGAATCTCAAAGCCATGTGACTTGTGTACGGGTCTTCCAGCATGCCGGGTATTGAAAAATGAAACAATGCGAGTGTTGTCATAAGGGGCCAATATTCACTTCGACATGGAATCCGTTTGCTGTCATACTGGAGGAAATACACATATTTCGTATAAGAAATAGCAATGTTTAATACTTGTGTCAGTATAATTCTCCAATTACGAGTATTCTCATTAATATTCCGGAAGAAATGAGAACTCCATCGTGAAAGGAGTCCGAATGCGTTGGCCACTGATAATTGGCACCCATTATTACCGTCACTTGAGAAATGAGAAGAGAATATGAGTAAGTACATTCTGTGTCGCCAGAATCTTAGAATTGATAATATACCAGGTATCCGTTTATTTCTTTGTTATTACCCCTGTATTACTTAAGTGTTGTAATTAAATTCGGAGTCCGAAAACATCTTCCGTATATGTATCATGTTTATTATATATTATTATTATTATTAGGTAATCTACCGGTTAAGGTAGGTTTTTGGATGGACACAACTATCAAATAAACAAAACAGTTTCTGGCGAAACTTGGTGGAAAATCTTCATACTGACTTTTAATAATGAAACCACTTTACTTTTCCACATTACCTTTTTAATTTTTACAACCCAGGTTTCGTTATAGCATAACATCATCAGGTGTGAACTTGATGATGTTATGCTATAACGAAACCTGGATTTTAAAAATTAAAAAGTATGTGTGGAAAAGTAAAGTGGTTTGATTATTAAAAGTCAGTATCAAATAAACATTTTGTAACTCCAAACAAAACCCAATCCAGCAACCTAGTCTATATCAGGTCCCTCTTCATCTCTGTGTACTTCTTTCCTCCCTTCATTCCGTCCAACATCCCTATCCTGTTCCTGCCCTTTCCTCGCTTGCCCAACATTCTCCCCTCTATTACCTTCTTCAACATTCCACGGCCGCTCAATACGCCTTTCATCCATTGCTCCTGCCTCCATAGGATATATGTATAGATATATGTATATATATATATAGTTTAGGTTGCTGGATTGGGTTTTGTTTGGAGTTACAAAATATTTATTTGATAGTTGTGTCCATCCAAAAACCTACCTTAACCGGTAGATTACCTAATAATAATAATATATATATATATATATATATATATATATATATATATATATATATATATATATATATATATATATATATATATTTACCAATTCGAACGAGGCTGAAAAATGATGCGTGATTCGAGAGCGTCTCTGTTTTTCAATGTGCCGTCCTTCCATTCAATCTTTATTCTGGTTAATAAGTTCGAGGGTTTTGGACTTCTTTCTCAAACACTATGGTCAATCACTATCATCTTACTTCCCGATAATAAGCTTGCTGAAGAGCGCACCAATTTCACCCTTCTTCTGTAAACTTTCCATATCCTCGCATTGCGTTTTCCACCATTCTTCTTTAGCTTTATTTGTGGCCCTTCTCAATTTATTGTTTAACTCTTTCTACTTCATTTTGCCTAACTCTGTGCGTACACTCATCCATCTTCTTCTCTCATCCATCTTTGCAGTCATCTCATCCATGACCCATGGTTTCCTTATTCTTTTCCTCTTAACGGTTCCTATAGTGTCTTATGCTGCTTCCGATGTCCCTTGCTTGATACATTCCCATTTTTCTTCGATTGTACTCAGTTCTTTACCGTCATCCATTATTTTCTCTACAGCCTGCTGATACTCCTTCCTTGTTAATTCATTTAATGCTTCTACATTTCATTTCCTAACCCGCCGCCCCTGCCTTATCTTCTTGAAGCGGACGGTACATTTCATAACTACTAAATTGTGGTCAGAGTCTGTATCCGTTCCTGGGAAACTGTGCGAATTTATCACACTGTTCCTAAAACAATGTCTACCCAGAATATAATCTATCTTATATTTATATGTACATATATATATATATATATATATATATATATATATATATATATAATCTTTAAAAATTCGTTAGTATTTGAACTTCGAAGATCCTATTGGTTTAATGATTTCCTGTAGAGCTCATTTATTGTTGAATGCCTAATTAGGCGATCTATTTATTTCATTAGTTTCATACTAGACATTCAGTTTTAGAATTTTAAATTATTTCCATCGATGATATCCATACCAAAAAAGAAAGACTTGTACTTTTCCACAGATGTTATTAAATGGTACAACGCGTTTTATCGACTTGCGGCATCATCAGGTACCGTAAGATCATCAGGTAACGCAAGAGCATCAGGTTTCGCATCAAGTCGGTGAAATGCGTTGTGCCATTTAATATAATCTGTGGAAAAGTACAAATCTTTTTTTTCAGTATGGGTAGGGTAAAAATAAATTATTATAAATATAATTCCAAGAAGTGAAGCCTGAAACAATGGAATATATCCATCGATTTTAATCTTCGCTATACTTAGGGTAAATTAGTTAATATTTTTGTGCATGTCTTTTTATTAAAGTTCAGAAATGTTTCATTGCGTAGGTTTTTTGCACAAATATTTTATATTTTCAAATTTTCACATCGCTGTAATTCGTTTGGGCCCACTTCACGGCACAAACTATACGAATTATCAGTTGCGCTCGGGACGCCATTGGATCCATAAGGCTTTTGCTCACAAGGAATATGATCGTGTGAATTGGGCTTAAGCTCCGCTCCCTAATCCGGAGTGCTTTAATCTCTGACACGTTCCACTCCACCTCGATCTCTTGCAGCGGCCCCTCACGCTTCCCTCGAACGCCTCCTTCCCAGGATCCTTTGGTTCGTGTCCCCTGCCCCTTTCTGGTGTCCTATAGCCTCCATCCATCCACCCTTCTCAATTTTCGATCCCATAATTCCCTCCAGAGGCGGTGGGAAAGGCTTCACGTGCTGATAGATGGAATGGACCGCGGAGGAGGAATTTCCCTCCCCGTCGTCGACTGGGATGCTTTAATGAAAAATGCGGCCTGCTAGGAAGCCTTCTTCACTTTCACCGTTTCTGTTCAGCCGTTTGACGTCATATTCATACACTGGTGGGAGTTTGTTTTCATGCAACGAACACGTCATTTTATTGATTAATATTTATGATATTGCTTGTCTAACTCACTGGGAACATTTTTCGGTCGCTGAATTTTAAGGTCGTAGGCGTCGCTTGCTTAAATGAAATGATCAATAATATTGTTCTGAGACTGGTCAGACCCAGCCAGAAAACCACGCCGCACGAAAATATTATTTACATTTTTGGCTCCTATTTTAATATCCTTTAAATAATTTTAATGTATAATGTTGACGATTTACAGTACCGATGAATGAAGACAGGGAACAATGCCATTATGGACGGCAGTGTTGGAATTATTGGTAATTATGAAAACGGTACGAAACAGCTTCATGACGGAAGTCGAATTAATGGCAGAGTAAATAAAGAAGAAACTGTGGATGGCCGTATGAAAGGAGACGTGACTGTTGACGTACTTGCGACGTGACTTGGATCAAGGGATTGATAAAATACCATCTGAATTCCAAAAAAGCACGACCTAGCGTTTATAGACAGCTCTGCCTATTAAATTTATGACTTCTTTGCGAGAGAGAAAAGCCCATAGACGTCGAGAAGGACGAAATTTTTCCACTGGGAAAATAAAATTGCGGATGAATGTGAAAGTGTTCGTATAATTTGAATTACGACCGATATATCGAATGCTTCGGTAAAATTAGCGGAGATTGATAAAAAGGGCGAATATTATTTTAGAATAATTTGAACACAAGATGAGCTTCATAAAAAATACAAGCACACTGGTACTTTCAGGTAAAGATAATGGTTAAATAACATTCGCCGCCTTCCATGGATGCGAAGGAAATTTTTGTCATCGTGAACTGGAACATCGTTATCTTGAAGGATAAGCGGGTGTGCTTCGGAGAAATAAGATTGGTACGCACTCCGTGTAGAGTGGAGGCGGCAGTGAAGGAGTAGATTTAAAGATAGCTGTGACGAAGGGATGCTCGTTTATTCCCTTGATCTCTAATGTGTCCTTCATTAAGGCCAAAAACGAGATTGGTGAGAAGGAAAAGGATAATTCGGAAACTCGGAGAGAGGATAAGCGTGTTGCGGGTTGCGAATAAGATCGCTCTGCTTGCAGTGAAGAAAGAAGGCCCGACTAAGATAGCAGCCTACATGGTGAAGGGAGGGACAAGTAAAATGCAAATGGCATGAAGTGGTTTGCAGTCGAAGCAAGTAATAAAACTTTCCAATTGAATTAAGGGAAGGGCTGGTTCGATTGGGTGGAAAAATTTTGCTTTTCAGATAGAAAAAATGGGAGGAGCAAGAGGGAAATCGTGAGTAGAATAGCCCAAGTGATGAAGACTGGCTATCAAAAGGAGCACCTGCTCACGGCAAACAATCGCACGACTCATGGCCGTGACATCACCGTGCAGACTCATGCGAGCATTTATTTTTCTAAGGCCGTGAAACTTAAGAGGATATTTACGAGCTATAACGGACCCGAGGGAAAAAAATACAATTGACGATTACCTTGTACCTCAGTAGGAAGGACATACGTGTAGTGGTTAAATAATATCTTCTTGGAGGGATTTTTGTAGTGGGAAGATAGTGGAAGTTGCCGACAGAAAAATACTTATATTAAATGGACACACGTTCGGGGGGGGCAAAGAAAATGGAGGGAATCTGTGATAGGTGACGGTGTCTCAAGAGAACATGTAGAAAGAATTATCATGAGCAAGTACCGGAAGACGTTAACACAGGGAACTTTAAAGAAATTTTCCAATCTCTGATTGGTACGCAATCCGACGACCTGCCGGATCACTGGGAACCATTCCTAGGATATTTAGCTTCATGAATATTTCAAATCGGTCGCGTAGTCTGTAAATCTTCGGTATGTAGGCGTACCGGTGATTAGAGGAAATCATTTCCTTCATTCTTTTGGCAGTTTATTACTGACGAAAATCACTTTCAAGTTTCCAAATGATTATTGTATTCATTATGATATATTTGGACTCATATGCAAGTTGTGATGAGTTATATTTGTTAAAAGACATGCTTTTTATATTCCTGTTTTATATTTATTCATCATTCATTTTATTTTATTTGTATATACGTTCGAAATAATAGTACATACTGTCTACTGTATTCCCGTACCGTCACATTTCTTTCTGTCATTCACTCCTGCAAGTGTCACTGCGCTTTCTCCGGGTGAGCTTTAAAATTGGGTCACCTGTGAAATTTGTTGGACGTGTCGACCAAGCACTTGCGCCTGCATTCTGTACTACGTGGCTTACGCAAAGCGACCGTTGATGACGGAGGTGTGGACCGTAAGACATGCCCGCACCCTCCAGTATTCCTTCCATTCCCTGGTGGAGTAGTCGGCCAGGGTATTAGGGATGTGAGTTAATGAGTCTCCTATCCATCATGGAAAAACTTTTTGAAGGAAAAGATGGACGGTTCCCATGGTTTCCAGAAGAGCTCTCGGCTCTCCCTCGCCTCCATCCTCCCCCCTCCCCCATTAAGGTGCGTCTTGTCCCAGGGGTTTTCACGTGGGATCCGGGCGTGCCCAGGCGAAAAGCTCGAAACCTCGCCACGGATAAAGTGAGCGTGTATTTTTTTCCAGCCCTCTCCCCCTCTTGACCGCCCCACCCCACTCCCTTCCGTCCCCCACATTACATGCTGGGTCCCCGGGCTCCGGGGGCGGCTACGACGGCGGCGGGCGGTTCTGGGCTGACCGAGGGTGTGTATTCTGCTCAAATGTTCTCCGCAAAATAGTTACTCCACCTTACTCCTCTCGTTTCATCCTCTCCTTTTCCATCATTCACGACCGCTTTTCTTTCTTTGCGTTTCATTCGTCAAGCTTCCCGGACCTTAGCGTGTGAATAAATGATTGCAAATTTGATCGTAATGCACGAAGAGCCGTGAAAGAATGTGCCTGCTCTGACATGGTTCATACGCTCACTCCGCACATTCCTTGATGACGGACAGATTTCAGTGCCAGTGAACGAATCCACTGTCAAGGATGGCCCTCCAATACCTCCGTTTCCTAGAGGAATAGAGCCCTTCCAGAGGGTACGGGTAATGAATTGATTCTCTTATCGGATCAATATTTATCGCATCGGATGCCAAATAGATAAGATAGAAAAGCGAATCGTGCCTGCGCATTGAACACTAGCATCCACTAGTCACAGTGATAACACTGATGCGAGCTGAAACTATCCTCAAATGATACGTTTATTAATAAATAAACTAAGGCTTTATTTGAATCAGAACGTGAAGAGTGAAAGTCCGCTGGATTTGAGGAAACCCGAGGAAACGACGATGAAGATTTTGAGATACGAGTGTGGAAGCCCAAGTAAAAGACCGGCCTGAAAGATTGGGTTATAAGTGTAGACACATTAGACAAAAATGAGGGAAAGAGGGCAATTAAAAGATAATGAAATAGGGTATTTAATGAGAGGAAACGGTTTGTTAAAGGCGTAGTTTAGGGGGTGGTTGAAGGGGAAAAGGAAACACGAAGAAGAGGAATGCACTGCTACGAAATGAAGAGATGAGAGAGGAATGGCAGCAGTGGGGAAGGAAGTAGCTAATTGCTTCCGAACTCACGGGTGGTGGAGGCAGACGACCCGTGATGATGATTTATGAGATGACGGATCCGTCGATTCGGAATAATCGAATTCACTCGAGTGTTGGTTAGAACGGCGGCTACACGATTCAAGTGTGGAACCCCGCCGTCATCGATGATGAACTCGATACGGGAGAGTGGGTATGCCCCGCGTATAGGTCATTCTTTCAAGTGAGCTGCTATGCTGGTCAGTCTCACGTGTGATCGGTACATAGGTCGAGTCGTTAAAACGCTTTGGTTCGAGATTGTATTTGTTCTCACCTCTAATTGCCTAAATACCTCGAGTCGTTCGTTACTATGTGACGAATTCTATCACTAGAGATTATTCTGAAGTAATTATTCTATAATAAATGTGAGCGTGTGCTAGGAGGGACCCACCTGCGACCAAAGACCAGCTTGGTTGTTGCACTCTTAAAGTACTTCCGCGATTAACTAATTGCCATTCACATGAAATTGGCAAATCTAACCTGTTATGCAATAACAGAAGTCGAGACTGAATTCTATCCCATTAACCTTTCGGTGCGAAGCAATAAAGCCAGGATCGAGTTCTCGATCCTGGCTTTATCTCGTTCCCACTGAGATATTTCGCTTATCTTAGGGTAAGAGACATGATGTATTAGTTATGCTGCTTTCCGAAGGCTCGCGGGTTGGTGCCGTAGTCTAAGAGAAATTACGGGAGGAAAAGATACGGTGAGAATCACTCTGAACTCGTGGCTTGAACTGGATATTGGATTTTTTTCTCCTGATGTGCGGAATGATTTTTCCCCCAGTCCGAGCGCCATAGTTGCTTCTTAGAATCTCCATCGTGCTCAGTACCAATCCCTAGGCCTATTTGAAGAGTTTTGTCAAACATATTTGTATAAATGCTTAGGGTTTATTTACTTCTCTGTCATTTTAAAAATCAGTTGCAAATCGTGTATTTTGCTTCAGCCAGGGATTCGTGATCGTCCGTTCTCCATACGAAAGAATAATATACCAGTGAGCCGTTTTAAGGTATTATTATTGACCCTTCGGGACTAGTCTCCTGTCCTAGAAAACGCGCTTGAAAAATCTGTAAATAAAAACAATTTTGAATTCTATGGTCTCAGGCTCAACTTTGTGGAGGTACATGTTCGTTTTAAATCAATATACTACTACCGGTTTCAACGCTTCGGCGTCATCATCAGGTACCTTCAGTATCATCAGAAACCGGTAGTACGAATAAAAATTGTGTGGAAGTTACAAAGCTTAAAACAGTTTCTCTTTATCAAATTTTGGAGATTCTAATTTGTTGAATACATACCTCCGAAACACATACGACACGCAAATAAAAGTTGGAAGTTCCTCTTTGTGTGGATAATTCAACTGTTGTGTACTTTCATGAATATTATTTGTCATAGTTACCGGAAATGTAAATGTAATTTTGAAATATTTTGGGTAACTTATGTTTTTTGATAAAATGTCTTGAATCATTCACATTTGTAGTCGAATTTTACGGTGAACAATAAATGAAAATGTAAAACAGCAAGTTCTTATTATTGCAATGTGGTGGTCACTGATCGTTTATTCTGCTAATGTGATCCTTGGGAACTTTCAAATTCATGATTTATAGATGACATTGAGAAATGGGAAAGTACATTGGAATTGTAAATAAGATTAAAATTTGCTAGTGGCAAGTACGTTTTCACAATTTGAGAGAAAAATAGGGCTTCTGGGGGGAATTTGTATCTTTTGGAAGCGATCCGGAAACGTATGGCGTGCTCATGGGACGGTGCGAAAACCAATATTAAGTCCATATAATGTCTCGCCCACATTAAGCACATACTCGTATTGTCTCTATTTGTGCTTTAGTATTCTTCTGGAGCAAAATACGATTAAGGGCATTGATTCTGTTGCTTTTACTCTCATTAAATGCATGTTGAGTGGTGGTGTAAGATGGTTAAGGGGAAATAATTACCTTGTCTTTACCTCCGGATCGGAAACATTTGATCAGGATTCCAAGTCTTATCATTTAGCATTTTTTTATATATACGCTTATCATTTTAATCATTTCCGGTGACCGATAGAAGCCACGTGAAAACCGTACCCTCGCTTTATGTTAAGGCGGAACAAATCTATAGGGGATACGTTTAAAATATGTAAAATCTTCAAAAATCAATGAATTCCTTAAGCCTTCTTGAACAATTCTGTCTCTGTGAACGCTGGCTTCATCACCAAGTTGGTCCCAGGGCATACATGCTTCGGAACAATTTCATTGGCTTAATAAGAGGTTTAAAGGATTTCAGTAGCTTATGATACATTTCGCCGTGAGGTTCGAAGAAATGCAACGGGCATCGAACTGCCCGATTGTGCGAGGAGAATGGACGGAAATATAGTGGATACCGTGTGCTCAGGTAGAGTGGAGCCACGCGGCCCTCCGGGGCGAGGGAGGGCCGCGTGGCGGTCGGAGGGGCGGACAATAATTGAAAGCGCTCCGAGCATTTGAGGCAGGCGACGGCCGCCCTCCTTCTCGCCCCGTCCTCCTCCCGCTTCTTTCCCACCTCCTCCCTCCTGCACAGTCAACACCATCTCCTTCCCACTTACATCTCGCCTCCATCCCCTCCCAACTCCTTTTCATATTTCGTCTTCACCTCTCCCTCTCGCCTTCACCCCTCTCCACTCCATCCCTCTGTAATTCCACCCTCCACGCCATCTTTTCCGCACCCCGCTCCTCTTTCTCTCTCTTTATAAACCCTCCCTGCTCCCCTCCCTTTGCACATCATGAATTATTCAAGGATTTGAAAAAGGGGTGACTTCACTCTCTTACTGCCTCTTTACCCCTTCGGATCACGTGAGTGTACCTGCTACGTGCAAGACCGAACCACGCGCCTCCGTTTTAGAAGCACCCTTCTCGCGCACACCCCCTGAATCCCTCCTCACACTACCCCCCTCCCCCCCTTTCTCCCACCCTTGACCCCCGCCCACGCACTTGTGCCTTTCCAACCCTCCTTCCGTCTGCAAGACGCAAGATGTGCGGGAAAGGGGAGATTCCGATGCGCTCTACGGGGAGGACGGGAAGGGACAGGAAGGGAATCTGGCTGGGGGTGTACGGCACGCAGGCGGATGTGTTGTGAGCGAGGAGCAGGATGGTAAAAAGATAAGTGCTCGTGTGTGTGGTGGAGGGTGTTCTCTCGACGTTAGCCGTGGGGACGGGAGACGGGATGGGGGCAGTGGGTG
This sequence comes from Hetaerina titia, assembly GCA_037158775.1. Lineage (NCBI taxonomy): Eukaryota > Metazoa > Arthropoda > Insecta > Odonata > Calopterygidae > Hetaerina > Hetaerina titia. Next base: position 4,513,211 of record CM073771.1, on the reverse strand, counting down.
TGTGATCAGGGCGGGAGAGGTGCAGTCTACGAAGCGTTGAATCCCAAATGCTCTCTCGCCTCACGAGCGCCTCCCAGAGGGGGACGCCATGTCGCTACCGTTCGTCGCGCAGTCAACTTCCAACTATTACACGGCTGCTTCTCATAACCGTCTCCTTTAGTGAATAACCTCCCATATTTTTCGCTTGTGGAGGTGATATTATGGATTCGAAGGTGATCGACGGGATTTTCAGCCGTGGCTAAAATCTCCTCCATGGGTGAAATTGAATGAAAATATGAAATAGTGATGGCTAACGGAAGTGGGTTACTACAGGGTTTCTAGTAGGTGTCACAGATAAGAGAAAAATGGGAGCTTTAATGATCATTTGAACGTTTTTTTTCATTTAATAAGCATATTTTTGTAAATATTTATTTAAAACTAATATTGTCTTTCATCTGCATGAAAGAAGATTTGAATTCATATTTTTTTAACACTTGGCCGTCGAAGTCATTTCATACAGTTAATGTACAGTGCAGTTATATTTCGTGCGAAATAAGAACCCAATTAATTATTTCTGTTGGCAATGAATGTGGTAAGGTCGTTGAAGAACTTAATGGTTCAAAACGGCGCACTTTTATGACACTAGGAGTCTTTGTTGCCGTTCATGAAAAAAGAACATTTTTCCAGGTAGTGGAGGGGCGCCCATTATTCTTGAATTGAGGCGCTGAGATTTTTTAAATCTTAAGTGATATTGTAGGATTGGGAAACGGACGTTGAAGAAACACTTTAAAATGTTATGTGGCAAGTGAATCTTGAAAGCAGTAGAGGTGAATCTTCGGAATCACAAGTACATCTGTTTGCTTCTCCTGGATAATGGAAGAGGGAGTAAGTTTTTCATGTCGGAAAAAACTGTTATTATTTCCGGTACATATCGAAAGGTTGGTTTGGAGTAAAAAAAGGCATCCATAGAAAATGACAATCATGAACCTCGATTCGTCGATAGTTTGCTGGAGAAAGTGTATCGTTCAAATTAGCAGAAATATTAGTCACAAACGTGAAGCACACTGCACTTTTTTCTTGAGTCGAAGCACGCGCGTGGGTCAAGGAAAAGTGGGTTTCGTTGCCCTCCCAATGACGGATGCAAATTATCACGAATCGAGAGTATGCCCCGTAAAAAATGTTCCGCCTTTGATTTGAGCACACGCTTGCGAGAAATTGCTCTTCGGATGAGGTGCTCACCGAGGGAGGAGGCACGAAAGAGAAGAGGAGGGGATGTGTGTATCTCGAGATGGAAAATAGGTATTCGGGGAGGAATGGAAGGTAATGGAGGAGAGGTGCAGGAATGCGCCTCGGACCGAGTGGGAGGGGAGAGAGTGAGCAAGTGAGAGATTTGAGCAGAGGTGAGGCTGGGTGGCCTCGCTCCAGGAGAAATTCGTCACCTGTCCGTTAAAGGGCCTCCGTTACTCTTCTCTCATTTTTTATTCCCGGAAAATGCAATACATTTTAAGTGTTTTAAGAGTGGGAAAAACTATATTTTGAATCAATTTCGAGTGGAGCGGCATGGTGGTGAAGGAGTTCAGTTCCGAGCAATCATCTCAGCGTTAAATGTCCCACTCGGTGAAAAATGCAGCCGCTCCAATTTAGGTTATCGTTTGTCTCGTGCACTTGCCTCGCTCGTGCTCTTCTGACGGACATCACATTCACGCCGAGATATTAAGTGCAACGACTGGATCGTATGCGGAAACGGCGGAAGCTTCGGCCGGTATGGCCGTCCTTTCCTTTACTGTTCTAACACCTAGGGACGCGTCAGTAGGTTTTCATGGAAATGGTAGTTTGATATATCCCCGTCAGATGCAGAATTCGGAGACTGCGGATGTTTCGAGGGCTTCTGCGGAGATCCATTTTTCCAAGTTAACGTTATATCCCTGATGATGAAAGAAATCGTCTGTCCTATCTGTTTTGCGCTCTTTCCGAAATTGTTTCTGAAATCATCCCTGACGATCGTCTCTTGTGCAGTATAACTCAGCTTTCAAAAATCAAAATTAATTTTTTTTATAGACGTAAATACCATTTACTGGGTAGCATTTAATACTAATTTCCAGCAATTAGGAACATTTTTACTTTGAAAAAAAAGACTGCATGCGTGCAATATTTTTTCTCCCGAAAGGGTTAGCCATACTTCCTCTAACCAGAAGATGAAATTTTAAGAAGCAGAGAGTGTCCTTCTTTCAGACTGCTATCATACGACAATATTTTCAGTTTAAAGTTTTACTTATTTCCTGTATACGTACTTTCAATATAATAATCCTTACAAATTACTGCAATGCCAATCAAGAGAAAATCATTCAATTTCTAAAATTTATATCGTTACTCCCTCTTTATTTGTGTAGGGATTTTGATTTATTTCAGTAAAATAGTCGCTTTTTCGATAATTTTTTCAAATTTCTCCCTTTAATACAAATTCCGAAAGAAAAAGGCTAAGTTAAATATTAAAATAGGGCAGGTAGAGCAGTTTACATATCTCGGAAGTGTTTTGGACCAATACGGTCAAAGTGGTAGGGACGTAAGGAGAAGAATTGCCCTAGGCAAGGAGGCTTTCTCAAGGAGGAGGGAGTTGATGACGGGGACGTTGAGTAGGGAGGTTAAGACAAGACTCGTAAAAAACCCTGATATGGAGCGTTGCTATGTACGGCGCGGAAACGTGGTCGCTGAAGCAGGAGGATAGACGTAGATTGGAGGCTATTGCAGACATGTGGGTGTGGAGAAGAATGGAGAAGGTGAAATGGACCGAAAGGAAAACAAATGAGGAAGTCCTGGAGATGGTGGGTGAGGAGAGAGGTTTGTTGAGAGAAATCCTATGGAGGCAGGGGAAATGGATGAAAGGCGTGTTGAGTGGTAGTGGAATGCTGAAGAAGGCAATAGAGGGGAGAATTTTAGGCAAACGAGGAAAGGGCAGGAGCAGGATAGGGATGTTGAACGGGATGAAGGGAGGAAAGAAGTATACAGAGATGAAGAGGGACCTGATATAGATTAGGTTATTGGAATGTGTTTTGTTTGGAGTCACAGAATATTTATTTGGTAGTTGTGTCCATCCAAAAACCGCTCATGCTTTACCCGGTAGATTACCTTATTGTAATATGTATGTGTGTGTGATGGTATCATTGTTTCATTGAATAACTTTAGTACACTAACTTGAATTGATTAAAGCCTTTCAAACCTCACTCCTTGCTTTAATCTCTTTTTATTAATCGTATCTCTAATTTAAGTGCCTAAATTCCCATTTTAATTTTTTGCAGGTGAGGAAATTGCTGCATTTTTGTTGTATTTCTGGATCCAAGATGTTTTCGGAGGCTATCACAATCTTTGTTTTACGTGATCGGAAATAAATCACGTGTAACAAAAAAATGAACCCCAGAAATGGTGAGTTTTTTGCGCGTCATTCATTCGTTATTCTTTTCCCTCTCATTGTGTATGTTGAAGGTTTTTGTTAAGTACTGTTTCTTTTATAATGTCTCTGCGGCTCTTTTAGTGTTGGTGAAGCTTTTTGCCGCTGTTAAATTTTTGCGTAGAATTTTTTTCACATTCCTCAGTGGGAACAGTTCAAGGTCAAGATGAATTGACTACTCCATGCTCTGACTCGAATCCTTGTCCATTCGTTACTCTCATGCCTATTAATCATGTTAATGACAGGATTTTACATTTATATCTGTTTCGTCTGTTTCATTTATTGTATCCGACCAATCTTCGAGATCGATCCGTTTTACACCATCCTGATGTAATCACAATTGCTTGTGATAAATGGGGTAATTCTAAATGATTAGAATAGCAACAGTATTTTCTGCTTATTTATCACTCGTACTATCTTGGGGCTCTTTACCAAGATATTCGGATCCTTATGCAGCCACCCGTACAGGTTTCACTCCCTCCAACTGCTGTTCCCTCCTTTTTGTATTAGGGGCGCGACAAGTGGCTGCTCAAGTAGTAGAAGGCATAATCCGCAGGTTCAGGTGCCATAGAAACTTCAAAAGTCGTAAAAGAATTTGTTTGTGTGAAGGACCCTGAGTTATGAAATGCGACCTAAGATCTGCCTAATTCTTAAATATCCTAGTAACTTATCCCTACGCACCTGTCCTTACTCTCTTTGACCATATTGCCTCTCTTTCTGGTGGTTTGTCTTCCATTTCAGTGTACTCGTGTTCATGCCTCTAAAACCTAAGTTTCACGTGGCCCCTCGCTCTTCACATTGACCCTGTTCCTGACCCCGAGCTCTAAAAACGGGCCCCCTCATCCTATTACCCCCTTTTGCCCTTCCTCGTCCCCTTCAATTTTATCCTTTTGCCTTTCGGAGCACCCCCAGCCGCCAATAGCGCTGACCTTTCCTTTTCTCCGCTCCTAAAACCTCCGTCCATCGGGCAAAAAGGGAGGAATGGTGGAGTCGCGGTGGGTTGTGGGGCGGAGCGGAAACGAAGGGAAGGAAGGGGTGGGCGGAGGGAGGATTGGAGTGAGGAGCCCGAGGATGGAGGGCGAAGGGGGGCGCTGGTGCGGAAGTTAGCCCCGGGGCGAAGAAGGAGTGGGAGGGGCTGCTCTCGGCATTTTTTTAGATGGAGGATTGCGGGGTTTTTTGGGAAAGGGATATATGGAGAGTAGAAGGGGAAGGGTTAGTGTTGGGGGAAATAAAAGGGGGCGTGGTTCCTTAGAGAAGGCGTGTCTCGCACGAGTAAGAAGGACACGAGATCGATGCCCTTTTGTGTTTTTTCCACTTGGGCATTTTTTGGCCCCTTTCTCCTGCCCCCTGCCCCTCGTGCCCCATTCCCTTTCCCACCCCTCCCCATCTCTCTTTCTCCCTCACAAAACTCTTCCCTTTAATCTAAACCCCTCGTCCCGCAAAGACTCATCCCCTAGCGGCAACTTTCCTTCCCACTCTCCTTACCCTTCACCCTCTGCAGATGGGATGCGAAGCTAAAACTGTGAACGGGAAGTTTTTTCTCTTTCATTCAAATCCGTTTTTTATTTAAATTTATTTTTCCATTAGGGGACTTTCGTACTTTCCTCCCTCTCTGGTTGATCACATGAAAAAACTTTGTGTGGTTTTACGTCGAACTTTATCGTTTTCATATTTTGAATCGGACGCAACTTTGGGTGAGGATTTCGGGAAGGTGAACGTCAAGAGGTATTTAGCATTATTTAGACAGGAGAATGCGTGTGGCTGTGCATCATTAAGGTGAAAGATGGAAAAGTGACAAGGGAACTTAGTGAGTGATAAACTATCATGGACGATGGCTTCGTTTCTCAACCATGGAAATATTCAAATGTGAATAGTTGGTTGGTTATACTAAATTGAATTTTCTAAAATATTAGTTGAATGCTATACATTTTAATTCTACATTCTTTTATACTAATATATCGTCTGGAAGGGAACGTTTTCAATTGAAATTTTCCTTTTATTACAATATGAAATTGCAGAGTTGAAATCAATGAAAAATAAATGTAGTTCTTCTTTATTAATCCATTATTCGTGAATTTACAACAGATAAATTGTTTTCGTCATGCTTTCCTTTGTTCCAAAATCAGACGAAAAGATATATTGCGAAAGATTTGTTTTACAGAGTCGGAATATATATAATTTAAATGTTACCACTGTGTTATTCATGTATGTACTGCCATGCACTCTTTTTTACTCAAGGAAAGAAACGCTTTTCTGCAAATAAATCCCTTCGATCAAACGATGGAAAAACCTGTTTTCTGCAAATCTATAGTTTTTTGTCAAAAACTGGAGCCGGAACTAACGACATCTCCAATCTTTGATGGGTTGCCTCTAGGGCTTTAATCTCCTTTGATAAATACAAAGAGGACGTTGTCCTCCACATAATTTCAGGGAGAAATGGTTGAGGCTAACCATTAGGTGGGCTCCAAGATGCATTCCAACGATGCATTCTTGCTGAAGACGTCACCATTGATTTACCGTCGGTAACTACTGTATTGAGGCTCAATCTCTTTTTAATTTTCTTGTGTGACTTTTCTGCTCACCTGCTCTCTCTGGTATACGTGACGTCGAAAGGAGAAGGGAGTGAGTTGTTTCAAAAGATAAAGATTCTGCAAACGCACGGAGATTACTTTTAAGCCAGTATCGGCATGAGTGCCATTGAAACGACTAAATCAAGTTTATGCATGTGTGATGTTTTAAACAAACGTAGAATAGTGTGGCTCTCTTCCCAAACTTCGCAGATCTGTTTTTTCGTTTGTACTTGCTACGCTTCCTCTTCAAAAGTATTTTTGACTAATCTTGCAAAACTAATTTTTAATAGTTTAGATATCTACCCAGGAACCATCTTGCCTGATCTCATAGTTAGAGCGTTCTTACTCTTTCGACAGTTCAGCCATCCATTCTCCTCTTTTCACTTAATTTTTTTTTTGCTTTTCATTTTATGCACAGTCGTAAATAATAATAGTTTTATAAAATATAGTGGTATTTAGAACGACAGGGTTGGCCTCGCTTGGTTGAAATTGCAAACTATTGATAAAAATGTAATTGCTTTGAAATTGAAGGAGTAACATCTTAAAGCTGTGTAAGATATTACAAATGAGAAAATTATGTTTTCCCACTTCAGCGGTCATAATGTTGAATTTTAAACTTCGGACTTTGCGGTATCTGCATAATATTTCATTTTAATTTTCATCGCTTGGTCGGATATATAAAAAAATATTTGGTATTACGATAAACCCTCCACATCTCGCCTAAGTAATCGAGTATTGAAAGCTTAATCTTTGCACCCTTTTGCTTGTTCCAACGTTAAACATGTGTCCACTTTATAAATACTCCACAGTGTCTCCTTATTCGAAAGTACACAAATGGCATTCAGAGTCCTCTGCCGTAAGCAAGCAATGAATGTTGGCTTTTGTTGAATTGCATGAAAGTGTTCTCGAACATTTACAAAGCGTGATCATCATTTCAGCGGTCAGTATTAGAAAAGCAGCATTAAATGTGGCTTTTTTATGCTCAATTTTTGTGAAATGGATTGAAGGTAACGATAATCAATGCGGAGTTTAAAGTACTTTCATGAGGTGAGGAACACTCACTTGTTCGGACACCAAATCCACACGCGTCCGGGATGCCACTCCGGCACACTTAACGAGGACGGTCTCTTCGCGGCAGGTTTCCGAGAGACACAAAGTGGAGACGAGGGTGCTCTGATGGTACTCGAAGGACAAGAGGTGGGGGCGACACTGGCGCACGCCCAACTGCTTCTTCGCTGAATCGATGCGTGTGTCGGCGATGAAATTTCCTTCGTGCAAGAACTTCCCGCTCCATCCCTTTCAGTTTAACTCTCAGGGGTACGACAAGGAAAATGTCAGTAACGTGGTAGGTGTTAGCCCGACTGACATAAATTCAAAGGAGTGCTGTGCATTTATATGTTTAGCGTTACGAATATTATAAGCGCTGCTCACTGCACAAAGGTCACCTGATTTTTTAATGAAAATATATGAATCTAATCAAATAGAGCGGGAGACATTTTCTTAATTCATGGGAAATTATGTTGAAGTCAAGCAACACATTTCATTAAAAAAGAAACTCAAATATTTAGTGGAGCGATAAACGAATCACTATTCGCAAACGAAATCTGTTTGAAGAACATGTGGGCAGTACTCATTATCACCAAGTAAATAAGAGTTCTCAAGAATTTTTACAAAGTGGAGCCTCTACTCATCAAATTGGTCGGTTTTCAATGGATCATTTCTGAAATTAACGGACATCGAATGAGGCGAAGAGGTCTTCTAAGCATTCGATCATCTTTAATTCCATACCCTGTCTCCACCCACCCCCTTCCCCATAAAGATCCCTTAGCCCCCCCTCTCCCCCAGGACTGGTTTCCCGATTTGGAAAGTCCAGTTTTATTAATTTCTCTCTTTTTATTTCTTTCCTTTGCCGTCCCGAAACTTAATATTCGTCTCCCCATTTATCTGCAGCCATTCCATTGAAAGAAGAGTTTTAGATGGTGATGTGAATGGCGTTAATCATTTGCTAGCTACATTGAATGAGTCAGCTGTTAGAATGTTCTTTATTTTTATATAATCGAATGCTTACAATCACATGTTGTATCTTGTAATTTTAATTGGCGCTTTCGACATGCCTATTTATTAATATTCATGTACGATTTTGAAAATCTTCACCCTCCCCTTTCCATAAAATCTTAGATATTGACTTAATTCGGTTGTAATTGAGAGCATTCGACTGCTGACCAAAGGTTGGTTCTAATTAAGCTCATCATGGCCCTTATCTTCTCTTATGCTATGCGATTTTCAGGGTACCACATCTGCGGACCGGAAAATCCGCAAATTTCTTGCCAACCTTCCCTCAAATCCCTCTAATCTTCCTCCAATTACGTCCGCGAACGAACTCAGCGCTCTCCTATCCTCTCTCCCTCCCAGAAAAGCACCTGGGTTTGACAATGTGTCCAACAGGGAATTAAAACTTGCCGCTTCCGTCCCTGTTTTTCCTCTCCTACTTTCGGACCTGCTGAATCATTGTTACCTTTGCGCCCACTTCCCATCCTCTTGGAAAACAGGGAAGGTTATCCTCCTCCCTAAGCTGGGGAAGGACGCTACGATCCCGGGTAACTGCCGCCCGATAACCCTGCTCTCGAACTTGTCCAAAATTTTTGAACGGGTCCTTCTGACCCAGCTCGAATCTCACGCCCACGCTCATGACATCCTTCGCCCAGAGCAATTCGGCTTTCGCTCTCGCGTCTCCGCGGACCATCAGATTCTTCGCTTGTGCGAACGCATCTTGAACGGCTTTAATCTCCGCTGTTTCACGGATGCCGTCTTCATTGACGTCGCCCGTGCTTTCGATAGGGTCTGGCATAATGGCCTCCTGTTTAAAATGCACCAGTACGGTTTCCCGCCTCCCCTCATCCTTATCCTCCTCAGTTTCCTTTCTGATCGTCATTTTCGTGTGCAGATGGGTGATTCCCTCTCCGATGTAAAGAAAGCTGAGGCGGGTGTCCCCCAGGGCTCTCTCCTCAGTCCATTCTTGTTCAATTTATTCGTCAATGACATGCCGACAACGCCCCACACGTCCCTATACATGTATGCAGACGACACCGCCATTGCCGCAACGTCGCGTGTGCGCTCGGCGAACATCCGACGCCTCAACACCCACCTACGGAAACTTCAAAAGTGGACCAAAACATGGAAAATTCGGATAAACGCGGACAAAAGTACTCATGTCCACTTCACCCGACGCCGCCCCCGCACACCACACCTGTCGCTTACTCTACATGCACACTGCATTCCGAGAGCTTCGTTGCACCGTTTCCTCGGCGTCATTCTCGACAACAAACTCACCTTCAAACCCCACCTGGACTCTTACCGTGCGAAAGCCAACGTTGCTGTCAATCAACTCCGCTGTCTTGCGTCGGCGACTTCCCCGATCAGTCATACGGACCGGGTGCGCCTATTCACGGCTATCGTGCGGCCCAAATTTCTTGTTGCCTGCCCAATTTTTGCAGTACGGAAGATGATATGGAAACACTTCGAAACAATACAAAACATCTCCATCCGGCGCTTGTTAATGGTTAGCCGCCTCACGCGGATGGCCGAGGTGCGTGCCGCTCATCGTCTTCCGTCCGCCGCGGACTTCATCCGCTCTCAGGTCGCGAACTTTCGTTCGCGACTCGGCAAAACTGGAAATGCTCTGCTATCTGACATCTGGGATTACGATATCAACTATAAGCATACATATACACTGCCTAAGGACGTAACTCGCCTATGAGTCTTTCCTATGTCTGTTACCATAAAGTTTTATTCATTCTCCTCTTAGTGCTGGTTTGTATTCCACCTTAGTCCACCTGTACGGACAATATTCCAAATTCACACATATTCTTTCAAATCGTATGCCATGTAATAGCTTTTCTCCGCCAAGTTTAACCTAGTTTCTAAATGAGCCGTTACCTGTCGGCTTCAACCACTATTGTAAACCTCTGTTATAGCATAGCTTACTCTAAATCATAAGTTTCTCGTCTCTCACAAACAACACGCACACGAATGAGATGTTTTTTTGGAATGTCATGGGTTTTATCTTGTATGTTAAATGACCGGTTAGGGTGGGTTTTCGCTCACCGGGACGGTGTATGTGTGCCCGTATGGGCCGACAATGAACGCTTGGGTACCACATCTTCCTGGAAAACCGGATGCGGTGGTGGGAAAGAAATGACGCTCATACTCTTCACTGCCAATTTCACTATATGCTAAATAAAGCTTGGTGCGTTTTAGCTTAGCGCGAAGTATGCTCTACGCACACCTATCATTCATCACATAGTTTTTTTACAAAATACAAACATTTATACATTATAGTTTTTCACTATGGTTACGTTATCCTATGACTAACCTTTATGCTGCTGACAAATATTCGTAAAAATATATGTTTCTGTTGGTTCAAGAACTGACATTGAGTAACTTAATTACTTGAACTCGGTCAGAGAGTCTTCCTACAGAAATCTGCTATTTTTTCTGGTATTTCATTGGAAAATTTCGAATATTCTTTATGGAATACAAAGGCCTTAAACTTGCAGAAAAATACCAATTGTTTAATATTTTACCCCCAATAGCTCTGGGAAGCTGATGATATTTGGAGTGGAAGACTAAAATAGTCGATGTTCCTCGAGGAGGGGGAGTATCCAACACGAAACTTGGAATTCACCCACATTTAGAATTGGAAAAATATCCTTTATTTGCTTAATACGGTGCGAAATGACGTCAATTATGGGAGGATCTTTAAAGCCCGCTTACTGAATTCCTGGGTTGTATCCAATCATCACATGCATAGTCTGTCCCAAAACTAAGATAAATATATGCAGGGAAAACTTTTATTGCGAGTTCAAATTACTATAATTCTTCAAGGTAGTGCCCTTGTGCATCGACGCTAAGATGCCGGCACCCCTGCTAATCGCGGTACGCTTCCTGGAAGGCGTCGACGTGAACATTTGTCCAGACACATCGTCACGGTCTCTTGACGTTACCCGGCCTCTCAAAATGGTTACCTTTCTAGCTCCTTTTTTTTTGGAACAAAGAGAAATCCGCTGGTGCCTTACCGCGGTAGTCGGGGCGGGTGGGGCATCGTTGCCACCGTGTGGTTGGCCAGGTACTCGGTCACGAGGAAGGCGGTGTTTTGTCGTGGTGTATCGTCCGGATGGTAGGCAAATATCTCTTTTCTGACGCGTTGCACTCTTTTCCATAATCTTTCGAGAACTTCCACGTAAAACTGAAAGTGTTCACTTTTTGTCCGTGAGGCAAGAATTCATTGCGACTAAAGCTTTTGGAGTGGGGAAGGACGACGACAAAAATATTACTTTTTGGGACAAACCCTCGGAACCTGCGAATGTGGAGGCTTACGTTTTAACGCATGTCTATCATGTTTTCCAAAGGGACAGTATGCTAGTTCCTGATTTGTGAAAGCTAAATTCATTTTCGAACGCATCACCCGTTCACGTGAAAATTTTAGAAGTTTTATCGTCGTTTTTTGCTCGAGAGAGCTGCTTTCATCTGCATTTTCATAAATCTAAAAAAAATCGACTCAAAGACGAGAAATGGATGACCTCCCACACCTTCTTCCTCCTGATCCCCTCCTCCATATTCCCTTTCGTCCGATTATCATCCCACCACCCTTGATCCCATCAACCTGCCTCCCTCCGGCAGTATTCCTTACTCTTCCCCGCATGAACGAATCTCTCGGGGCCACCATCCCCAGGTCGTTTCGGGCCGCGGGGGAGGGGGGGGGCGAGAATAATGGAGGTGCAGAACTGAGTATCTCTCGCCCGAGATAGAGAAGAATATTCGGCGAGGAGAAAGGAAGAGCGGAATGGAAAGGGGGAACGGAAAAGAAGGCCATGAAAGGATGGGCCCTTAAATGAAATGGGAAAGTGAGGAAGTGAGTGGAGGGACGGCAGAGGAGTAAACAGTTCGGCGGGAAAAGGAATAGGCGGGAGAGATTTGGAGGGAAGAGTATAAAGGAGGAAAAAGTAAGTAAAGATTCTCAAGTTTTCTCTCGGGCATCGTGTATTTATTTGCACTTTTGTTGTTCTTTTCCGCTATTCCATCCCGTTGGGCAGCCTACGCACCCACCTCTAACCCTCTCCCTCCCTCTTCTCCCCCTCGCCCCCTCTCCCTCCTCATCCCTAACCCTCGGCCCCGGCTTCGTTTTTCGAGGTCGTGCGGTCGGGTTTCTACGGCCGAGGACGAAACGGGGATATGGCGGAATGAAGGGATGGAGGGATAGTGCAGGGAGGAGCGTGGGTGGGTGGAAATGGAACCGGGAGGGAGTGCAGCGGCGAAAGAAAGAAAAAGCGCGGAGTTTCAGGGAGAGGGCTTCCGGGAATATAGAATGGCGAAAGGTTTGTCTGTGCGTCTTCTTTGTGTCCTTTGGCGCTTGGCTGCCGGCCCTCCCTGCCCATCTCCCGGTGGCGGCGATGGGGGTGTGGCCCGCTGGAAAAATGCTTAAAAGGCGCTGTGGGTGCGGGGAGTGGAGGAACAAAGGAGGCTAATCGGTCAGGGGGGGGAATACTTAATGTGAGAATGTAGGAGGGGAGGCATTGAGATGACTGAGACTAGAAAGGTGAATTTAGGTGAATTTGTCTCTCGTATTACATCTCATCTCGATGAGTGAAAGTGGTTTGCGTACCTCACCGCTGCGGTCCTCAACACTTGTGAAAAAAATTATTGTCTTAGCCGTGTATTCGTTCAATATGAGAAATGACTAAAAAATAAGGTTTAGCAATATTTACGAGGAAGGCTCCGATAACTGAGGCAATATTTTTCGTTAGGAAAAGGAGGAGACTTCGTTATTAGCAACAACGTGGAATGGAGAAACAGTGGGACGACAACCGTCACCGGTATCTGCTTTTGTTTCGGGTTGACATTTTTTCCTTTCTATTTATGTATATTTTACAATCGTAGAATAATCTCCATCATAATATTCTTGGGAATCATAATTGAGGTGGTTTCCCGTTGCCTTCCTCAATAGTGTTTTTAACGTGACACCATCACTTAATGGCCGCCCCATTGGGGTCAGACGCCATTGCAGCCGCCTCACTGAGGAACAGACGCTGCGTAGACTACCTTTCGTCTGGCTCCTAACCTTCGACCTATCTGGCATGGGTGACCCTTCCAGGAGTAATTATTATTACTCTACTAGACATAGAAAAGGAACATGACGTAGAAGAAATAGCTTAGGTCCAGACATACTCGACGATGAAATAGAAAGGGCATTAAAGGAGATGAAAGCAAATAAGGCTGTGGGGGTGGACAATATTCCTGTAGAAATGTTGAAATGGTTAGGGAAAGGTGGGAAGAAGGCCATATATGGACTGATTCGTAGTATCTATGAGGAAGGAATCTGGCCGGAAGATTTTGTGAGATCGGTGTTAGTTCCTATTCCAAAAAAGGCAAAGGCTTCGTCATGTGAGGATTACAGAACAATAAGTTTGATATCTCACGCAGCTAAAGTTATTCTCAGGATCATCAACAAAAGGATAGAGAGTAAGGCAAATGATTACTTAGGGGATGACCGGTTTGGGTTTAGGAAAAGAAGAGGTACGCGTGATGCTGTTGCAGTAATGAGATCAATAATTGAGAGGAATATAGAATACAATCAGGACGTTTTTGCCTGTTTTGTAGATTTCGAAAAAGCATTTGATAGAGTGAATTGGGAAAAATTAATGCGTGTATTGCAGAAAATAGGAATGGATTGGAGGGACAGGAGACTGATCCGCAACTTGTACATGTCTCAGACTGCTCAGGTGCGAGTGGGGAACGGAGAGTCCGGATGGGCAGTGTTAGGAAGAGGTGTAAGGCAGGGTTGCCCATTGTCACCGGTACTGTTCAACGTATATGTAGAGGAAATGATTAAAGAGGCATGGGAAGAACTGGAGGTAGGAATGAAAGTCGGAGGGGAATTCGTAAAATCGGTTAGGTTTGCTGATGACCAAGCATTAGTTGCTCAGTCAGCCAAGGGGGTTGCAAGCATTGTTGAGTGAATTGGAGGTTCAGTGCGATAAATATGGGATGAGAATCAATATTAATACAACAAAGGTTATGCGATTTTCCAGAAAGAAAAAGGCTAAGCTAAATATTAAAATAGGCGGGGAAAGAATAGAGCAGGTAGAGCAGTTTACATATCTCGGAAGTGTTTTGGACCAATACGGTCAAAGTGGTAGGGACGTAAGGAGAAGAATTGCGCTAGGCAAGGAGGCTTTCTCAAGGAGGAGGGAGTTGATGACGGGGACGTTGAGTAGGGATGTTAAGACAAGACTCGTAAAAACTCTGATATGGAGCGTAGCTATGTACGGCGCGGAAACGTGGTCGCTGAAGCAGGAGGATAGACGTAGATTTGAGGCTTTTGAAATGTGGGTGTGGAGAAGAATGGAGAAGGTGAAATGGACCGAAAGGAAAACAAATGAGGAAGTACTAAAAATGGTGGGGGAGGAGAGGGGTTTGTTGATAGAAATCCTATGGAGGCAGGAAAAATGGATGAAAGGCGTATTGAGCGGTAGTAGAATGTTGAAGAGGGTAATAGAGGGGAGAATGTTGGGCAAGCGTGGTAAGGGTAGGAACAGGATAGGGATGTTGGACGGGATGATGGGAGGAAAGAAGAACACCGAGGTGAAGAGGGACCTGATATAGATTAGTTTGCCAGGTGGGGAGTCACAAAATGTTTATTTGATAGTTGTGTCCATCCAAAAACCTACCTTAACCGGTAGATTACCTAATAATAAAGCATAATCTCCATCACATATGATGTACACATAATTTAGACAATCAATACAACGTACAATTACAAACTTTATCATATTGATATGATATTCATTTTATACAATGGTAGTCTAAATTAAAAATTTTTAAATGGAATAGTCATTCTGGTCCTGCGAAGCCAGTCGGTTCTGGTTTGATAGAAGGTGGTGCCACGTTAGCAAAAATGAGAGATTAAAGGGTTTGCAATTATAAAGCTACGTGTATTGTGTGCGTGTTTTGTTCCAAGGCCTAATCCATTCTGTACCTAATGGCCAGTCTTTTATTCTCACTGTCGCATCAAATACTGACTGTAATATTCTTATATCTTTAGGCATTTAATTGAAAATTAGAGCTACGGTAACCCTCAATTTTCTTCTACCTTGATCAAATTTCAAGAAACTGCGGGAAATGGCGCAACAGTAACTTTTAACGGAGTCATCCGCTAATATGCATTGAGATTCTACCTTGATTTGAATTTTTTTGTTACATACTTAATATTGCCCCTTAATGGGAATTCCTTTTTATTTAAATCCGGTATTTTATATTTTTCATACAAATAGTCTCCTATCATGATGTCATATATCTATACAGCCTGTATGCAGTCAGGATAGGATAGGATTGTTTGCTGTTTATAATTTAGTATATTAATTTTGGTAGAACCAGTGGATGCCCATGCTGTTATGCTATATCTTAAAATACTCTCAACCATTGCAAAATACACTATTTTGATGACATTCAAACTTACAAAAGTGGAAATATGATCGAAAAGTGAAGAATCAGGCGTGATATTGTGGAATCGAGACATAATGAAAACTTTGTTGCAATTTTCCACAGTTAAAACTTTATTGCCGACCATGGTTTCGATACACTGTATCATCTTCAAAAATTGCAACAAAGTTTTCATTATGGAAATATGATTTTTAAAATTTCCACTTAAAATATTTTTAAGTGGAAATAATAAGGAGCCTGCTACTTTAAATTACTAAGAATGACGTGCTGCGCCCGAAATCTCCATATTGAACGCAAGTCGTATTACTACGTATTTTGGCAAATCAGCCATCGTTGCCGATTGACTCCGGGACGTAGACACTCTGGAATACTGCACTGGTCACCGTCTGATAACTAGGCTTTGCGATGTCCATACCATCATTTTAAACGCTATTATCCTATTTGAAAACTGGAAAAATCAAATATCCTAAGATTGTTGCTCTCATGATAATTTTTAAATTAAAAATTACTTGCCTAACTAATGTTGAATCATCATATAGAGCAGTTTGTCAGCGCGGTACGAAGTGACTTTTACCTCCACAATCACGCCAATTGTTGTTTAGTTCCTCAGCTGCCTGTTCCCTTACCCTTTTTTTTTTTGGATAGGCAGCAACCTACAGGTTGGAATCAGAGGTCTCCTCAGGCGCCATCGTGCTTAAGGCCATTCAGGAATTACAAGAACTCAAAAATGAGAAGAGATATATGCCAGAGAAGGTAAGATTATGTGAAGGAGAGAATCCGGAAGAGACGGACCGCTTTCGGGAAAAAGGTCCGGGTTCATCATCGTAATATACGGGCAGCGCACGGACATCAAGTGGTCTCGAAGTGATTTTCAAGTTTGGGGCTGCAACACCAGCGGAATACGTGCAACAGGGGTTGAAGAGTGGCCGTCGGAATCGTGTGGAGCGATACCATCCATGTTCCTCCCGAATAGAGGTCATTATCTAAATAAAAATATTACTGGATAAGAGACATTGTTTATTATCAAGTCACAAGTTCGGAGAGAGTCCGTCTGGGACAGAATGAAGATGTGAAAAATTTGTAGGGAAGAGGGAGCGCGCGTTCAGTGATATTCAGATTTGGTTGGCAGGATATACTGATCAATTTGAATTTGAATTTTAAGTTCATTAATTTTTTAGACTCATATTTTATCCGTATAGTTAGCTAATAAAGCTGTAGAAACATCAGAAAAGGGTATTTATAATAAATATTTTGTGATCACTTTGAATGTAATGATTTGGCTGCATTGAGTAGTACTATATTGCTATTCAGTAGTGATATAGCACCATTGAATATCAATGGACTACTATGGAATGGTATTATTATTGCATGAGGTAATGTTATGATTATATTTTTATTTTGTGAACTGCTATTTTTAGTTATATTTACTAGCCTACGGTCATTCTTTTTGTCTCATAAATACACCATGAATTAAAAATCAAATGCGATTGATTGATTTATTTATTATATTTATTAACCAATATATTTGAGCGGTAGTGGAACGTAAAAGAAGGTAATAGAGGGGAGGATGTTGGGCAAACGAGGAAAGGGTAGGAACAGGATAGGGCTGTTGGACGGGATGAAGGGAGAAAGGAAGTACACAGAGATGAAGAGGGACCTGATGTAGAGCAGATTTTCTTAGGAGTCACAAAATATTTATTTGATAATTATGTCCATCCGAAAACCTACCTTAACCGGTAGATTACCTAATAATAATAATACTTGAGTGTCCGTTGTTAATTAGGGGATTTATTCTTCCATCATTATCTGACTGATGTCAATTCCTTGTCATGCGAACAGAGCTTCCAAATGTGGTGACTGTCCGGGTAATATGGGAGTTAGAACGTGCTGGTTGTCAGCAGTAATCACCGGATTTTCTGTTTTGAATAAAGCTGAAGTATTGGAGCACATTAAAAATCAAAAAAGGATGTTCTGCCTCTTTCTTTGTAGTGTCTGAATGATGTTGTTTGTTATTCCAACAAAAACTTTCGCTTGTAAGCCGATCGTGTCTATTTTTCATATCATTGTCTATTAATTGGACGATGTCTCCTTGCACCGAAAATGGATTTGTGATTTAATAAAGAACGTTAAAGGTGTGAACAAGCCACGCTTCAACCTTGTGCTCGTTGGCTCAATAATTTATCCATATTTTGTCTCAGCGTTTAACTGCCCACGCGCCCTCCCTCCAGGAAGAAGGGCGGTGCTTCAGGCGTCCCACCATTTTCCAGGTTCCGCTAAACTCGTTTTTCTCCCTCCCGACGCCGCCCCGACAAAACTCTATAACTCTCCTCATCCCGCCCCCCCTCTTCCTTCCCTCTACCTAGTCCATCGAGGGGGTTGGGGGCGGCGGTGGCGAAGAGGCATGCCGCTCTCCACCCACCCATTCGCAGTCCTTCCGCTGGCATTCGGAGGGGCGCCCGCCTTTTCACGCGTGAGGACTGGGATTTCGAGTGTCGCCGAGGAGGTCGATAAGCCGAGAGAGGGCGGCGCGGTTAAGTTAAATGGACGAAATAAATATATAAATAAATATACTCGTATATGCACGCATGCCTACGAGATTTTTCCGGAGGCCAGACGGCAGCTGTGGACGAAGTATGTAAGGTTTTCTGCCCGTTCCACTGCTTTTCCCTCGAGTGAAAAATATTAAACGCAAGGATTGAATATCTCCGTTATTAGAATCCTCATAACATGGTACCCTAACACCTTTTGCGGTAATCCATTTCGTCGAAAAAAATAGCTGCTAAACTGAAAGGAACGTGGCATTCACTTTTCTCTCTATTCATGTATTCTACGTGGTGCGATAAAATATGGGGATTGTCTAGCCTCCGGACGAAGGATTAATTTGAAGCGAGCGTGGCTATGTTTAAATTCTAACACCAGGCAGCTCGTTTCGTGGAAAACTGTTACGATAAAACGGAAAGCATCACTGAAATGCTTATGGAGTTGGGACGGGAATCATTGGAAGAAAGACGACTCAATGCTAGGTTAAACTTACTAAATAAATTCGGATCCGCATGTTTCAGCACCGAGGTCTCGAAAATTATTCGCTCTCCAACATACATTGGTCGCTTGGATCATGTGTACAAAATTCGGGAAATAGATGCCAGGACTAGCAGACTCAAGGACTCCTTCTTCCCACGGACAATACGGGATAACAACTGCAGGGTCACACTCGGAGATAACAAAAATGCCACTTGCCACTCTCGGCGTCTAGGTAACAATTAGTTAAACTCAATTGCATGCACTTTCACTAACCTCCTGTTTGTTGTTGTCAAAACCCTTCCCGCATGACCGCATTGTAATGCCATTAAGTAATGTATTGCTGTTTACAGTATTGTTTGCTCTGCTTTTGGTACCCTAAAGTTCCCCTTCCATCCCTTGTCCCTCTCCGTGGGTGTGCCCTCCTCCTACCTACAGCGTTGGGCCAAATTCCTCACCTTGGGTGGGAGAGCGTTTTATGTTGCACGTTCTTGTGGTGGTGGTATTTCGCCTTGCCACTTACTAAATTCCAGCTTGCACGTTCTTGGATCAATTTCTTGCTGCATCCTAAGGTACAATTATTTGTTGTAGTTAAGCGTATGTACTTGCATGCTTGTGGAGTGAAGGGAGGTAGATGTGTGTTTGAATGCGTGTAAAATGATGGGATGTTTCTATGAATGTATGCACTACTGTGGATTTGGGTTTGCATGTATGTGTTAGTTTTGAATGCGGTTTTTCTTTTTCCTTGTTTTGGGTGGTGCCCTAACACCCCCCGCCACACGCCCGTGTGGCGGCTTGCGGGGTATTATGTAGATGTAAATATGATGTCGATATTGGTTCCTTAACACCAAAAATGATGAACTGCGAGACTGTATCGGAAATAAAATTTAAGAAGGTTATGGGACCAGATAACATCCCAACAAAACTACTTTATAATTTAGAAGAACGGACAAGAGGGATTTTTTTACGGCATCAAACGCATCTATGAGTGAGGATTGTGACCGGAAGGCTTTGTTAGATCTTTGTTATTAAAAACCGCTACCAAAAAACAGCAGTACGGGGGAAAACAGATGGGAAAGAGCAAATTAGTTTGTAAGTAGGAGATCAGGTTTGGATTTTTGAAAGAAAATGGGAACGGGTTATGTCCTAACAGCAGCCACTAATGGAAAGGAACGTATACTACAAGTGTGACCAGTGTGTGTGTGCGCTTATTGGATTTGGAGAAGGCTAAAGAAAAAAATGCAGGAAATAGGGTGGAGAGATGACGACTTATCGTGTACTTATCCAAGATTTCACTGATTCCATTAAAAACTTGAAAGTTGGAATGGGCAGTGGTAGATAGCGGATGAAGACACGATGTCCATTATCACATGTTCTATTCAATAAATAAATACATACATATGCGTGTTTATTTGTTTGCATGTGTGTGTCTACACGCATGAAAACATATAAACACGCAGATACACACACGCACACTCACACAATCACACACACACTCACACACATTCATACACACTCACATACCTTCACCCACACACACACGGCCACGCTCACTCACACACCCTCACACACACACTTTTGCTTGGACGTGTTTTGGCTTGTCTTCGATTTTTGCCTGTTCCAAAAAGAGGAATAAAGAACCTGTATTTCATGGGACTCTTCAGTTTCGGGAACAAGAAAGAGTCACTAAGGGACAGATCTAAGGAATACAGTGGTTGCGGCATCATTACTGTGCTGTTTTTGGCCAAATATTCGCGCACAAGTAACGTTGTGTGAGCAAGGACGTTGTCATGGTGCAAAGGCCAATGGTTGTTCTTCCATAAAATCCGAGCGTTTGTGGCTAAACATTAAAATAGGAGAGCAAAAACTAGAGAAGTTGGAACAGATTACGAATCTCGGAAGTGTTTTAGACCAACACGGTCAAAGTAGAAGCGACTTAGGGAGAAGAATTCCACTAGGTAATGAGGCTTTCACAAGGAGGAGGAAATTGATGACGGGGACGTTGAGTAAGGATGTTAAGAAAAAACTCGTAAAACTTTGAAATGGAGCGTAGTTAGTTACGGCGCGGAAACGTGGTCACTGAAGCAGGAGGATAGACGTAGATTAGAGGCTTTTGAAATGTGGGTGTGGAGAAGAATGGAGAAGGTGTGATGGACCGAAAGAATATATATATATATATATATATATATATATATATATATATATATATATATATATATATATAAATAAATTTTATACAGATACATTTTTTTTTCTTACAGGTTCCCCCCTTCCCCTACATATTTGAATAAACCTCAACCCTCTCATCCCTTACCATTTCCTCTTGGTGTTACACCCCCTACCACACACCTTTTCGGTGGCTCGGAGGGTATTTACATAGACGTAGATGAAAGAAAAACAAATGAGGTAGAACTAAGGAAGGTGGGCGAGGAGAGGGGTTTGTTGAGAGAAATCATATAGAGGCAGGAAAAATGGATGAAAGGCGTATTGAGCGGCAGGGGGATCTTGAAGAAGGTAATAGAGGGGAGAATGTTGGGTAAGCGAGGAAAAGGCAGGAACAGGATAGGGATGTTGGACGGGATGAAAGGAGGAGAGAAATACACAGAGATGAAGTGGGATTGTTCACTGGTGCTAGCTTCATATACAATAATATTATTATTAGGTAATCTACCGGTTAAGGCAGGTTTTTGGATGGACACAACTATCAAATAAACATTTTGTAACTCCAAACAAAACCCAATCCAGCAACCTAAACTATATCAGGTCCCTCTTCATCTTTGTTTACTTCTTTCCTCCCTTCATCCCGTCCAACATCCCTATCCTGTTCCTGCCCTTACCTCGCTTGCCCAACATTCTCCCCTCTATTACCTTCTTCAACATTCCACTACCGCTCAATACGCCTTTCATCCATTTTTCCTGCCTCCATACGATTTCTCTCAACAAACCCCTCTCCTCAACCACCATCTCCAGTACATCCTCATTTGTTTTCCTTTCGGTCCATTTCACCTTCTCCATTCTTCTCCACACCCACATTTCAAAAGCCTCCAATCTACGTCTATCCTCCTGCTTCAGCGACCACGTTTCCGCGCCGTACATACGCTCCATAGCTACGCTCCATATCAAAGTTTTTACGAGTCTTTTCTTTACATCCTCGCTCAACGTCCCTTTCATCAACTCTCTCCTCCTTATGAAAGCCTCTTCGCCTAGCACATTTCATCTCCTTACATCCCTACTACTCTGACTGTGTTGGTCCAAAACACTTCCGAGACACGTAAACTGTTCTACCTGCTCTATTTTTTCCCCTCCTATTTTAACGTTTAGCTTAGCCTTTTCCTTTTTGGAAAATCGTATAACATTTGTTTTATTATTATTGATTCTCATCCCAGATCTGTCGCACTGAACCACCAATTCACTCAGCAATGCTTGCAACCCCTTGGCTGACTGACAAACTAAACCTCGGTCATCAGCAAACCTAATCGATTTTACTGGTTCCCCGCAGACTTTTATTCCCATCTCCAGTTCTTCCCATGCCTATTTAATCACTTCCTCCACATATACGTTGAACAGCACCTGTGACAATGGGCAACCCTGCCTTGCACCTCTTCCTAACACTGCCCATCCGGACTCTCCGTTCCCTACTCGCACCTGAGCAGTCTGAGACATGTACAGGTTGCGGATCAGTCTCCTGTCCCTCCAATCTATACTTATTCTCTTCAACACGAGGTGTGTTCAACAAATTACGAGAATTTTTCATTTCGCTTGGAGAGTCCGATTGTCAAACTTTTTTTTATTATGTTGGTATACATGTCCTTGAAGCATGATAAGCATGATAAAACTTTCAGCTGTTTTCATTGTGGACTTTGTGGCAGTCTCTAAGGTTAGACGTATTTTATGACCTCGGCGATTTTCCTTTGTTAAAAGAAATGGATCAAAGAATTTGTATCAAATTTGCGTAAAAAAATTAAATAAAGCGTAACAAAGTGTGTGAAATGTTAGCAAAAGCCTATGGTGAATCTGCTATGAGGAAATCAAGAGTTTACGAGTGGTGTAAGCGTTTCCAAGAATGTATGAAGGTATGAAACGCGTGGCAACAAAATTCGTTCCAAAATGGCTTTTGCACCACGATATTGCACCAGCTCACACTTCATTGCTTGTTCGTGAATTTTTAGCCAAAAACAATCCTGGAACGATTGCCCAGCCTCCATACTCGCCAGATATGGCTCCGTGTGACTTTTTCCTATTTCCAAAAATTAAGAGAACCCTGAAGGGCCGTCGTTTTACAGCCGTAGATGACATTAAAAGCGCATCGCTGAAAGAACTGAATGTTATCTCAAAGAACGAGTTTGAGAAGTGTTTCGGGGATTGGAAGAAGTATTGACACAAGTGCGTAATCTCCAATGGAGACTACTTCGAAGGTGACAACATCAATTTATAAGAATAAATATATACGATTGTCCGAAAAATTAAAATTCTCATTATTTTGTTAACCAGCCTTGTATGCTCGTTAGTTTTTCTCAAATCACTCTATCAAACGCTTTTTCGAAATCTACAGAAACAGGCAAATACGTCCTGATTGTTTTCTATGTTCCTCTCGATTAGTACAGTGGAAAAAAACTTTATGCAGTTTTTTACAGTTGCTTAGTTATACATATTCTGTTGGATATTTCTAATTTCATGTCTCTCCTGGAGTGGAGAATCCGTACTTCGAATCAATCTTCTTCCAAAAATTTTAAAACGTGCTTTATCGTGCCAGTTAATGCCGCTGAAAATTCAGTGGCGGATTAGACTTTCGGTCTTGTGTAAGCTCGCCGGATGCTGATTGCCATCTCCTTGATGATAGTTAGGGACTCGGCGGTTACATGGAGCCTCGTGCCATCAGAGTCGTTACCATCGGAGATGACTGAAGTATGCGCCATGGGAGGCTCCGCTTTGGTCGCTCTTGGAAGGCGTGTCTTATTTGAATGGGAAATAAATATATTTTATTTACCTAATGTTTTGGGCGATAAGATTTCCTTCTCTCTGAAGAATGCTGCTTGTTTTAATTTTGATTAATTTTCATTCTTCATGCCACATGTCAATTACCTTTTCTGTCATGGGAGGTTGGGGGCATTTGGGTGACATCTGTTATACTCGTTACCCAACATCATTGATGATTTGGTCCGAGTCCTTCCCTCATGGGTTGCCCGGGCGATCAGGTGCCCAACCCATGCGATTCCACTCCACCGAAATTATCGTTAATTGAATGTCAGAGCACCTCGTATTAGACCCATGAACACCACCTGAGGCATTCCGCGAGCAAAGGTTCATGGTGTTAAGGAGATCTACCTGTATGCTATGGTTTGGGGAGTAAACGTTACTATTATTAAGAACAAGTATTATTGCAATGTTCCTATAACTTATTGGATGGTATCGAAGGCTTGAATGTTTTATCATGTTTTTTTTCAGTTTTTAAAATTTTGAATAGTCTCGTCTGCTTCTTGCACTCGCGTCATATGAATTATTTATAAAATGCTTACCTGTGTAAGGGTAGAGATACCCGAGGCAGACCATCACAGTGATGCGTAACTGGAGAACCTCCACGCTGAAGTGCCCATTAGTGGCGAGTGCGCAATTTGCTGGTCTGCTCGTCTGATATTTTCGTACGCTGTGCTGCTCGATGTAGTGAAGTGAATTCGGTGGAATGCACTCAATAATTTGTGGCCCGTTACAACGGCATGTTTTCAGACCTAGCAAGATTTTCTTTCCATCTCAGGCGCTCTTTGAGCCACGTCGACCCCTGGCATTATCTCTTTTCCCCATCTTCTTCCCGAGTCCCTTCTCCATCTTCCATTTTACGTACCCGTTACTCATTTCGACGACCTTGGTTTCATTGCGTTTTGGACCACTGTTTCCTCTTCTCGTCTTCCACCTTCGCCGCTGTGCAAACTCTAAACTCATATCGTTTCCAGCGCGGAAGAGGGGAGTCACCGGGGGCTTTCCCTTCCGTCACTTCTTTAAGGATATGTATGCATGCGTGTATTCGCGTGTGGGGGTGGGGATGGTCTGTCGGAGGTGGGGTTGCCGAGGAGGGTTCTCCGGGGAGGAGTCGCTCCCGTGGCCCGCTCGTCGCCGGCTCCATCCACCTCGCCCTTCCTCTTCCCTTTCCCCTTCCGGTACTTCCTTCTCTCCTCCCCATCTCATCCTTTTTCTCCGCCCCGGCAACTTGCTTACCCTTTCCGTCTCTCTTTCAAACTTCCCCTTTACCTCTTCCCTCCCGTCCTCTTTCTCAAGGCGGAGGATGGATGCTATCTTGCAAATGAGAGAGAGGCGTGGGACGAAGTTCGGTCCCGTCGGAGGTTTCGGTCGGTTTCCGCCTTGTCTTCTAATTGTAAGATCTATTGTTTTATGTGTATGGACGACAAATTTAATAAGATGTAGGCGGACGATGTCAGAAGATAGATATGGCCTCAGTTTTTCTTATTTTTCCATTTTTCGCCCATTTTCAAGATTATTCCAAGACTGCTGGTAATTGGACGGAAAGGTACCATTACTTACGAAATTGTGCTAGTATGTATATTTTTCACGAGGTTGTGGTGTAATAAGAGTCTTGTTAATCTTTGCCTACATTTTGTCAACCGAGCCAGTTCACGAATGCCGCTCTCGCCTTTGTCCGAAGTAGGCAAGTATGGTTAACCCTTAAGCTCGTGGGAACATCAGAAGGCAAATTCCGTCTCCTTGCAGTTGCATTACTCGCCGACAATCCCTGGAAAATATTTCAATGAAAAAAGTGAAAAAGCATGCCGAACCTCTCGATACCACATTCAATGCAATGCAAGCTTTTGGGGTCCGGAGTAACAGTTTTCCTAAAAGCTGCGCTGCCTGAACAGAACACCGAGAAAAGTCGCCGTGAAAACTACTTTCAAGAACATCGATCAGTCTTAGGCAATGTTTGTTGACTGCTGCGGAAACGATGGAAAATTGTATTTGTGCATACTTTGATGCGAACGGGAGAGTTCTTTTGCGACATCGAGCCACTCACTAAGTTGTCACGAATGTGACCTATTTACCTTTTTGCAGTTGCCTTTTATGATCCTCCTTCGTGGCTATTCCTCCCTGGGGACGCCCCCACCCGCTACGCGCCGTTTCAAAGGTGTATAATTCTGAAGATGTCCAATCTTCCCCACCGTTTCCCTCATTTCTTCCGCGACGGTCGCTGCTCCCCTCTCGACTCTTTCGGCCTCCCAGGAGCCATCCGATCTCCTCCTGTCCTCGATTTTCCTTCTCGTTACCTATCATCCCCTCGGTGCTCGCCAAAAAGCCTCCGTACCGTCCGAAGTGGTGGTTTGTTTTGAGAGACGGCGGCCGTTCTTGATGTAAATAATTTGGAATATGTCTTTTCGGGACTTTAAATATGTGACTTGAATCTGTCTTTTATTTTTTTCGGGATGTTGTTTCGCGCATGCATGCACCATAATGAACCAACGGAAAGATTTTTGGAAGGCGCTTTCAAATGCTTTCACGCGTTCCTATTCTACGTAGTGCAGACGCAATAAAAAATGTAAACCAAGGCACTAAAAAGTGATAATAGAAGGATGACTTTTTATAACAGTTACTGTCAATACGATTACCGTATTGTAGAGAAAGACAAGAGCATAAGGCCTTAATGTGTCAAAGAAAAATCTTATTGATTACCTGAAAATTCCTTTTCGGATTTTCAAAAAACGTTGTAATCAGCGTGTACGTATTGAAAATTATATTTTTGTAGCCATTTTAGGCTTTTTGCTGATTCGCCAATGGTGATTGTTGGATTCTTTTTGCTGATTAACCATTAGAAAGGACATTAAGAGAGATAAAACCAAATAACGCCGTGGGGGTAGACAATATTCCTGTGGAACTATTAAAATGTTTAGGAAAATGTGGGAAGGAGACTCTAAATGGACTGATTCGTAGTATCTATGAGGAAGGAATCTGGCCGGATGATTTTTAAGGCCAGTGTAAGTTCCTATTCCGAAAAAGGTGAAGGCTATGTCATGTGAGGACTACAGAACAATAAGTTTGATATCCCACGCATCTAAAGTAGTTCTTAGGATCATCAACAAAAGGATAGGGTGTAAGGCAATTGATTACTTAGGGGATGATCAGTTTGGGTTCAGGAAAGGAAGAGGTACGCGTGATGCCATTGCAGTAATGAGATCACTAGTCGAGAGGAATATAGAATACAATCAGGACGTATTTGCCTGTTTTGTAGATTTCGAAAAAGCATTTGATAGAGTGAATTGGGAAAACTAATGCGTGCATTGCAGAAAATGGGAATGGATTGGAGGGACAGGAGACTGATCCGCAACCTGTACATGTCTCAGACTGCTCAGGTGCGAGTGAGGAACGGAGAGTCCGGATGGGCAGTGTTAGGAAGAGGTGTAAGGCAGGGTTGCCCATTGTCACCGGTCTCAGGGTATCCTACATCCTATTGACTTCTTCCTCCTTGTGGTTACTCGCTGGCATGTATGCTTGAACAATTAGCAAGTTCTGTCGTTTCTCCTTTTATATCTACTTATTATTATCTATCCGTTGTTTGTTCTATGTTGACTGCGCTTCGTCCTACCTATTTATTCAATATTTTGGCAACCCCTCGTTGGCTCTCGTCCCCGCCGCTGTATATCACTCTATAATTATCACTCAAGTAATCCCCGCTATCCCTCCATCTCACCTCCCATAGACCTAAAACATCCATATTTCCTCTTTTGCATATCTCGCTTAATATTCTTTAATTTTCCTGTCCCCAGCATATTCCTAACATTCTTAGTACTAGTTGAGCTCTACCCTGTCCTATAAAATCCATTCTCGGGTTGTTAACCGTGGTTTGGATAACCTATGTAGACCTTGATTATTGTAAACCATGATTATTTGCATGGCGACAAACCATGGAATGATATATGTAAGTGCTGTATGCTATGGAATTGTCGGATTGATCAGAGTGCTTGAGCTTAAAATGAACGCTGCGAGAAGTGTTAAAAATATTTGTTCCACAGTTGATATTTCAGTTGCTACAAACGTACAAACTAGGGCCAAAGCCATTATCTCATACGATTCCGATCGAGACAGATTCATACGTGTATTACGTACTCCTAGGTGTTCCTCTCTAACAAGTGTTTAAGGAAGGCAGTTTACGTACTTCTCACATTAAATTCGAATGATACATTTGCTTCATGCTGTTTCCATTTCTGCTATGCTGCTCTTCTCTTGTTCTTATTTTCCGCGGCTCTTTTTTTAACTTTTCTCACCTCCGCTGCCCTGGCTTCGTAAATGCCTTACGCCACCTGTAGAGGCATATGCTTAACTTCAACGCCGGGGAATCTTTACGCCCGAACACCATATTTAATTCCACGAATGTCAAGATCCTGCGGTGGATGCCGCGACAGTAACTTTTAACGGAGCCATCCGCTAACATGCATTTCAATGCAACAATTTCAGAGGGTAAAAATCATTCGCCTTGACCGGGATTCGAATCCGGATCCCTCGGAAGTCCGGCTGATTAACTGGCTAAAACACTCGGCTGGACATCGAGCGATCCGGGTTCGAATGCCGGTCAAGCGAATGATTTTTCCACTCTGAAATTGTTGCATTGAATTCCACGAATGTATTACACAGGCCAACAGTGGTTTTGGTGCCGGGGCTTTTAATGCTGATTTAAAGAACAATTGGAGTGCTGAATCCAATTATGACACTAGTTTTTTCCTATCAGCTATAGTTTCCAAGATATAGATATGTTGTTATTTACGTAAAAAAATCTTCAACATGATGATATTATTATTAGGTAATCTACCGGTTAAGGTAGGTTTTTGGATGGACACAACTATCAAATAAACATTTTGTGACTCCCCACCTAGCAAACAAATCTATATCAGGTCCCTCTTCATCTCGGTGTACTTCTTTCCTCCCTTCATACCGTCCAACATCCCTATCCTGTTCCTACCCTTACCTCGCTTGCCCAACATTCTCCCCTCCATTACCCTCTTCAACATTCCACTACCGCTCAATACGCCTTTCATCCATTTTTCCTGCCTCCATAGGATTTCTCTCAACAAACCCCTCTCCTCACCTACCATTTCCAGTACTTCCTCATTTGTTTTCCTTTCGGTCCATTTCACCTTCTCCATTCTTCTCCACACCCACATTTCAAAAGCCTCCAATCTACGTCTATCCTCCTGCTTCAGCGACCACGTTTCCGCGCCGTACATAGCTATGCTCCATATCAGAGTTTTTACGAGTCTTGTCTTAACATCCCTACTCAACGTCCCCGTCATCAACTCCCTCCTCCTTGAGAAAGCCTCCTTGCCTAGCGCAATTCTTCTCCTTACGTCCCTACCACTTTGACCGTATTGGTCCAAAACACTTCCGAGATATGTAAACTGCTCTACCTGCTCTATTCTTTCCCCGCCTATTTTAATATTTAGCTTAGCCTTTTTCTTTCTGGAAAATCGCATAACCTTTGTTTTATTAATATTGATTCTCATCCCATATTTATCGCACTGAACCTCCAATTCACTCAACAATGCTTGCAACCCCTTGGCTGACTGAGCAACTAATGCTTGGTCATCAGCAAACCTAACCGATTTTACGAGTTCCCCTCCGACTTTCATTCCTACCTCCAGTTCTTCCCATGCCTCTTAATCATTTCCTCTACATATACGTTGAACAGTACCGGTGACAATGGGCAACCCTGCCTTACACCTCTTCCTAACACTGCCCATCCAGAATCTCCGTTCCCCACTCGCACCTGAGCAGTCTGAGACATGTACAGGTTGCGGATCAGTCTCCTGTCCCTCCAATCCATTCCTATTTTCTGCAATACACGCATTAATTTTTCCCAATTCACTCTATCAAACGCTTTTTCGAAATCTACAAAACAGGCAAAAACGTCCTGATTGTATTCTATATTCCTCTCGACTAGTGGTCTCATTACTGCAATGGCATCACGCGTACCTCTTCCTTTCCTGAACCCAAACTGATCATCCCCTAAGTAATCATTTGCCTTACTCTCTATCCTTTTGTTGATGATCCTGAGAATAACTTTAGCTGCGTGGGATATCAAACTTATTGTTCTGTAATCCTCACATGACGAAGCCTTTGCCTTTTTTGGAATAGGAACTAACACCGATCTCACAAAATCTTCCGGCCAGATTCCTTCCTCATAGATACTACGAATCAGTCCATATATAGCCTTTTTCCCACCTTTCCCTAACCATTTCAACATTTCTACAGGAATATTGTCCACCCCCACAGCCTTATTTGCTTTCATCTCCTTTAATGCCCTTTCTATTTCATCGTCGAGTATGCCTGGACCCAAGCTATCTTCTTCTACGTCATGTTCCTTTTCTATGTCTAACCTTGTCGGCCTAAGTTCTTTACCATACAGTGTTTCTATATATTCCTTCCATCTCTCTTGGATTTTTCCTGGTTCAACTATTATCTTACCCCATTTATCTTTAACTGTTGGCACAGCTCTTGCCTTCTTACTTCCCGATAATAACTTAACCTTGCTGTATAGAGCACCAATTTCACCCTTCTTCTGTAAACTTTCCATATCCTCGCATTGCGTTTTCCACCATTCTTCTTTTGCTTTATTTGTGGCCCTTCTCAATTTATTGTTTAACTCTTTGTACTTCATTTTGCCTAACTCTGTGTTTACATTTTTCCATCTTCTTCTCTCATCCATCTTCGCAATCATCTCATCCGTTACCCATGGTTTCCTTATCCTTTTCCCGTTAACGGTTCCTATAGTGTCTTTAGCGGCTTCCAATATCCCTTTCTTGATACATTCCCATTTTTCTTCGATAGCACTCAGTTCTTTACCGTCATCCATCATTTTCTCTACAGCCTCCTGATACTCCTTCCTCGTTAATTCATTTACTGCTTCTAAATTCCATTTTTTAACCCACCGCCCTTGCCTTATCTTCTTGAAACGAACATTACATTTCATAACAACTAAATTGTGGTCAGAGTCCGCATCCGCTCCTGGGAAACTGTGCGAATTTATCACACTGTTCCTAAACCTGTGCCTAACCATAATATAATCTAACTGATACCTTTCTGAGTCACCTGGCATTTTCCATGTATACCTACGCCTTTTGTGGTGTCTAAACCATGTGTTAGTGATGACTAACCCCTGTCTCCTGCAGAATTCAATTGCTTTCTCCCCGCGTTCATTCCTCGTGCCTAACCCATAGTCCCCCACCTCACCACCATCTCTTCCTTCGCCTACCGTCGCATTCCAATCCCCCATCACTATCAAATGTTTCCCTGCAGGAATACTCGCGATGATATCCTCTAACTCATCATACATCCTATCGACTTCTTCCTCCTTGTGGTTGCTCGGTGGCATGTATACCTGAATAATGACCAAGTTCGTCGGCTCTGCTTTAATCTCTACGACTAAAATTCTATCAGTCGCTTGCTCTATGTTGACTACGCTTCTTCCTACCCCTTTATTTAAAATTACGGCAACCCCTCGTTGGCTCTCATCCCCGCCGCTGTATATTACTCTATAATTGTCACTCCAGTAATCCCCGCTATCCTTCCATCTCACCTCGCAGAGGCCTAAAACATCTATGTTACCTCTTTCCATCTCTCGCGTAATATTTTCTAATTTGCCTCTCCTCAACATTGTCCTGACGTTCCAGGTTCCTATTCTAACTACTTTCGCCTTCTTCTGAGTCTTCTGTCCTGCTGAAGTTATTCCTTCCCCGCAAGGGTTTCGTGGGATGACGACCGCGGAAGCCTTGCCTCTCCCGCTGCCGGGCACGACACACGGCCTCTTGGGCCGTGTCCCGTAGTTGCCAGGACTCATATTATCTATAGTGCCCATCATAATATTCTTGGGAATCATAATTGAGGTGGTTTCATGATGATATGGGAATATTATATTAATAATAAAACCCACTAAATATAAATACTTGATTTATTTCTAGGGCTGTTAAATCACCCACAAATACAACAGAATTTTACAATTGAACACAAACACTAAAATTTTTTACTGTAATAAAACAAATTAAAAGAAGAAAATACATAAAAACATCACTCAACACATCGGAAGCTTCTTTTGCGCGATTTTCTTGAGTGCACTTTGTTCAAACAGTCTCGTTTTAAGCACCAGCAGTAATCTGCCATCATATGGTTATCCCATCTTCCTTGGTAGCGAGCTTCCATTGTTTTTATATCCTGGTGAAATCTTTCACCTTGTTCTTCGCTCGTGTCTCCTAAATTTCCAAGAAAATTGTCTAAGTGGCTGTGTAGGTAGTGAACTTTTGTGATCATATTACATCCAAGTGATTTGAAGTTACTGAGCATAATGTTTACCAGCTCAATATAATTTTCACTTTTATGATTTCCTAGAAAATTTTTATCACCTCAACAAATGACATCCATCTAATTTTTTCAATCTCATTCATTGACTCGACAAAAGCAGGATCCTTTGTAAGTTGTCTGATTTGTGGCCCCTCAAAAATACCAGCTTTAAGTTTTTCAATACTTATATGGGGCATCTTTAGTCTTAAGTAGCCGAAGCATGGTCCATCCTTGTCAAGAGCCTTTACAAATTGCTTCATTAGGCCTAGTTTAATATGTAGAGGCGGTAAGATGATTTTCTCTCTTTCAACTAAAGATTCAGCAATGATGTTTTCTTTCCCAACAACCAGTTTTTCTCTCTTAGGCCACTCCTTCTTAATCCAGTGGTTTTGTCTGTCCCTGCTATCCCAGAGGCACAAGAAACAAGGATATTTTGTGAAGCCACTTTGCTGCCCAAGAAGAAAGTTCACCATTTTTAAATCTACACAAATCACCCTGCTATTGCTATTGTATCATATTCTTCTTTCATTTTAGTTGAATGAGCGATTGGTATTGCGCCAAACCTGTTACCATTGTGAAGAAGTACACATTTTAAACTACGCTTGGAGCTATCAATAAACAAACGCCAATCACTAGCATCATATTGTGATAGTAGTCCCATTTTTTCCAAAAGACCCTTAACGTCTAAACAAAATGTAAGATTGTCTTCTTGAGTAAAGAAGGGTAGCATATCCTTTTTAAATTCTTTTCATGCGGTCTTGATGCTAGTAGTTCGGATGCTTCCTTCGATAAGTTCAGTTCTCTAGCAAGATCGCTTAGTTCATATTGATTAAATAGTTGAGGAATTGTTGATACCCCCTCGTAGTCACTGCCACTATCATCAATAGAATGAGAAATGTTTTCAAATAACTCAAATTCTTCCTTAGATATATCTGGTAACGTCTGAAATATTGGGATCGGTATTTCTTCTGAATGGGGTACCGGGCGTGTAGCTGAAGGCAAATCTTGATATGTCCACTTGTGGCGATTTTTTCGATTAATTCCCGAAATATTTACTATGCAAAAATAACAGTCGTCAATATGGTTCACAGGTTCTCTCCACACCATTGGCACACCAAATTTAAGACTTTTTCTTTGTTCTGTTGTCCTTTGCCGCAGATGTTCAGTACATGTTTTACACACAAAATGCGGTGCCCATGTTTTATCTTGGTCACCAAGCTTAACACCAAAGTATCCCAAGTATGCACGTTTCACAAAGTCTGTAATATTTTTCCTATTTTCTTTTACCATATATTCCCATGCATACTTATAGATTTATTTAACTTTGAAAATTCTTTTCCGGAATATATGAAATATTAAAACAACTAATCGTAAGATATGCTATATGTAAAAAAGTAGAGCTGTTAAATAAAAACGGATTTCATATTTGGATTCAACTCTACAAATATAGTGAAAATCAACACAAAGATTCCCGGCACCAAAAAAAAATTTTTTGTAGGCCTGTGTTATTAATTCTCTGCTGGAGCATCTCACCTCTTGAGTGCCTGATTCCTCCTGGAATTACTCTCTTCTTCCTCCATAATTTTCCCTTGGAACCTTTAGCAACTCATGCATAAACCCGCGAGAGCTCTCTCGTAAAGGCCGTGGAGTCTCCGAGAAATTTTGAAGTAGATGCTTTTGCTTTATTGGGACGTTTCGTGTTCAATTTCGGATGGTATGAATGCACATTTTGTTATCCATCATGTGGCACACCATTATTACCATGTTGAGCGATATTAATGTTTGATGAAAATATGAATTTTGTTTTGAACATTGTTTCATTCTTTGGAAGAGGAAAGCATTTCTCCAGAATATCGAAATACAGTTTCGGGAAAGCTACCTATGGTAATCTCTGAATCTTATAATTTTGCCAATCTCGTAATTCTCCTATCAACCATTTTTCATTTCCTTACAATATATTCCCACAGCCCAAAGAAAATAATTTTTTGGTATCGATGTGCCATTCATTTTCATTCAAATTCATTGAATTTGAGTCTCGTGAAGTGAAAGGAGTTCATTATATTTGACCCGAGTCGTATATAGAGAGCTCTAGAAGATGCCAGGGCGTCTGGTAGTCAATCTCGAATTTGACACGCCGGGCGTCTCAACCTTTTCGCGCGTTCTCGAGCCGTTCCCGTCGCTTCGGCGGCGAAGTTCCCTCCCTACCCCTCCATATATGCCCTCTCTCTTTCCTCC
Organism: Hetaerina titia; assembly: GCA_037158775.1. Lineage (NCBI taxonomy): Eukaryota > Metazoa > Arthropoda > Insecta > Odonata > Calopterygidae > Hetaerina > Hetaerina titia. The sequence goes on along the minus strand of CM073771.1, from coordinate 4,479,143 downwards.
TCTCTCCCATTTCCACTCCTCCTCCGAGTCATTTTCACCCTTTCATCGACGAGCCGTTTGATTTCTCGCGCACTCGACCGCTGCCACGCCTGCCGTCGAAGAGTGACTTGTGGGCGTATGTGCCATCCATTCGAAATACCCTCCCTCTCCACTCGGTTCTTTCTCTTGCTCGGCTGTGTATTCGGCGGTGCTGAGTGCGGGCGTGTGCCCTGAATCGGTAAAGAGCGCCCATCGCCGGGTGAGTGGCGTCGCCGGAATGCCGAATTCCCTTTCGGCTCCCTCCCTCCCGCACTTTAACGCCCGCCCCCCGTCCTTGCCTCGTTCCCACCGCTCGCCGTCCTCTCTCCCCCCTTCCCACTCATCATTCGCTCCCAAACGCGAGGATTCCCTCGGTGTCCACTGTCGGTCAGACGATTAACCTCAAAAGTACCACGGGTGTACCAACAGGGCCACGCCTGCGTAATTCTGTCACCCATTCCCGCCATCTTTGTTCTCAGAACCCAAAGGAGATTTGAGGGTGGTGTCTTACCCCACGGCAGGAGTCAGCCGTTCCCATTTCTTCCCATCGTCGCCCTCCACGGTTTTCTTAATGCAGTGTGCACTACTGGCGGGCGCCATGCCGGTGTAAACCTTCACCTGCCGGTGCAGAAGATCTGCGTTTGATCCTCTCCTGTGTGGGATTTCCTCCACATATGGCTTTAGCGTTTACGTTTTCCCCTTTTGTGTTTTCTTGTTTAAAAATCTCACCTAAAGGCACATTTGTCTGTTATAGGGTTACCTATTAAATAATAAATAAGCATAAATTATGAAATCGAAGGGCGAGCATTCCAGGAAGGAGGAATGTGGCCATCGGGTGAAATCCAAAGATGGTAGGAAAACTGGTTACATGAGATACGGGGAGACAGTGGGATATTGAGGACTGTGATAAAGGGAAGGAGTGAGAGAATTCACTTGATGGAAAGATGAGGTCTTTTGGACGACAGGCAGGAAGGAACCGTGCCGCTGAACAATTGTTAAGTGCAGTGCAGAGAATGTGAGTGCATATTTTTATATTGCGTTTGGCTTAGACATGTAGCAGCTTTTCGTCCCTGGGACCATCGAACACCTACTCCGACCGCTGTACTAGCTGTAGTATTAATCATCCCTTAGGATTGTGAAATTATCCGGATCACATATTTAGGCAAGGGTATCAGTTTTTCAAGGGTTTCAATTTATTTAGTCCCATTAGAATATAGTAGGCGCAATGACATAATCCTCCTTAATAGAATTAGTTGTATGGACTATCTGATTCCAGTACATATTTTCTGGGAATATTGTACAGTCACAGGAGTTGAAAAATGATGGACACGGTTAATATGCAAATATTCCGAAAAAATATGCTGGCTTCGAAGTGGCAGTAATGTTAATGAAACTTAAGTGCGGAAAAGCCGATTCTCTTTGAATTTAAAACACCAGTACACCCATATTTCGAGCAAAAGAAAGGCATGTGCCGCTCAATGCAAAGTAAAGTGTAATAGATTTGCCTGAATAAAGTTGGTATGTCGACTCCGCCGGTCGTTTATGTAGATACTATGCTACAGCTATGCTATTCCTGTATGATTCCGTCCTCAAGGGAATGGAATCATAGCATAGTTTCCACCTACATAAAAACTGATCGAATCATAAGTTCTGATATAAGAATATAGTGAACAGTGTGTCAGATCCCGTTGCCCTGAAGGAAGGTTGCCTCTCGTCGTTCTATAATTCCGCGCACTGTGATTATGCATTCGTTAATAGTTGAGGTTGTTACTCGGTGAAATTATATGAAAAAACTTCAGAATTAAAACTTAGGGTTAATTGTGTATAGATATTCTATTTGCAACGTTTCAGTGAACTTGAGGATCGTCCGGTACATTAGGTATGCCTTCAGATGACACAGTGTAACATCGAAGTTAAAGAATGTCTTTGTTCAGTGGAACGCTAGTCTTCATTCCATTAAAGGTTTTCCATCAATGTGCGTTCACCCTTTGAACTGTCTTCGTTACCATGATTTTTAACATTTCCGAGAGATAGTTTGAAGTGAATTGGCAATAAATGATTGCCAAGTGAAAGTTCCTGTACATTTCCAACTTATCCAGCGAGTGATGACTGTTGGTAGTGATAAAGGACAGTGTATTTGAAATTCATGTAACTCTAAACATTGCTGAAAACCCAATTCTGAGAAGTTAATAAGCCTCGTTTCAAAGTCGCACCTAGGGACATGATTTTTAATAATTTCCTTTCACAAATGTCAACTGTCGAAAAATGTATCTATATGGACATTTCTCTCTGCACTGAAAGAGTCTGTATACTACTTTTCAGTGCATTTGTATGCAGAGTAGCTTCGGACGACTCCTGGGTTTCACTCGAGAAGTTGTATCCGAGATCGCTTGACACCGTACGATTTTCAAACCGTTTCATTAATTTTTTTTCGCTGGGTGGCAAGGTACCATACCGTATCGCGCTTCCGAAAAGTTTTGTTGATGCTTTAAAGGGTAAAATAGCTCCCCTTCCCACCGGACATAATATTTGTGTTCAGCATTGCCCAGAGTTTTCGCAAAATTAGTATTTTGTGGGAAGGTTGAAATGGTCTTAGGATTATTGAACCTCTTCCTGCACGTCTCAAGTTGCACAATATACAGTTTTGCTCTCGTCAGTCTAGCGGAGGCAAAAAGGTTTCCAGGAAGATATTTGGCTCGAATGGTGAGAAACTGTGGGGTCTTTTGGAAGCCTTGTCCTGGACTCGGGAGGAAGATGGGAACCTCATTGAAGGTGGATGCGAAAATTTGTTGTTGGGCGGACGTTGATATGGTGTGGGTGTGTGTCGGGAAAGAGTAGATAGTACCTACTCGTGGGATAGGGGAGGGGAAAGTGCGTATGTATTTGCATATTCTAAGCCACTTTATGAGCTCTTCCTCCTAGGCCTTGAGGGCTCACAAGAGGAGGAGATGAAGATATGAATAGCAAACGGCCCTTGTTCTCCTGCTAACCGTTTGGCTTAGCGAGTGGGAATGCGACGGCCCCGTGAGTGCCGTCGCGTTAGGCCTTAAACGGGAAGCGTTGATTTTTTTCTCATTATGTTGGGAATAAATTTGGCGCGGGAAGAGAAGGCGATTGCTCAGCGTTATTCTCTCCGGCACTATACGCTTATGTTATGAACTTCTCTCGAATATCTGGACGGGGTTTGGAGAACATTATATGTAAAATTGGTGTTGAGGAGGTTTTCTTAAGTGGCCTATATAGGATGAACAGCATTCATGTTTCTCGGGTTTCACATCAGAGTCTTTAAAGAGTTTTATGTTCTTCTTGAGACTGACTGGCACGTGTCCGACTCCTTATACTGCCGTGTAATTTTAATTGATATTAGAACATACGATAAAGGAGCTACAATACTGAGAGCGCGTCGAACTAGAACCGGAATGATTGAACCTAATAATTCAATGCTGCTCTCCAAAGTGTTTATGCCTTAATGAAGGTGTTATGAGTAAAGGATTCTCGCAAGCATTGTCCGAACAATTTTCATCTCGGTGCAAATTGGCTAACACTTCTTCGGAAATGCGCACACGCGTTGCATGTTGGTCGACACTCAGAATTTTCGGCACCATCTTGCCGCACAGCTTGCGCATGGCCAAATCCTGTGAAGTAATGCGTTGGACGTTGGATGCAGACAGACCCAACTGGTCTGCAATTTCTTCACTGGTTAAGCGTCGGTCTGTGTTCAGCAGTGTCCTCACTCTGTCCACATTCGTGTCGGTTCTTGCCGTCGACGGCCGTCTGGAGCGATGGTCGTCTTCAACGAGCTCCCTACCCTCTTTGAACAACTTGTGCCACCGTGGAACGGCTTAAGCTAGTGTCCCCATAAGCCTGCTTGATCGTATCGAGGGTCTCAGTTGCCGTCTTCCCGAGTTTCGCACAAAACTTCACGGAATAACGTTTCTCTAAATTCAGATTCATTTTGTTTTTCGACGCGGACAAAAACCTTGCTTCACTAAAAACGGTGTCCTCACTCGACGACAGCCCGCAGGCGACTGAGGTTGGTGTCGGTCTGTTGCTAAGAGTCCCCTCCACCTTACCCTGCCAGGCAGACCCCCTCCACCGCTCCGTTCGCGCCAGAGAAAATCAGTCCTACCACTTTTGGGTGCGGCCCTGTATTACTCTCATACGATTTCTAGTGAATTTGTATTAAGGTAATGCTTGGAAAACTACCCGTCGTCGTAATTGTGAAGCGATTCTTTCTGATTGTATTTATTTTTGGAATCAGCAAATTTTTCATTTCCCTACGCCCAATACTCCGGTAGTCTCCGTGGTCGGGTAAGCTTCCAACCCATTTCTCTCTTTCGCCCCTAAACCCCGCCATGCCTCGTTGTTGCTTTCGTTCCGTCTTGCAGTTGTTTCCTTGCTTCGCTTTCACCTAAGCAGTTTCCTCCCGCGGCCGCTCTCTCGCTCCTCCCACTCCATCAGGCTCCTTCCCATCCGTACACTTCTCTCCACAAATGCATTCGCCTCCGAGGCAAGCTGTATTCATGGTGTGACGGCGACTCAAGTCCATTGGCCTCTCTCTCGCCAACTCCTTCACTCACCTCGGCCCTCGCAACCCTTCGAAGGATTCCACGTCCCCCTCCCAACCATTCCAGCCATTCGCCCAGACGCAGCCGGCGATTGCAATGCGAGGAGCGATCCTTCCCTCCTCGAGGACACCTCCGGCCCTTTGCCCTCCTCCTGCCGTCCTGCTCTCTCCTCCCTTTGCTCCTCCGTCTCTCGCTTTCCCATTCACGCTCTCCTCATGTCATTCCGAGGTGCTCTTCCCTTTGTTTCGTGCCTTTTCCAACACAGAATGCATACACGTCAGGATTAGTGGCATAATTCACCTCAGAAGTGATCACTAGTGTTGAATATTAATGAAGGAACCGAGCTTTGAGGTCCCACCCTGAGTTTTTGCGTTTTGTTTTGAGTTAGGGTTTTTTTTAAAGCTTTTAGGTGTAGATTACCTTTATGGTGGAAAAAGTGGGAATCACATAAATGGTCAGTGGATATTGTCATGGAAAATATTTATTTGTCATCGCTGATATCCTATTGTCATAGATTTTACAGAACTGACACTATGTGGAGAACATACATCGTATATTCATTGCAACGTGTTCTTTTATTTGAATATTGTGAGCATTTACATGCAATTTCGGAATATGAACTTCGTTAATGCATCCAAATTTGCCCTTCGGCTGTGGGTATTTCTGGTTATTGCCTCACTGAAATTCTGCATACTACTGAGTGCTAGTATTCATCGACGGTTACTAGAACTGGATAAGTTGGATTTTTCATTTGAAGTACTTCTGCAGAAATATTGTATGGTTTATCTCATCGAAAATATAAAAATTCAGAAGCAAAAATTGTATACTTTGTAAATGGGCACGAAAAAATATTTTCAAATTGGGTTTTAGATTGATGAAAAGTTAATTTTTTAATAGTCTTTCGTAGAAATGATTACCTATAAGAAACTTGTTACTTGACAAAATATCAGGAATGGTATAGCAATTTCAAAGTGTAAAAATCAATCGCCATGGCCGGAAGTCGAACCGTGATCCCTCGATTTCCGTGGCTCCTCCGTGGAATCATATTCACGCTTTGAAATTGGCTGCACTTTAATGAAAATTAGTGGGTGACTCCGTTTAAGTGACCAAGGCGGCGTTTCCCGCAGTTTTTTGACTCGGGAACTATCCACAATGAATTATCGTGATAGTGAGATAGTGGAAAATGTGTGTTGGTTGAAAACACTAACCTCCAAATGCTAAAATTTCCAACATATACAAGGGTGAAGATTATTTTCGATACGAAAGTATTTCTATGGCTGATTCCACGTCGATGAATTGTATGTTGTCATAAATGGTGAGTCAAGATTGTGAAATACATAGAATTAAAACTCGTAATCTAAAAAGTTCCTTTGGCTTGTAATCAGGTTGTTGGGTGAATGTGATTAGTAACAATAACCATAAACAGTACTAATCAACCCGAAGGTCGGTTTTGGTATGGGTGATGGCATAGTTCACCCAGTACTAAGCCCTATACGGCGTGTGAAAATCACACATCATCATGGTAGAGAGGAGCAGTTCCTTTCCCTGTTCCGGTCATGGTTTCTCAGGAAGATCTGGTACCCGAAAATTCACATAGCTGAGTAACAATAAATATTACTCATTGCAAAATGGGAAGACTATTTTTGTTGCATAAAAAATAAAACAATAAAGTGAGCGAGTAAAAAAGGTTTAAAGTGTGAACAATTTCAAGGATCTTTAACAACAATTATTCATAATCTTTATACTGCATTTTTCAAATGGAGAAAGTCTAGGGGTAGGGAAAGTATTGTTTCATTGAATTCCCACAGGGATTTCAACGGGAGTATTTGTTTTTAAGGCACTTTTTTTTAATAAAGTTTGGTACAATGTCAGGGTGTCCGTTTATTGTGTTATGTGTACCATGAGCACAATGGTTCAAAAACCATTGAATGGAGTAGCATGAAGGTAAATATTTATTAATATTGTATTAAGATTATTGTGAAAGGATAGGTATTAAGAATGAATCAACTGACCTGTATCTCTAGCTACTCACTCTAGTCGGCCTTTGCCGTGCGTGTGTCATCGAAGCCTCCACAAAAACAATTCAAAAGGACCTGGAGATCTAGGAACCATGTACGACAGTAGTGTTATAAAAAAAGTAATTAAATGCATCGGGAGCTCTGAGAACTGGTTTTATGAAAGCTGAATTGGCTTTCCGTGGAGCCCCGTTTCATTTTCCCCATTAAAATATGAAAATATTCAGTTAATGGCATTGAACGTGATTTATATTGCTGGCATCCTTATAACATTCACTTTTAATCGCATATCGCGCTGCAATGTATCACATCGTAATTTATGTGCACAGTTTTACTGATCCTTGTCTTTTTAAATTTGGCCACTATGAAAAACCTATTACCACTTCTTTGATTGAGAATTCCAGATAAATAGGCGCGAATGTCGAATCCAATCCACCCCGAAAAGAAAAAAGATTCCCGAAAAATAGACTTCGTAGTGAACAATAATTTGTAAGAGGAAAAATGATTTCGAGGTCGTTGCAATATATATTGCCGCCAAAGAATTGAAGTCTGTCCTTATCTTTGCTCCTAAGAAAGAAAGCCTTGTGGAAAAAGTAATGAGCTGTTCTCATAAGGTTTTTTCTCCTTTGGCTCGTGAGACTTGTTCTGTAGGAAGAAGAGCTCCGTGCGGCGGATGAATCGCTCTCATGCATAATTGCTGCCGCCCTGCCCCGGTTGAATTATTCGGCGACTGTCGTGCGTAGATCCCCTGGGAAGATGTATCTCATTCAACTTTGGCGGCCCACCCCCCCTGGCGCCATCCTCGCGCGCACGCATATTTATCCTCGTCGCTAAACTGGCTGCGAAGTTAAGGCGACACAGAACTGCTGTCCCCCCCAATCGGCCCTCCACCCCCGTCCTCCCGGCAGCCTACGCGGGGGTGATCCGCCTCTCCTTTTTGTTATCAATCCCTGGGAGCGTGACCGGACTGTCGCCCGTTTTTCGGAACTTTGCGGTCTTGCGATCGCGAATCGCCCGGCCCAGTTCCACCGTAAACTCCACGTTAAATTCGCCTCTTTCCCGAATGGAAACGAATTAATCTCTCTCCATCCCCACTCACCGAAGGCTGTAGCTTTTGAGCGTCTCTTGGGGCGTCGCGGGGGATTGAGAGGGGTGAGGTGCGTAATGGTTGGGGAGGTGAGAGGTTTTATTCAGACGGAGAAGGGATGTGGGGGAAGGGGGAGGCTGGGCGCGTCAGTGCGACAAGTAATTACGGCCCCTGTCTCCATGGCAACCGCCTTTTCTCCTCCTCGTTCGTGGTAACAAGAGCACATGGACCGCGTAATTATTGATTTATGCGTAGGCAACATTACACCCGCTCTTCCTCGCTTTGCCAACTGTCGTGTCTGCTGATTTTTTCAACTCCTCGTTATAATTGATCTCATCTTCTGTTCACCGAAACTATGGGTATCAATGATCTCAGAATACATTGAAAACTCTCTCAATCGATTTTTTTCGCGTCGTCTTGCAGTTGATGATTTGCTGCCATGATTTTTATGTGAATGTTTCTTTATATTAAGAACCTCTGGTAAATAAATGATTCGTAAGTTAACTATCGTCTATTAAAATTATAATATCATTATCGTTCATTATTTGACGACGTTGTGTATTATTCGTAATTACCATTTCAATGTGATAAGAACGCTTCTAACAGCATAAACAGTGGAGCATAAGAATAAATTATATCCATAGACGCTGGTAAATTAATATATTTTTTGATAAATCTGCAATGATAAAACTTTTAAATATTTACGTGTGAGCACTTCCATAGTGCATTGTTGTTTCTCATAATTTTTCTCACTGCGGGCTTATATTTAGACGGTATCGCACGTCTCACCCCTTTTTTGCGTCTCGGACGATATTTTTTACTTACCATGGTAACGAGGACTTAATACTTTCAGTTGAAACACACGTGTAATCAGTTATGGATTTGCGGATTTTCCCGCAGTGTTTGATAGGGAAACGGTTTGTTCGGTGAAAATCGTTCCGTGGATACTCCATTTTAGCGACAGCAAATTGGAGCCAACTGAATACACTAAATCACGTTGAGCAATAGAGAATAGTGTTTCTATGGCTCGTCGCAGGCCTATTAAAGACTCGCACTTACTGTTTTCCTCATCTTCTCGTATTTTATGGAGCGAAGAATACAAATGAGTATCACACGCTCCTCCTCTGAACGATAGAATTCAAGCGTGGAAAATGAAGCTAATTGACGCGCTTGATCGTCCTCTTCACACCTCCGATCGAACGTATTTCGAAAATGCAGAGCTGGCTGGAAAGCTTTTCTTTCTGGGGAGTGTGGGAGGCCATAAAAGGAGATTCAAATGGACACGGCTTTTTCATTTTTATTCCCGTGATTTTAGTCATTCGCGTACGTAATTTGCGGCTGTATTTTATGCCTCGTCGTCGGAATGCTGGCGGCAGCATTTTAGCATTTTTTTCCATTCACAGGCGATTTCATTTCCGGCTGGTAGGCTGGAGTAAAGTAAAATACGAGCTCCTGATTTTTTCCAAGCATTGCTGTCAATTTCCTTATGAGCTAATGTGCGTAGTAAAAGAGAATTCGGAATGACGATGATGGGAGTATATTATTCATCCACATATTTTTACGATCGTAATGCAGACAACTTTGCTATTTCCGGTCGGAAAAATATCGGCCAATTTTGCTTTATAAAAAATGAGTGTTGATTAAGATATCACAGGAGAGTTTTGTGCGCATTGTAGACGACCTCAGCAGTAACGAACGGTTGATTACTTACTGCCTGTAGCCACAGTGACCTAGTAGAAAATAAACATACGAGGTGTGTTAAAAAAATAACGAGAATTTTTCATTTCGCGGGCTTGGAAAGTCCGATTGTCAAACTTTTTTTTATTATGTTGGTATGCATGCCCCTGAAGTTTGATAAAACATTCAGCTGTTTTCATTGTGGACATTGTCTGTGGCAGCCACTAAGGTTAGACGTATTTTATGAGTTCGGCGTTCTTCGTTTGTTAAATGAAACGGATCAAAGAATTTTTATCAAATTTTGCATTAAAAATAACAAAGTGTGTAAAATGTTAACGAAGGCCTATGGCGAGTCTGCCATGAGTAAATCAAGAGTTTGCGAGTAGTATAAGAGTTTCCAAGAAAGCCGTGAAGACCTTGAGGATGACGAACGCCCTGGACGCCCCAGCACATCGACAATTGATGAAAACGTGGAAAAAGTGAAAGAAATGGTTAAGAAAGATCGTCGAATCACAATTAGAGAGGTCGTTAATTATGTTGGCATATCGATTGGATCATGTCATTACATTTTTTCCAATTTTTTGGGTATGAAACGCGTGGCAACAAAATTCGCTCCAAAATTGTTGAATTTTGAACAAAAACAGCGGCGAATGGAAGTTGCTCAGGAGTCACTAAATGAAGTAAACAACGATGCAGAATTACTTAAACGTATTATAACAGGTGACGAAACATGGGCTTACGGATATGACGTTGAAACTAAGGCTCAATCATCCCAGTGGAGGCATTATGGCTCGCCAAGACCGAAAATGCTCGACAAATGCAGTCGAACGCGAAGGTTATGCTCACTGTATTCTTCGATTTTAATGGCATAGTGCATCATGAATTCCTGCCGCCAGGTCAAACGGTCAGTAAGAAGTACCACCTACAAGTTCAACGCCGTTTGCGTGAAGCAATCCGAAAAAAACCCCGGATATGTGGAAAAACAATTCATGGCTTTTGCAGCACGATAATGAACCAGCTCACACTTCATTGCTTGTTCGTGAATTTTTGGCCCAAAGAAAAACTGTAACGATTCCCCAGCCATCATATTCGCCAGATATGGCTCCGTGTGACGTTTTCCTATTTCCAAAAATTAAGAGAACCTTGAAGGGTCGTCGTTTTACAACCGTAGATCACATTAAAAACGCATCGCTGAAAGAACTAAAGGCTATCTCAAGGATCGAGTTTGAGAAGTGTTTCGGAGATTGGAAGAAGCGCTGGCACAAGTGCATAATCTCCAATGGAGACTACTTTGAAGTGACAACATCATGGTATAAGAATAAATAAATATTATTGTCCGAAGAATTAAAATTCTCGTTATTTTTTTAGCACACCTCGTACAAGTAGAAGCTAACTGGGAAAAAGGGGGAAAGTCATCTTTGGTTTACACGACTCAAGAGATGGATTCCTTGATCAAAAAAGGGTATCTTGTTTTACGGTGCATTATTGTTTTTTTATTTAAGCTTGTAGGTGCAAGCACTTTGTTATAAGTGTATAAGAAAAGATGTGAAACCTTTCATTGAATTGCTGATTTGGAGGAAATTGTTCCACTTTTACGTTGCAGGCCATATTTATCAATTCTACTCGAGAATGTGCGTATAGAAAGGAGAAAGGAATTAAAATTTTCTTCAATTTGTATTCCTTTTTGCTCTAGTGTAAAAACCATGATGGCCGATCGTAAAAATATTTCATTTCGTTCGAGTTATCGGCACGATATGATAGTGGTTAAAAATGAATACTAAAAATAATAATTTAAGCTCTTTTTGTTCATCTTCAAGTTTGTTAGATGCAGTTGTGCAAGACGTGGTGAAGTTAGATCTGTTTTCGCGTGGTCAAAATTGTCCTTATATCTTCATGTTCCTTAAATGACTAGGCATGTATGAGAATGCACTACAGATCGATTTTGATATCGAATAATGCTCCAGCGGTAAGTGTCCTGGAATAATGACCACTTAAGGATTTCTTTTTATTATGTTAATATTTTTATATATCGCTTAAGTTTTGAATCGGCGATTTGGTTCATTCATATAGACTGATACTATTAAATAATACATCCTTAGGCCCGAAATGGTAAAAAGAGGCCTACGGAAGCTCAAAGAATCCTTTCAATTCGTTCATTTGTTGATACGGTCAAACGACGTTCAAATTCCATTAAATTGTTTGAAATAACTATTGAAATTCGAAATAACGTTCTTAATTATTTTGTTGCTTTCCTCCACAAAAAAGAAATGAGTAGGATTTCGTAATTTTGATATTGCAAATTAAAGTGATTATCCCCATGTCGATAGTTTTCCTTAACGATACATTTGGCAAGCAAGCAGATATGATTCATGTCTGCATTTAGTCTTGACGGCTGCCAGTCCTTTTTTAATGCATTTCACGAAAAGGTACGGTCGCTCGCTGGCCCGGAAGCGGCACGGGTGCATGTCGAGAACAAGCAGGAGTGATTCGGAAGGCTTGCATTCGGGGAATTTCCAATGTTTCTGCGAAGGAATATAAATAAAAATGGAATATAAACTGAAAATGTTTATACTCCATGCAGTCATGCAGGCTCGGTCTGCATCCTCCAAAGTTTGTACTAGAACTCAGTTTCTTTTGCAATTTTTAAGGTCATTTTTCTGGGAATATTGGAAAATTGCACCATTGCTCGCCGAGATAACCCTTCACGTTTCGAGCACTGAGGATATTCGCGAGTTTTTTTTTATGTTCCGTGCTTTCTGTGGTGGTAGGGAGGTATCATTACTTTTATTTCGGCTGTATGACAAATGGCTGCAAATTTCCCATGCGAGTAATCGGTCTGAATAGAAGTAACGGGTTCTTCCCTCTGAATGCAATAAAGCAATTTAACTGTAGCTTCCGATATTTTTTTAAGGTTCCATTATAATAACGCCGTTACGTTATTAGAATGCGGGTGCTACGGTTCTGAAAATAAAATTGTGTGAATTAGAAAGACGGATGATAATACTGATTAGAGATATAACTGTTTGCCATGAGTTTGCCAACACACAACTTTGAAAATATGCAGTAGTATGCTTTATGTACATTTAGAACAAAACGGATGACATTGTTGCTTTTTTATTTTATTTGTGGGATCGATTTATGCATATGCCTTGCGTGATCAAGTCGCCATGTCTAGCTTGCAGCCCCGCATGCCCGCAAACCACTGTTATTGTGAGGCGTATGTTTTAAATCGTTGATGAAAACCTCGTAACTCTTGCCTCATCTGTTTGTATCTTAGTTATTCGCATTTACTTAGGATTCCGGAAGTGAACTTTATTTGTTTTTTAAACGCGGAAAACATAGTCCTTAATAATAATTCTTCAGTGCGACTGAATAGAAAGGTTAATGATTTAATCGGATTTCAAAAAGGAGAGTTCAGTTTTATTCTCAATCGGTTTTAATGTAAGAGCTCATCTCTCTTAAAGGTCTGCCATCTTCTTTTAAATTTGATGTGCATCTGTTTAGTAGGTTATTGTGCACAATTTTGTATGTGTTAATCCAGTGGGTGTTCCACCCGGACTGCTGATAGGAGGTTTGATTCCAATACCTCATCTGATTTCCTCCGCTTCAGTATAGCTGTATGATTTGTCGGGGGACAGATGTTTCTGTGAAACCACGGACGGCACAGGGGATGTAAGTGGCACCCCTATCCTTGTTGTTTTACATGTAATTCCTAACGCCGTGCCTTGAACTTGGTATGAGGTGAGCTCTTCTCTCTTCTATCCCACCAAACTCCGATTTGTGGTTTGGAAGCTGACCCCTTAGGAAGATTAAAAATGACAGGTTACCTTATCCGGAACAGTTATACTTAGTTGTAAGTAGGTAGTCGTTTTTGCTATTGCCCCTATTGGTACGGCTCATGATAAATCCCCACTTTTTATGACAGACGGGCCTTCAGGTAGGTTTTGGTTTGACACGAACCGAGCAACGACCCAGCGGTATTTCTATTTGCATCTCCCAATGAAACACAACCTTATACCCGGCGTCACAGTAAACCCTTCTTCAATTCCGCATACTTATTTTCCCCTTCTTTCGTCTTTGCGAACGTGCCTATTCTCTTCCTTCCTCGTTTGCATAATGCTCTCCCATATGCGTCTGTCTTCAACTTTGCATCAATAATCAAAATGTTCGACATCCACCTTTCTCCTGCCGCCTTTGGATTATTTTTTCCCACAATGCTTACTCTTCCCCCACAGTGACTAATACGTTGTTTGTTTTCCTTTCCGTGCATTACACCTTTTCCATCCTTCTCCCCACTCTCACATTTCAGAAGCAGCCAATGCACGTCTAAGGAAAGCCTCCATGTTGTAATCGTGCTTTAATGACCATGTTTCTGCGCTCTACAATGCCACACTCTATATCCAAGCCTTTCCACCAGTCGCTCATAAATCCCTTCCTTACTCAACAACCCATCGATTCCCTCCTAATGAAAGCAACTTGGTCTGACGCAATTTTTCTTCCATGTCCCTACTACTTTGACCATTTTGGACCAAAACACTTCCAAGGTACTGTTCTATACGTGTATGCTCTCATTATTTCACCTCCTATTTTTAAGTTTTACTTCACTCTTTCTCGAAAACCTCGTTCCCTTTGTTTTTAACGCTTAGTCTTATATGATTACTCTAGCTTTTTGTCACGATGCTGGAATTAAAAATTGAAATTAGGTACTAGATATAATTTTGTCTGTGAAAAGAATCCCGAGGTCATTTTGTTATCCTTGCAGAGAGATACTATTCCCTAAGAGCCTTATGCAAAGGATGCTTCAATATTTTTCAACCCCTACCTGTGATGCCATATTCTGATCCTTAAGTGACCAGAAATACGGGAACAAAAATATTTCACTCCTTCTAACCCCTCGCTAGCGATCTCCTCGCCTGCTTCTCTCACTCTTATATAATACATCCTCGCATTCCGTTTCCTCCAAGTAGGTTTCATCTGCATCTACAAATACCCCGCTGGGGTGGTAGGAGAAGTGGCCTGGAAGGGGCTGTTAGGTCACCAGCCATGCATGCACGATCCCACTCATGATATCTCTACACTAATATCAGTTTCATTGTGCACTGAATGAAAGTTATACAAACGAAAGGAAGTCCACACCTGCAAGGATATTAAATAACAGGGCACATAATCAAATCGTACGGGAGGAGTATTAAAACGATAGGCATATTTTAAAAAAGGCATACAGACTATGGACAAAACTACCAATTCTAAATATCTCATTCGCGCCTGTGGTCATATGTATTTTGATCTCTAATGGTACAGGAAAAACGACATTTTAAATCTATCCTTTCTGCTATGAATTTCCCCGATTTCACATTGGTGATCTGATCTACCATAGTAACTCTGGGCCTGTAATATGTCTTTAGCATCATCAAATAAGTAACCTGCCTCAAATTTACGCAGTAAATTTAATCTATATTTAAGCTTACGGTTAACTAGTGGCTCCCATCCTAATTCTTCCAGTGGTGTCGTGACACTGCTACCTTGTTCATTGAACAACTTTTCACAAACTTTGCTTCTCTACGTTGCACTCGATGTAGTTCCAAAATTAAGCTTACCCCCTGAAGATCCCATACACTCGTATTTCTTTTTCCATTTAGAAGTTCTTTCGGGTCAACTGATACGGCACTCCATTGAAAAGAGTTCGAGCGAGGCCCTCGAGTCTGTACGAACTTCCTTCCCATTTAACCTTGCTACCCATCCAACTCGAGGGAGAAGTTTTCGTCGTCCCCATTACATTTCCGAAACAAAATCTGGGAATTTACGTCTGAATGGCTTCGAGTGCTCCCGAATGTCGCAAGCATACGACATAGTATTCCTTCCTTGGCTCCTCCGAATTTCTCAAGTGACCAAAGACACAATGTTACAAGCATGGGACATATTTTTCCTTCCCTGGCTCCTAAAGTTGAGTATAAAAGCCCCGGTCGCGGGGCGCCAACCGCCGGCGAAGCGGCGAAAGTGTAACGGCCATTTCGGGGCCACTTAGTTCCGAAATGGTACGACACTGACGGGGTCCTTCGGGGACTCCGTGGATGTGCCATAGGGACTCTTTGGGCTATGGAGTTTTCATCTAGCAGCATACGATCTTGGATAACTCACTGTGATTTCGACGTACGCCACTTTTGGACTATTCTACTGGATACTTCTTACCCCGGTTGCTGACAACCTAGAAGAATCGAGGGACATAGCAGCAAGGCGCCCGTGGCACCCAATTGGGACATACTGCCGGCACCAGCGGATATTAAAAGGATTCTATTGGACCAGCTGCCGGAAAATACTCCTTCGTACCAGGTCAATGCTGATGACGCTCTAAGTATGGACGTTCCCACGCATCAGGACGTGCCTCCAGTCACTGCTAAGAAATTCGAAGACGGCTGGAAACACGTCAAGGACCCCAGAGGAGCCGGAAAGCGCAGTGCACCATTCCTTTCCATTGAAGAAGCAGCTAATAAGCACCCGGTATGCACGAGTAATAAATGCTCACCGCTCGCGACAGACACGGACATCTCTTCTGCAGCCGTGGCGATGGAGGTTGAGGCTTATCCGATCTAAGGCAACAGACAAGTCCTTTACTGCAGTCCACACAGCTGACTCGAAGAGTATTCAGTTGAAGACTGCGGCTGATTATGCGGCCGTAAGGCAGTTGTTGGTGCAGTCAAATGTACAATTCTCCACCTGGGGCCCGAAATCCGAGCGAGAAAATTTCTACGCAGTACTTGGACTGCCGTCCACCTACCCTGTTGAGCTACTGAAAGAGGACATTGATGACTTATGGATTCCAGTGGAACGGGTACATTTGGTGAGGCAGAGAACCTTCTTTCTTGTCGTTGTCACGGAAAACCCTGAATGGCAAACAAAGGAAATGTTTGCTATTAGATACATCGGTAATTCCCGAGTCAGGATAGTAAAATATCAGCGCAGGGAGCCACAAATGTGCAACCGGTGCACCCGATTCGGACATGCATCTTCCAACTTGTTGCTGTAACTGCGGACGAAACCATCTTGGATTTTTCAGGACCTGCCCTGTCTACGCCCAGCAGAAGGAGATTAAGATGGCCAGCCTCCGGAGGAAAGGTGCACCAACCCAGGGGGAAAAGAACACCGCCGTTGAAAGAGAGCTGCCTTCTCATCACAGAAGACACTTGGTACTTTCAACGCGTGGAAAACGGGACACCCAGCGAACGCAGCCCAACTACCAACCATGAGAAAGCGCCTTGATTTTCATCCACTTTTGTCACCTCTGAAGCGTAAGACTCCTGAATTGCTTGCCTTTCTGCGGAAGGCAAGAATCTCAATCGCTTGTCTGCAAGAGACTCGTCTCCGTCCTGGGGCATCATATGACGCTCCAGGCTATGCGGTTTACCGAGACGACCGACAGAGAAGAGGAGGGGGCACGGCGGTCCTCGATTCAGTCGACCTGGCTGCGAGAAAAGTTGACCTACCAGCGCGACTGCACCTAGAGGCGACAGCAATTGAAGTGGATACTTCACTCGGTCCTCTCACAGTGGGGTCCCACTCTATCTCCCCCAAAACGACCTCTAGTCACACGGGACTTCGTCGTCATCTTTTCCGGGTCACGGCCGTCGCTTTTTCTCGGGGATCTAAATGCAAAGAATTTGCATGGCATTCGATTGTACCAAATCCTCGGGGTGAAGCACTGCTCATATGGACTCAGAATAACGGAGTACGCGTCGTGGGCCCACATGGGCCAACGCATCACCACCACGACAAGAGTGAAGAAGTATTAGACATTGCGCTACACCGCAGGCTCACGAGTTCACTTTCTCTCGTGGCGACACCGACGTTGAACAGCGACCACTACCCAGTCTGCGCCTATCTGGGATGCTACGCGACGTTACTTCCCCCCCGGAAGGTGCGATGCCTGGTTAAAACAGACTGGGCAGATTACAGACAGTTCCTGTCCGACATTTTACCAGAACAGCCTCCGCCACTGACTTCACCAGCTATGGTGGACGAATAAGCTTCTGTCATGACAGCTGGAGTGGATCAAGCACTACAGAACACCGTGCCATTAAAAGTGATCCGACCTTCTGGACATCTGACGCTGCCACCTTTCATCCTTCGCCGCATCTGTGAAAGAAATTGGCTTCGACGACGATTTCAAAGAACTAAATGTCCTGCAGACGGGGCACGGTTCAGAGGAAAAAGAGCCGAGGTGAGGCAGCTCATTGAGGACCACAGGCAGACGACGTGGGAAAGGAAGGTTGCTACCTTTCGGACCGAAGATGGGAGCATCTGGAAAATGGCAGCTTCTCTTCGAAACAAATTTGGCTCGCTGCTCACCTTATTATGCTCTTCACGGCCTGCTTCTCCTTGTAACATTTACCGGCCCTCTGGAAATCGGCAAAAGTCATTCTACTGCCCAAGCTGCCGAAGTTAGCTCGGAACGTAGAAAACTACCGCCCGATCGCCCTGCTGGCGACCCTGGGAAAGCTGCTTGAGAGGGTACTGCTGCCACATCTCTTGATGCACATCGCGGCCTGATCTATCCTGCCAGCTTCACAGTAAGGTTTTCGGGAGGAACATTCTACCACACACCTGCTCGTCCGTCTCGTGGAACAGTTGACGGCCGGATTTAATCGGAAATGCTGCTCAACGGCGGCGTTCTTTGACATCAGGAAAGCTTTCGACCGGGTTTGGCACGTAGGCCTCAGACGGAAACTTGGGCAACAGCGGTTTCCGAATTGGCAACGGCGCTTACTGACATCATACCTGACTGGTAGGACTTTCCGTGTCGCCTGAGGACGCGCGCTGTCACAGCCAAAACAGGTCTACGCAGGCGTGCCGCAAGGATCGGTGATCGGACCGATATTTTTTAACCTATACACGGAGGACATCCCAGTGGACCATGGGCGACAGACCATGGTTGCCCGGTATGGGGACGATGCAGCAATCGTGACCACTTCACGGAGAGCACACATGGCGGCAAGGTACCTGCAGCGAGCGGTTGACAAGCTGCTAGATTGGTATGCTCTGTGGCGAATCAGCGTCAACAACGCGAAGTCGCAGAAGATTCTTTTTTCACCTGGAAGACTTCGAGAACCGGGAGAAATCCTCGTTGGCACCGAGGAGGCGCCGTGGAAAGGAGAGGTGACCTATCTAGGCGTCATACTGGATAAAAGACTGACATTTAAAAGTCCAGCCCTCGCTGCCCCCTGGAAGGCATGAGGAAGACGACTACAACTCTCGCCACTGCTGCGGTCCACGTCTCTCTCCATCAAGACGAAGGCCTACCTATTCGTGGCGGCAATTCGCCTAATCTTGATGCACGCTTCACCGGCATGTGGTGGAAGAATGACTCCGGCGGCCTTCCACCATATGGGAGTGACGGAAAGAGGGGCGCACAAGAGTATTCTTGGACTTGGATGGAAGTATGCCGCAGAAATCCTCCACACACTAACTGGTACTACGCCTATTGGAAAAGTCATTAAGACTCACGCGACGGCCTTTTATGAGGAACTTGAAAGCAAAAAGGCAGAATACCTGCGGTTGATCGGCGGCCTAAAGCCTGTTTCTTGGGAAAGGTACAAACGCCCAAGAGCAGCAACGGGACGGGTAGATGACCAACCACCGTTGAAAAGAAAAGGAGTTGATTGAACTCTCCTTCATCGACGGGCTAAAAAGCCGAAAACACAGCAGCTGAATGATTCAATCATCAGGCAGCCAAAGGAAACACCGCTGGAGAGCAGAGATGCTGGGCAGCCGAAAAGCCGGCCAATAAACGGTGGACCACGAAAGAAAAGTGGTCAGTTGGTTATCTGGCGGTGAGCGGTAGGACGCGAGGCTTCGGCTGTGTTGAGCTTGTCGCGACAGCGTGTCCCATTGCTGACTTCCCGACGGACGATGGAATTGCCTGTGTTACAGTGTCTGTCAGAGCGTCCGCCGCTCCCGCACTCTTCATCAGACCTTACCTTTCGGACGAGGGCCCTGCCTGGGTTATGAGTTTCGTGGCGCGTCTATCCTACTCCCGTGCTATGTTCCGCCCTGCTAATGTTGTCCGTTCTCGCGTTAGGTTACCAAGAGTCTAGCCATTCATAATACTCAATTGCTTATACTTATGTAAATGGTGTAATGTGTCTGATGTTGTATAATACACGATGTTTTTCACAAGACTCGGCGTATTTAATGTGACTTTCCCCGTTACCCTTTGTGTCGAACACGAAACGCCCCTTGCGACACGGAAATACACCTGCTGAGTAATGCCATTCTGTATACCTCGCAGTTTTCCGCAAATTTTCTTGCAAATAACATGCTATCATCCCTTTTTACCACAAATAAACGTTGGGAAAGGTTATCCTAGAAATTATCATTGGTTGCTTTTACTTGCAAGGGTGCGGAATTGGCATAAATCGTAACCTCAAGACGATCGCGTATGGCCTTTAACTGAGTATCGAAAGTGTGGTGAGCACATTATAACCCCAGTAAATAATTGTAAGAGTTGTTCCTACTTATTTTTAGATTGAAGTTTATGTTATTGTTATTTCCTGATTTTTTTCCATCTGACTCTCTCTGGTCCATTGGAATTGTTTTTCCACTTGGCTGATACTTAAAGTCGATTGCATATCTACAGGCACATTTATTAGTGCCATAACATTGTTCGTGTAAAATGTTATTTAATTAATTTATTCATGTTTGACTATTCACCTAGGAGGTCTGTTTAAACCTCTGTGATATTTTCACTAATAATAACGATAGTTTGAATTAGACCATTTTTCAATGTTCGTAGTAAATCTCCGGTGTTGAGTCGCGGATTTTTAATGGAGCGCTTCTTCTACAAAAGGAAAGCTAAATCATATTTTGTTCTCTTTGAGCGAAATTCAGTTCAAAGAAGATTAGTAAATAATGCCTGTTGACGCATTGAATTTTAATCTGTCTAAAAATGTACATTTTATATGTCATATTCCTTCAAATACCTACATTTTCGACTATTTGTTCCCATGAAATAAGCTTATCAGTAGAATACAATACGTAGCTAGAGTAGGTAGAGCGGCAAATAGTGCAGCCGACCTGTCGTAGAAGCATCTAGAAGTTAAATCATTTCTGCTTCTCGGAAATTAAAGCGGACAATATTTGTAGTTGAGGTCGCTGTGAGTAATTGAAGGGAATCATTATTGCTAGGCAAGATAAAATTATCTTATCAGAATATTCCAGTATTTTGCCGGAAAATTACGTAGTGACTTTATTTTCTGTATTTCTGGAGCGTAACAATGCATCTGTGATCAAATAATTAGGAGAAGTAAGCCTTCATTGGCATTAGTCGTGCTTTGCCAGTCACATTCACGAAGGTATATTCTTAACCAGATTGTGGAGTTGTAACGCTGTGAAATTGTCGCTCATGCGTTCCCACCCGGGGAACGCATGAGCGACATAACACTGACCAAGAATGGAATAGAACATCTACTGCGTAGCATCATACCAAACAAATCACCTGATGAGGTAATCACCTGGTCTGGAAGAAATACCTGCTAGAATATTAAAAGAACTAGCCGAAGACATTGTCCCGTTTTTAGAAATTGTTATCCTAAAATCGATAGAAGATGGCTCAGTTCCTCGTGACTGGAAGCAAGCCCATATAACTCCCATTTACAAAGGCGGCGATAGGGATAAACCAACCAATTACCGACCCATTCCTTTGACATCGATCTCTTGTAAAATATTAGAACACATTATTGTAAGTAACTTAATGAGGTTTCTTGATAGTAGGAAAATACTAAGCCACAACCAGCATGGATTTAGGAAGAGCAGATCTTGCGAAACACAATTAGGTCTTTTAATTCACGATATACTTAGATCGGGAGAAAAAACACAAGTCGATGCAGTATTCCTAGATTTCAAAAAAGCCTTCGATAAAGTCCCGCACAAAAAATTGTTACACAAACTTAGATGCAATAGAATCAATGAGAAAATCATTAATTGGATTATAGGCTTCTTGTCAAACCGCAAACAAATAGTAGTCATCGAAGGGTTGTGCTCAAAGGAAAGAGATTTAACATCGGGCGTCCCCCAGGGAAGTGTAATAGAGCCTCTTCTATTCTTAATATACATTAATGACTTAAGCGCACACGTTAGTAGTAATCTCAGGTTATATGCTGATGACACGGTGGTATACAGGGAAATTAGGAGCCAATTAGATTACGAGCTACTCTCTAGAGACTTAGACACAATCTCGGATTGGTGCATGAAATTGGGATTAATACTTAAAATAGACAAATGCGCAGTTTTGAAATTTTGGAACAAAGGAAGTGGCGAACAGGACATAAACTACGAACTAGAGGGTTCAGTACTAACTACGGCCAAACAAGTAAAATATTTGGGGGTAGTTCTAACACCACGTCTTTCATGGGGAGCAATATCAGGACAATGTGCGAATCCGCTTTAAAGAAACTGGGCTTCATTAAACGGGTGGTGGGGAAATGTAATGAGAAAGTTGAAGAGAGGTGTTATTTTGCTCTAGTTAGACCACATTTGGAATATGCCGCAAGTATTTGGGATCCTTGGGAGAAAATCTGGCAAAAAGAGTTAGATGAAGTTCAGAGAAAATCAGCCAGCTTCGTGAAAAATATATATGACAAGAACACAAGTGTAATAGGTCTCTCAGGGGATTTAAGCTGGGATCCCCTTGAAATACGAAGAGAACAAGCGAGACTTAAACTTTTAATGACAGTAAAGCAATTATAATGGCCCCACACTACTTAGGTGGATCAGACCACAAAAATAAAATAAGGGAGATAGATTCCAATACAGATAGATTCAAATACTCATTCTTCCCCAGAACAATCAGAAATCATAATAGTAAGAATCCGAAGTCCATTTAGAAATACTAAAATCATTTAAGTTACAAGTCGGAACAAAATTAAAAATTCAAAGATTGTGCACGTGTATGTTTGTTGGTAGTTTGTGGGTTTGCATGTGTGTGAAAGGGTTGGGGCGAAAGGGTTCGTGCATGAATGTTTACCATGGTTGGTTTGGTTGCTATAAATTTGTGGCTTCTGGATGCGTTTTTTTCCTAATTTAAGGGTGGTGCCCTAACACCCCCCGCTACACGCCCTTGCAGCGGCTTGCGGGGTATTGAGTAGATGTAGATGTAATTTGTCACCGGTGTAATTATGCTTGGCATGCGATAATTTCCATCTATATCGTTAATGCCCAGGTGGAAAGTTTGGAAGGATTTTTCAGTCATTTTCGATAAAATCTGTTCTTAATAGGTAATTTCGTTAGTCCAAATTAGGGTAAACTCTTGCAAATGGAAGAATTTGCTATTTATGCAGCATCAGTAGTGGAAGGACGAATGGGAATATAATTACGCAGGCTAAGGAGGGATTCTTATCAATAGAAACAGCTTCAGACTAAAAGAAATATTACCAACATAATCATATGGAAGCGGTTCATTAAAAGGTATGTATGGAGTTTAATCTTCTGCGGTCGTGAGACACGGACGGAAGAATCAGCTGGAGAAAGAAGATTCGAAGCAGTGAAAAGTCGTGTTAATCAAAATGAAATGAATCGACGAAGAATCGTCGTTCATTGATTAAAATTAAATGAATTGACGAAGAAACATTTGAAACAGTGGTTGCGCACATTTTCAGCAGCCCACTTGAGTTTTTCTTTTTCCCTCTCCTCAAACAATGTTCGTGATTTCCTCGACTTCCATGTTGTCATGTATACCAAACAAGACTAGCACAGCTGACAAGGTCTTGATTCAAGTGAAATACATCCAATCTCCTTTTCATTTATCCTTTTCTCGCATAAGGCTCATAAAACATATCAACTGCTTTTTAAGGAGGAAAACCAATGAGACATCGTCTGTTTAGTGTATTTGTATGGATTTACGCCTCATCCGCTGTTACCTTACCATCTTACCATTCGTCTGCCCCCCCCCCCGCTTCCTTCCTTCCCCTCTTACATTGCTCGCTCCTCTTTTGGAATTCCTTCCACGTCTTTATCGCGCCCATCACGAAGGTCCATTCGGCCTTTCCCCAGCTCGCAGGTATCGTGGGCCATCTCCCTTTAACAGCGGCGCTCGGGTGCCCTCTTCCCTCGGGCGGCCCACGGTCACGCCCCCCGCCCGCACCGTGAGGCCATTCTTCCGCACCCCCGTCCACCCCTGCGGAAAATCCGGCGACTGCATCCCCCGCCGCCGGCCTCGGCTCGCCGCGCCCGTGTTCGCCACTGCGCACTCGTGCGCTCCGTGGAGGGATTCGTCACTCATCACCATGGACATTTTCGTACACAACGGGGGATAAACAATTGCGCGGAATATGGATGATGCGGTTGAAACTCCTGACGGTTTTAGAAATCTAATTATCAATCAACCTGTCTGCCACTCGGCGCTGTAAAATCAGCAGTGATATCAATAAGTGCACCTCGAAGCTGAGTTTGGACCAAGCTGTTCTCAAACATTCAGATATTGAATCAGTTCACAAAATCGATGGATGTTTCTCATTTTGCGTCATCATAGTTGAAATTCGTCAGTGGTAGTTTTTAGGTGAGGATACGGACAGATGAGGTCATTTGCGCCATTAGGGATGGACGGGAAAGGACGGAAGGAGGAGGCATTGACATTCGTTTACCCTTAACGACAGGCGGCTAGAAATCCGCGGCCTTACGTCCCACCCGACTTACTCACTCAAAGTATCCACCAGAAAGTAGGGATCGAGATACCATGAAAAATATCTGCCGCCGCCGGGATTCGAACCCGGGTCCTGTGGGTGGGAAGCCAGTAAGTTACCCACCGCACCATTCTGATCCTATTGATATTGTGTGCAATCGAAGGATTAGTGTGTGTGTAGGCTCCATTTCTCTCCTTCGTGCATAACGAGGGCTCTTCAGCTAACAGTCATTGGAAATAATTGTTCCCATAATTTAATATTCCAAAATCTCATTTTACATTACATTGTTAGTATGACGTGTGATGTATATTTGCTGTGATTGATTCATTTGACTTTAAGTTAGTGCCGGCGGCAGCTGTTACACGTTTTAACGTTTTCGGCTCGCCTTGACCTGCTGCTTCCGATTATGAAAAGCCTTCGGCTTTGATATTTAATCACATAGAGGAACAGGGTGAGGTGTCTAGGTCTCGACGGGTGAGAGAATGAGGAACACACTTCACGCTGATTTTGTAGTGATATCAAGCGACAGCATTCTAGGAATGCTTCAGGATCGGTTTTGTATTGAACTAGTTTGAATTATTATTTTTAAATGTTTTAATAAATCAACGAAAATTGTCCTAAACGGGACAAATTATTTTTGTTGATTCTTGGTAATTAGTATCGGCATCTGACAGAAAAATTGATTGTTATAACCTTATAATGTCGCTAGTAGCCATCATTTTATAAAAAATATTTCATTCTCTCAGAGAAAGGTATTTTGGCTATGGGAAAACATTGTGGAAAGAAGTAGCCACCATTGCCGTGTCGTAAACTCCGAGCGCCATTGTCTCTTCTCAAGAAAAAAAAACCCTTTCATCTTTCCTTTTTCCTGTCCTCTTCGTGAAAATGACAACTCCCAGAATTAACTCACTCCCTCCGTCATCGTCCTCTCCGTTCGTTGCTCCGTCCCCCGCGTCCCACTCACATCGGCAATCCTATTTATTTCGTCCGCGCCATCTGCTGGGACCGGGCCATTTTTCCCCCTCGGACGGCGCGTGGGTCCCCCCGCTTGAATGTGGACGCCGACCCCCCGCATCGAAACTCCACTTTCCTTCCGCCCTTGATACCTCCTCGTCTTCTTTGCCGCTTCGCCCTCCTCCGTGTCCTTCCGCTTGCCCCCCACCCACCCACATTCCCGTTTATGGATTCACTGGAGGGGGTAAGAAAATAACATTAATAACCATACGCAAAGATATGGTTCACGTTACAATCTGTCTACCTGTCATATCCAATGCTCCTAGTTAAAAGGATCCTCGAGATGATTAGATGGGGATTTTTTTACTTTGTGTTTCTCTCGTGTGATAATACTTTTGGCAAAATCGCATTCAGTGTGTTCTCCGCGTGCCGAGGTCGGTTTTTAAGTTATGTTTATCATCGGCATGCCTGTCTTTTTTCTCAGTTCCGATTTGAAGTTGTTGTTAAATACGTTGCATACAGAGGTGTCTAAGCTAAATTCTACTGATACCAACAAAAGAGGCTGGCAATTGCGTTGGAGGGCGGAAGTATTGTTTTTATTGCAAGTGACCTAGTGGGTGGTCCTTATTTTATGTAACCCTTATTAAATCGTTCTTCTTGTTACTTACAATTCGACTCGCATGCTTAGAGAAGTATTTCACTTGCAGATGCATATTTTTTGGTGCCTGTAGTCAACATTATCATCATTTATGAAATATTTTACAGATTGGTTGTCAGCTAATAATTTAGCGAACGTTAATGTTTGATATTGCGCGCCTGGTGTTGCATCTTCAGCGGAGGCACACATGGCATTATGTGGATGTATAAAGTATGTATCAAGGGTCATTTTCGGCTCCTGCGCTCCGCTTTATTCAGCGAGCTACGAACTTTGCAGGAGCTCTAGGGCAGTTTTCGCAGAAATCAATCATGGTTCAGTTAAACCCTGGGTCGCTGAACTACAGGGTGCGTTCCGAAAGCAATGCTATTAAGTTTCCCACGCCGCTTCTATTGGTTGGAGTGGGATCAAACTACTCGGAGTAGGTGGGGAGGGGATGCTAAGCTTTGCCGCGGAACCAGTCTTAGTGCTCTCCAAACTGGAAGCGGCAGGACGTCAGTTACTGTAAACCTCTGCGCGCCGACCGTATTACGCAAAAAATTGAATCGACGATCGAAACTTAATCCTTACGCGATTAAATTTTGCTTTAAACTGAAAAATCTCTTGAGGAGACTAATAAAATGATTCATCAGGTTTACGGGGACCCTGCTCTGTCCTAGTCACAAGTTTCGACGTGGTTAAAAGCCTTTAAGGAAGGGCCGGGGAGAGGTTCACAACGCACAAACCCAAAAAGGCAAGAATGAGCATATCAAAGGTGAAAACAATGCTCATTATTATCTTTTTCGACAGTAAAGTGGTCCATAAGGAGTTGTTCCTCAAGGACATACAGTTAATGCTGCCTACTACGTGGATGTGCTGGAAAGACTCCGAAAAAGGGTCATCAGGTCGAGAAAAAACATCTCCGCCTTTGGTAACTCCATCACGACAACGTGCCTTGCCACAACGCGCCACGGGTCCGCGAGTTCCTGGCCAAACATCAGGTACCAGCGCTGCCCCACCCACCCTATAGTCGTGACCCAGCAGACTCCTTTTTGCTCCCTCGGATTAAGGCAGCCCTGAAAGGAACCCGTTTTTCGTCCATAGAAGAGATCCAATCAGCCGTGACGAAGACCTTGCGAGTGGTCCCGGAAGACGCCTTCCAGGGCGTGTACCGGTCATGGCAGAGTCGTTGGAAAAACGGCGTGGAGCCCAAAAGACGGTACTTGGAAGAATTTTAAGTGTTTGTGCAAATCTGTTCAATAAATTACTTTTTTTAAATAATTGCATTGCTTTTGGGACGCATCCATAAGTTACCGTACACGACATCAGCGAGTAGTGGTGCAGTCCGTTCCCGATGTCGAGGTTGGACACGTCGATCGTGCGCCGCACGCTTTGCCGGGAAAAAGGAAGAACTCTTGAATAGAGTCGAGAGAGAGGGTGCAGGGGACACACGGTTTACTCAGATCTGTTGTCGGAAGCACACGAGAGCGCATTTTGCTCCACCTCACGTGAGACTTCGTCCGAAGGGGCTTCCTCAATCGGCATCCATGATCTCCACCCACGCCCCCCGAGTGACCCCGGGGCACCTCTTTGCCCGGATCGGCCTTTCCTCGAAGACTAGTTCCGCCCTCGCTCTGTGATGAGTCTCGTTTTCTTACCCGTACATCATTTATCAGAACAATTGCAGTTTCTTGCCTGGGAAGGTAGAAAGTCTAGTCTTACCCAAACTTTTAGGGAGATTGAATCGTAAAATGAAAGCTATGCCATTTTTTTATACTTCGGATACTTGGAGAGAAAGATGTCCTCTGAAAATTTTCTTCGATTGAAACCGCTCATGCCATAATATGTTTTCGATTCAACGCAGGTACATCTACATGCAATTGATGGGAAAAATAGACGTAACACAGGAAAACGCTATTCTTTCATATCGCAAATCTATGTCATTTTTTTGACTAACCGGTATCAGATACATCTACATAAATACCCTGCGAGCCACCAAAAAAGGTGTGTGGCAGGGGGCATACGCATGGACTCGAGGAATAAAATGGTTATATTTACAGTATACGCCTTAGTTTTCGAGATATTAACATTTTTTTGGGGTGATTTCAGACGAAAGGCGTCCGCGAGATTGAAATGGCGCTGCAGTCGCCCGAGGATTGCGGAACGCTTCAAACGGCAGCAAATGTAAAGCACTCGGTTCGCTCCAGTGTGTGTGTGTGTGTACTCACAGAGTTTGGTGAAACGTTGTTTCCACTTAAAACTAACTTGTATAGGTCGGGCTCTAAAATAATTACTTGAAAGTTAATTTCCAATACAAATACATATTTTTGATATTTATATTTCTATCGACATCTTTAATTAAAAGATCTCCTAAACATTTTCAGGGTTCATACTTATACGAGTATATGGTATGTGCGGAAAAATAACAAAGATTAAAATGGGCCCCACTTGCAACATGCCAAAATTTCAACTTGTGAGGAAAAACATTACTTGTTTGTAGTTGGTTAATACATTAAGAGAAAAAATGTTTGCCTGAAAAAATGACAGTATCTCGTTAAAATTTGGTCGACTAACAAATCAATGAGGGAAGTAGCAATTATTAATACACTGTTCAAGAAGTAAGGAAAGTTACCCCTGTAAGAAAATCAAACAACAAGAAAATCAAGGATCAGTCAGATTAACATCTTATAAAACCGCGAAGCGAAGGCCACACCCCTTCGAAAATTGTTTTTTATTATGCTCGCGCACTTCGCTCCCAGAGCTCACGTCGGCTTAGCCATGTTGATGTAAACATGTATAAATCTCTAATTAAAGATAGTTTAAAGTGGTTTCGAGGGATTAATCATAATTTAACTTTTTAATTTCTAACACAATAACCGAAGGTGTAACATATTAAATCGTTTAATTTTGAACAATTGTCATTATTTTGACTTCACTTCCTGGACGATAAAATTATTCACGAAAACTCTTTTCTACGACTAGTCGGCATTATTATTTTTTTGGCTTTTCAATACTTGAGGTTTTTTGTAAGGGAGAGCAATAATTTTGACTTTAGCCGAATAAGCGGAATTTTTTTGCGCATTTGGCTCACACGATCGTGAGACAACCGTCTCAACTTCTTAATGTCAGCATTGGGAAAGCATTAAACCTACACTTTTTTACGAGAATGAATAAATAATCACCCTGTATTCCTAAAACAAATTCTTTAAATAACCTGTTCTTTTATTTTACAGAATCGAGTCAATGACGAAATAATAACAAATATTTCCATATTCTGTGTTTCTGAAAATTTTACGTATAGGTTCAAAAGGAATTGTCATTGAAATGATAGTTAGTGTTTGAGAAGAGTATAATTCTTTCTCTCTAACTGAATGCTAGCCTGTTCTTTAAAAGAATAAATTCTAACTTACGACATAAATGGCACATTAAATTGCGAGTAATGGGCCTTATCTGTCGAGAACTTATTTGTCGTGTCTTTTCCTTTTCATTAATCGCGAATTCTCGGTGTACATCGCGGTCTTACAATTCTTGACTATTTTAGAATATAATTTTTTAATATCTACACTGCATCTGAAGGAATATCAAAGCCACCAATTAAGAGTTTTCTAGTTAATAAAATGTTGCAAAATCTCCGCGGATAACGCTTTGAACTTTTACTTATTTCTCAATTACATTTGATTAACCATGGTCAAATATTTGCATTAATTTGCCCCGATTTATATCAACCCTCTAAATGTTTTTACTCTCCCAGGAATCAGTTATTTAGAGAAGATCAACAGTGCTAATCTTATCCACGACTTCAGTAACAGAAAATGAAAGACCGACCCGTGAAGGTTATGTCGTCGCACGTATATTCCCTCGACCATTTACAGACAGACGTATTGAGTTCCAAACCTCATTCGGTTGCTCTTAGCATTTTACTTTAGACTCGTCCGTAGAATTCCGATTGGAACCTAATAAGATCTCTCCCGATTCCCCTCACGTAGAACGTCCGCCTCGCTGCTCATACCGCCTCGGAGATGGCATGACGAGATAATGGACGCGTCTTTACGTTAGCTGTGCCTTTGCTTCGCCAAGCTGAAGAAAAATAATGCGACGCGATCAAATATTCCAATCGAAATCGTCCTAATCAACTTCCTTCCCTCAACTTCCCCGCCTGGGTATGCCCCGGTGGTATCCCAGCTCCGCGACACACGCACCAGCAATTCTTTTGTTACTCCCTCTCGCTCTAGTTTGCATCCCTACCCACCGCGCTCACTGGGGAAATTGATAACTTCAATCGGATCAGCTAGGAATGACGGGAAGGGGTTGCTTGGTGAGGGGGAGGATGGTGGTGGTCGGGAGAGTCCAGTCGGGTGGTGGTGGTGCCTCTCGGGGGCCCTGTGAGGGGGGAAGAAATGAGCGCGATAAGCCTCCTCACGGGGGTCCCGGGGTTGATAGGAGCACGGGCGAGGGAGGAGGCGACCGACCGAAACCCGCAGTCCTCCACCCCGCATGGCTCCAAACGGAATGAATGTCTGAGAGGTCCCTCGGAGGATATGATTTGTATCAATAATGAACCTTCTATGCCGGGTGCTACCCTAATCACGGCGACCTCGAATTGCTCCTCTCGCGTCTGATTTACATGGCTTCGAGGGTTGCGTTGTGTGCGTGCCTCGCTCACTTCCACTGCTCGCGGATGGACGTCGTGGATCTGCGTTTGCACCATGCTAAAATATTACTTATTGGGCTGACAATTGTGCATCATTCTACGATAAAATGATAGGCTCAGGTCGAAAGTGCACCCAGATTAAGTTGAAATTATTGCTTCATCTCCATTACGAACTTGCATAGCGGTTATCTGGAAAACTCATGGAATGTACATTTCGGTTATAAAGATTGGTAAATATTAAATAAGTTCTTGAATTGACATCGAAATTTTTTCGTTAATAGTTCAATTGTTTCAATGTACTCACATGGAGTCTATTACTGATATGCATCTTAAAAATAATGTTCAATTTCCTCTTTAAATAACCGTATGTGTGACACAATTGTCGGGGCCAAGGGGAAATGAGATATTATTGTTTCACTCTAACACTTTCAGGAGCTCTAACATTTACTTTAAAATCCTTCCGTGTAATTAGAGTCGTCTTTTCGTTTTAACTATTGAGATTTAAGTTCCAACCATATGAACTCGTTTTGTTGGTCATTTATTCATTTCTTCAAAAGCGGCATTCTTCAATGCAAAAAAATCGCTGCATGGGGCGATTTGGTGGACGAAGTTATCAAAGTGGGAATATCAAGTGTGGATTTCATCAGTGCCTACTATGTTCAGAAAATAGTAGATTTTTCATTTGGAAAACCGTTTCACTGTGAACCTACTTACCTTTTTCTTATTCAAAATGGCAGTTGTGGACAGTAACGAGCAATGTTAGAGACGAACATGGAGAAAGAAAGATGGATGTCGTCGGTCATTACTTGCGGCAGTGAACTTATTTCACAACACATCCTCGCAAGTTACGTAATTCATGCTCGAGGATGCTCTTTCCAAAGTGTTACCATTCGTATTTTGATTCACTCTTCACTTAGATAAGGGATTTCATCAGAGTATTTCTTCAAAACACCTGCAATATCTTGGAAGCCATTACTGGAACGTAGAACCATGGGCAGTAGTTGAAACATATTTTTTATCCTTCTTCTTAGTACTGGAGCGTAGCTATTTTAGAAAAGCAAATGTAATTGAGTGATCAGTCATGCTGAAGTGGCGGGTCACAAATAAAACTAAGAGACACTTATTAAACAAAAGGAATACATTTCAATACACCATATTATATCGACTCAATATCTTGCAAATTAATTTTAAGGTTCATTTCCATTGATTGTTTATTTTCCAAATTACATTTCCTAATTCAGCTTTATAGACAAAAAGTAGAATACAGAATAATCCATGGCTAAGGGGATTGAATTGGAAAGACATATCTGTATGTCAGGAACGGTAATACTTTTTTCTGAAACCGATTGGTCGCTCGTATCGATTGATTGGTGAGCTGCCATATTTTGTATTAAAAAGTTATGATGGCTACATGTCAATTAACTCGTGTCAATTACTTAATTCTTTTTCGTTACATACACATACATATATATTAACATTTGAATAACATTTGATAGTGATGGGGGATTGGAATGCGACAGTAGGCGAAGGAAGAGATCGTGATGAGGTAAGGGGCTGCGGTTTAGGCACAAGAAATGTACGCGGGGAAAAAGCAATTCTCCTGCAGGAGAAAGTGGTTAGTCATCACCAACACATGGTTTAGACACCACAAAAGGCGTAGGTATACATGGAAAATGCCAGGTGACTCAGAAAGGTATCAGTTAGATTATATTATGGTTAGGCACAGGTTTAGGAACAGTGTGATAAATTCGCACAGTTTCCCAGGAGCGGGCATTAAAGTACCCTAGTGCCCTAGTAGAAAGGGCATTAAAGGAGATCAAAGCAAATAAGGCCGTGGGGGTGGACAACATGGGTGTGGGACTGTTGAAATGCTTAGGAAAATGTGGGAAGAAGGCTCTATATGGACTGATTCGTAGTATCTCTGAGAAAGGAATCTGGCTGAAAGATTTTGTGAAATAAGTGTTAGTTCCTATTCCGAAAAAGGTAAAGGCTACATCATGTGAGGATTACAGAACAATAAGCTTAATATCCCACGCAGCTAAAGTTATTCTCAGGATCATCAACAAAAGGATAGAGAGCAAGGCAAATGATTACTTAGGGGATGATCAGTTTGGGTTTAGAAAGGGGAGAGGTACGCGCGATGCCATTGCAGTAATGAGATCAGTAATCGAGAGGAATATAGAATACAATCAGGACGTATTTGCCTGTTTCGTAGATTTGGAAAAATCGTTTGATAGAGTGAATTGGGAAAAATTAATGCGTGTATTGCAGAAAATAGGAATGGATTGGAGGGACAGGAGACTGATCCGAAACCTGTACATGTCTCAGACTGCTCAGGGGCGAGTGGGGAACGGAGAGTCCGGATGGGCAGTGTTAGGAAGAGGGGTAAGGCAGGGTTGCCCATTGTCACCGGTGCTGTTCAAAGTATATGTGGAGGAAATGATTAGAGACATGGGAAGAACTGGAGGCGGGAATGAAAGTCGATGGGGAATTCGTAAAATCGGTTAGGTTTGCTGATGACCAGGCTCTAATATGTCAGTCAACATAGAGATTGCTGAGTGAATTGGAGGTTCAGTGCGATAGATGGGATGAAAATCAATATTAATAAAACAAAAGTTATGCGTTTTCCAGAAAGAAAAAGGCTAAGCTAAACATTAAGATAGGCGGGGAAAAAATAGAGCAGGTAGAACAGTTTACATATCTCGGAAGTGTCTTTGACCAACACGTTCGAAGGAGTAGGGACGTAAGGAGATGAATTGCGGTTATGGTCTCCCACGAAGATCAGGTACCCGAAAAATTAACCAGATTGGGTGGAGCTCCAGGTTCTCAGAGTACCTTGCCCGGGAATCGAACGCGGGACCCTCCGGTCAGCAGTCTAACGCTCTACCCCCTGGACTACCCCGACCATGTAAATTTAAATAAATGTATGCATACATGGTTCGTCCGGAAAATAAGTGTACTGAGCTCAGGAAAAAAAATTTATTACACTTTTACATATCTTAAGCTAATATTCCTCAAAATAGGACCCTTGTGAGTCGATACACTTGTTCCAGCGGCGTTCCCATTCCTGGAACGCCCCCGCGAAGGCATCATCGGGAACCTCTCGAAGACACGTCGTCACGGCCTCTTTCACGGCGTCCTAAGTCCCGTATCGCGTTCCTTTCAAACTCCTCTTTATCTTCGGGAACAGAAAGAAGTCCAGGCTGAAGCCGGGTGCGGCAGCGTTGCCACGCCGTGCTTGGCCAAGAAGTCCAACACGACAAGTGCGGTGTGAGACGGCGATGCAGCCGCCAGATGTTTTTCATCGCTGGCCGGACGCGGGCGACTCGTTTTCGAAGCCTGTCGAGCACTTGGACGTAAAATGCAGCAGTTACAGTTTGTCGTTCAGGTACAAATTCGTAGTGGACGACTCCCCTTTTGTCAAAAAAGACAATGAGCATCGCCTTGATCCTAGATTTGCTCATACGAGCTTTCTTTTGACGGGGTGATGATGGGGTGTGCCACTCCGCACTTTGTCTCTTCGACTCCGGGTCGTACTCAAAGACCCACGTCTCGTCACCCGAAACAACGTCTCTAAAAAATGTGGATCATTTTTGCAGTGATCCGCAAGTTGTGTCGCGATTTCCAAACGATTGAGTCTTTGATCATCACTGAGCACTTTCGGCACCAACTTTCCACAAATTTTTCGCATCTGTAATTGGTCCCTAATAATCTCGTGCACTATTGTTTTTGGCACATTAAACTGCTCTGCTATCATCCGAACACTAAGACGACGATCAGAGTTCAGTACAGCGCGAACTTTTCGCACATTTTCGTCGGTGAGTGTCGTTGATGGGCGTCCAGGCCGTGGTTCGTCGTCGACCTCTTCTCTGCCCTCCACGAACATCTTGTGCCACCGAAAGATCAAGTTTCTGGACATGGCTGACTCCCCGTAAGCCTGGTTAATCATACCGACAGTTTCGGTAGACGATTTCCCAAGCTTTACCGCAAATTTTGATGGAATAACGCTGGTCCAAAAACTTCGGCATCGCGTTCCGTGACGTGGGTCGAGCGTGGAGGTTCGCGTTAACAGAGCTCCTCACTACACCACAGCTCAGAGCCGATTGCCTTTTTCAGCATCGCTTGCCAACATACCCCCCTCCAATCGCAGCCCGTCAGAGCGGTGCTGTTCGCGCCTGGAGCGGCGGGAAAAAATCAGTACACTTATTTTCCGGACGAACCATGTATATATATATATATATATATATATATATATATATATATATATATATATAGATGATTTCTTCGAAGTAACACGGAAGTGTTGAATAAAAAACTTAGACAGTAACACACAGCACGAGAACACATAAAAAGAACACTCACAATAATATCTTGATAATTTCGACGGACTCGAGCTCCGTCTTCTTCGGAAGATAAGATATGACTAAGTCATATCTTATCTTCCGAAGAAGACGGAGCTCGAGTCCGGCGAAATTATCAAGATATTATTGTGAGTGTTCTTTTTATGTGTTCTCGTGCTGTGTGTTACTGTCTAAGTTTTATATATATACATACATATATATATATATATATATATATATATATATATATATATATATATATATATATATATATATATATATATATATATATATATATATATATATATATATATGTATATATATATATATGAACTGGCCCCCCTTCCCTGATGTGTGAATATTCACACGCCGTCGGGCTTGGTACATGGGTGAGCTCTACCATCACCTACTAAACCGACCTTCGGGTTGATTACTGTGTTTATGGTTTATATATATATATAATAAATATATATTTGAATATCTTTTTATCTTTGAAGATGAGACGGCCGTACCGTCGGAATGTCAACTTGATATGCGAGTGTCCTTTCTCTATATTTCTGTGTATACATTTTATGAACAAAGTGGTATACATTTAATTCGTCGCGATTTCTAAGGTATATTAATATCCGCATTATTTGTCCCTTAAATTGATTTGAATATATTTTTCATCGGCTGAGTTGAAGAAATGTGAAGTGGTTTACATCGTCCTTTCGAGATATTATTTGAAACTGATATTGTAACTTAAATCCCAAATCTTGTTGACTTTGGAATATTTTATCATGCATAACTCTTTGGTAATCATCGTCGTTAATTATGTTAAAGAATGTCTCATTCGAAACGCACTTAACGAATTGTGTTATGCTTACAGTCGTCGCCATCACCGGCGGCATTATCCTGTTTCATTTGGCGGAGCCGAACCAGAAAATCCCCTAAGCCAAACTTCGGAGTTGACATGTTTCCAGTCTGGACGCAAATCCGTCACCTCCCTCCGCGCTGGTGCTTAGTTAGTTAATGCCCCGGGGTTCGTGCAGTCCCTTCTCCACTCTCGATGATCTGATGTTACTCTCAACCCACTCTCACTTGTTCATGTTATCTTCATTATGACGATTTTCTAAATGTCAACCCTTTCAACCTGTCTCGCCCTTTGGAAAGGCGCATTAGCGTTTCCGCATCTGGATTCCCATCGGCTGGACTTTTCCAAAATTTAGTGCGGTAGTTAATCAGCCCGAATTTCCACAATCACAGCTGCAGTGGCGTTAATTCGTGGCTCTAACCTTTGTGCATTTGAAATAAATGAACGAGATTTATCGTTTTGAGTACACGAGCATTGGGAATGAGGAAGAAATGGAATTTTTTGAATCTTTACATTTTATAGGTTTTAGGTGGCACCAGTGATGGGATCCAATCTCGCTACCTCATCTGTGG
The DNA here is from genome assembly GCA_037158775.1 of Hetaerina titia. Classification (NCBI taxonomy): domain Eukaryota; kingdom Metazoa; phylum Arthropoda; class Insecta; order Odonata; family Calopterygidae; genus Hetaerina; species Hetaerina titia. The sequence continues at coordinate 4,443,105 of CM073771.1, read as the reverse complement.
CGGTGAGGAAAGACATTTGTAATAATATGGCCGTGCAATGTAATATCATTTCATCTCATTTTCATTAAAGGCTGGCTTGCATTAGCTTCGCGGCGATACTCATTCATTAACTCATCTATTTGCAGACCACTCACCCTGATAACGTGACTACTTCCAGTTGAATATTTCTGTTAACTTTAATATCCTGGTTTTCTTTTGATGAGTGACAGTTTTGGACTGCGGAAGAAGGTTTAAGAAGGAGATTAAAACGGGGAAATCAGTTCCTGTAGATGAAGAAAAATACCAGCGGGACTTAAACAATAAACATTTTTTCTCGACTATAAATAATGATACACTTTCAAATTAGTTTTTGTGGTTGGAACATTTTCTATAATAACACCGATGGCACAAATTCCCCCAAAATGAATCTTTCGGATGCAAACCTGCGTTTCAACGCAGAAGGAGTCGGAAAATATTTTTTTATCCGTTTAAATAGTTACTATTTGGAATTATGAATCTTTCACCGGGCACAGTGGTTCATTACTCGAAATTTTGTTTTGGTTTGGTTTGTGGTGATTAGGAAAACTTGAATGTATCCTCTTTGTTGTTTTTTCTGATTTTAAAAATTTATTTCTGATAATTCTTCGAGAAAATGATTAATTATCATAAACCCGACACATTAATGGCTGAAGGAAATATTTTGCACTTGTTTCGAAAGGAATACATTTTTCACAATACTCGAAACATTTTTCAGCGAAAGGCTTGAACTGGGCAATAGAAATGTTTATTTCGTTCTTCACCAGTCCTGAGGATGTTACAGTCTAAACGAAACTAGTCGACAAATAAAGTTTTATTCCCATAGAAAGCAAAGATAATATTTAATTTCTTAAGTTAAGCATGGATTTCTACAAAGTTAAGGCCTCAACCATTCTGTTTTTCAGAATATGTTCGTAACGATGTTGATGGATCGCCGCGTGCAGTGCACAGGACACAAATCCGCACCGCAATGTGAACGTCACCAATGAAGTGACGGGGAAAATGAAAGTCATTTCACACTATCTAGGTGGCCAGTTAAGATTTGAAAAAATCAAGAAACCTTTTCATGGTGGGAATATTGGATTTCGTGCTCTCGTGGAAGTCTGTCTCTACAAGTTCGGGTACGCGGTAGGAGCAATGTTTCTCCATCACGATTCCTGCCGTGGCCGAGGAAGCCAATTTGAAGTACCTGACGGAAATCCCTCAGCTTTAACGGCTTTAGCTATTTAAATAGATTTATATTTACAGTGTGATTTAAGTTCATGTACTTATAGGATTGCACATACGTAATTTACTCCAGTAACCGTATGAAAAAATAAGGCGTATACATCACTTCGTACAATACAGAGGTAGATAAAACTGAAGTTAATAACAGTAGTGAATAATTCATTAAAATTGGGCGCTCTTTTTTCACATATTATATTTATACCTACTTGGGTATCATCAACTTTTGCTTGTTTGCTGAGCAATTTCCTATTCACGCCGAAATTGGGGTCGAGTATCAGGAATTCATCAGTTTAAGATTTTCATATTCCTTCGTTTTGTTCATTTTGGGGAGAATTTTCGTCGGTTTTCCCTGCGATATGGTCAGAAATCAATAAAATTAGTCCCTCACCACTACTGCCTCGGTAATTGTCATATGAACTGCATTATAAGTGGCCATTCCTCACCGAAAGTGGTTTTAATTGCGGAAGGAAGAAGGTCGTTTGGATGACTTCCTCCCTCGCACGTGTTTAGCAGTCCCTCCACAATCGTGGAAACGGACCTTCTTAAACGCACTCCACCGAACACTTTCCACCCTCCTCACGGAACCCAAGCAAGAACACCCCGCCGCGCCTCTCCGCTCGCCTTTGTTGGGCCGCATTCGGGATGTGCCACGATCATTTGGAATACGCCGACGTGTTAATTTGGAAATTAGATCAAGTTCATGAAGAAACCGCTAACTTCGTGCAACTCAGTTCCGAGAGTGAAGTAAGCAAGACATGGTTAATGGAAAGAGATACTGTGATGCGAGTACATCCAAACACGAAGGGACTCTCATCCACCCGTAGGGAGGAAGGGAAGCTAGGGTTAGCCGAAAGAAATACACGACTCTCGAGGTCTCTTTCAGCACCGGTGGAGTATCTATCACCCCGCGCTCTCATCGCTTATTTGCCGAAGGTTCCAAAGTAAAGACTGGTGTCCGGAAACCCCTGCCCCCCCCCTATCATGGAGGTTCGCATGGTGTGGCAGCGATATAGATACACCAGACGCGTATGACTCAAATTACAATGGCGAGTGTCGACAAGGGTATCGAGGAAGAGGAGAGTCGCAGCACGACCCCGAAAAAACAGTCAATCGAGAGAATGGAATGATTGATTTATTGATTAAATCATCTCCACTTTTCCCTTCCCCTGAACCCCCCCTCCAGAATCCCTTCCTTCGCCCCCTCATCTTCGCCGGAATGCCCTCCGGCCGCACACGATCGCCCTCCTGCTGCATGCTCCAGCACGAGACCGAAAATCTCATACTAAGTTGCACCCACGCGCGTCATGAAGGTTTCCCGGAATTCATTAGCGTCGTCGACGGCCAGGAAAGAAACTTTCTTCGGGGCGTGTTGTTGTCGATCGAAATCTTTTTTAAGTTGTCCTCGTCCGTCGATTTATCGATGTTCTCGAGTGGGTCGGATTTCCAATAGTATTTTCATTCATTATTTCAAAGTGAGCGTCAAATGAAAAGAGCAAAACCATCTTCGCGAGATTTACGTATTTGGGTCCAGGATCGGCGTGGGAAGTTTAATCACGGGCGCAAGTATTTCACCATATTTCAGTCACACTGCATTTGTTGCGAATTGATATCTTTCGTTGTTTCACGACAACTCTGTTCAAATTATTATTTGTTGACGTTTTATGTTTTTTAGCAACTTTTATTCACTGAGTTTTATTTTGAGATTGTTACATCGTCCCGAAGAAGTCTCTCCAATACCGCCCTTGGCACACGCATAAACTGTCGCGACTTGATTTATGCCCAGTTTTTCGTAACTGACGACTTAATTCTTACCTCAAAGAGGTTTCGTATAAGTTATTTTAAAATCTAAAGAAGAAACCTACGTTGGATCATACGTTCGTTGTATGCGACTTATATTACTTGAAAACTACTATAGTAACATATAATACTAAAACTACTAAACAACATATAAAGTACTAAAAGTTTCTAAAAATGTAAGAATAAAGCTATATTCATAGTCGAATTAATGACTGAAAATCTTTTTTCCATTGCACCAATGCTTGCCACAAATTCATATTGATCCCATTATTATTTCTTGCTTTTCATTCTATTCATTTATTTGTACATGTATATGATATTACCCAGCTATCATTTGAAAAAAATCTGATGGGTGCTTTGTGACCTGACACACTTCAACGATTCTTCCCTGTTAAATAAGAAGAATGCTCATTTAAATATTACATTTCCCTGTCACCATAAATTTTACGGGCAGTCCGATAAACATTCGATTTTTATCGAGGGTCAGTACCTACCGTTCCTAGTAATAAAAATAAATAATGGAAAGTGCAGAACATGGAATCACCCACGCGCATCGCCCAAGGAGGTTTTTTTCTCTCCTTGGGTTCAACCCCGGTCCAGATTACTACTCTACAACGCTTAGGAGTCGTTTACTGCGCCAGTACAGGCCATTATGAGGATACTGACGAAACCAGCTGCGGTAGAAACCGTCTTCTCGTTCTCTTTTGAAACCGAGAGAGGGGTGAGAGAAGCGGTTGCGGTGGAGTGCGTGGGAGAGTTGTGATTTATGGGGAAGGGGGGGGAGAGGCAGGGGCGTCCGTTTTCTCATGTGGCGTCCGTGTAAGGTGGACTCGTGGTAAGAGGTCTTGAGGGCGACAAAAGTATTGGGAGGGGTGGAAGATGTACCGGTTGGGAAAGGGGGAGAGAGAGAGAGAGGGCGGGGAGATGTGTCTTGGGGTGAGTGTGGCCCGCGTATGCTCGCCAGTGCCTTTCCTCTCTTCCCCCAATTTCAGTTCTTCGAGTCTCGATCCCACCTCGTCCACAAAAATAATCTGTTGCATCTCAGGGGCGTGTGGAAAAGCTCTCATGACTTCCCCGCCCACCATTATTTCCCTGTGGGTGCAATATTCGAGTTGATGACGGAGGAAGTGATCTACGCTGGAGGCGCTCCAGATGATTTGATCTAAATTTTCAGTAACCTGTGTTACGGTGAATTCCAGCTCAAGTACAAAGTATTCCTCGTGCATTAGAGATGAGTGTCTCGCAGTGAAGTGTGTGAAGTGAAGTGAAATGCATTCGCATGTGTAAATCGACCTCAATAGTGAAGCATTTTGAGTTCGTTCGTTTACCTTATCATATAGTTGAACTCCTACATTTATAAATGAGGTCTAACTTTTATCCTGGAAAAACAATTTTAATGTACATGCATCGAATACTAAACATTTTAAGAATTACGTGCTTGTTTTGGATGAATTCTAATTGTGACGTTTGTTAATTAAGGTTTGGTACACTCGATGTTTTCCGGCTTGACTACGTGGAAATTCATTTTGGATAAAAGAAGAACACTGGGTATTTTCCACAAACTTATATTTGACACAAGTAGTTTCAACGCATAGGCGTCATCCTAAGGTATATCAGGTACCTGAAGATGATGTCTATACGATGAAACTGGTCGTACCAAATAAAAAGTTTGTCGGAAATACCCAGTCTTCTTTTTTCATTTTTAATATTAAGTATTTTCATCTCACCATAATCATTTCAAAACCACTTGGCTAGATTTCCACCGTCATTGAATATGATTTAACTTTTAATGAGCACTGAGCTCTTCTGAGAATTGACACACGCTAGTAGGTTTAGTATTGGTCTGTGGTTTTCAGCATGGTAAGAGCGGCCCATTTAATTTACCGGCATACGTCCACTCTGCATCGCATTAGAAACGAAGACAGCCTCCATCGCGTTATTAATGAGTGCTATAGATTTTCCATGATTCCTACGCTGCGGCGGAAGGTTCGGTACAGAATTTGCCCCAGATCTCCGGGGCGAATCCTTTGATGGCTATAGCCCCACTTCGCCATAAGAACCATCTCCTGTAGAATGACTATTGAAATCTCCTCTGCCGTTGTTTCCTTCGATTGCGCCCACTCATCACCTTCTCATCCTTGTCATAAGAATTTAACTTCGCTTATGATATTTCAGTTGGCATTAGACGCACGGTTAGGAATCGTGAGAGCGTCCTTTATTGCGGCAAAAAACTTGTCTGCCCGACGCGCATTCTCGTGCCATTAATAACTTCGCAGCAGGGGAGACTCCATCGTTGTCAGTGCCTTTTGTGCATGGGTTCGTAAGTCAATACACTGACCTTTCACAGCCTCGTTTTCAACAGTGAAAAGGAAAAATAATTAGCGGTAGTAGTAGTGAGTCCGACACGCGTTTCAACGTGTGAGGTTCCGTCACATGAGAGGAGGTTCATCGCTCTCGAGTTAAAGCATGCCTAAATTAAGCGGAACATTATTTTGTTGCGGCGAACCCAATTTATCAAATGACCAGTAATGAGAGAAAAGCGTGAAATAGTTTATTGGTATTTAGTTTACTTCTTAGAGAAGATTGTGAAATCGTTCTAAATGGATGCGGTACAGCGTACGTAGCTTCTCTATTTTAAATTCCAATATAGATTAGATGTTCAGTTCGTCTGAAAATATTAATGACTTATTAGTGGCAATAGTTTTTATAGTTGCAAACATTTGTTGCAACATCATCTTCTTGTGTTCTGAAGATGATGCAGTGCATCCATAGGAACCTTGTTGGTAACAAAGGACATTTTTCACAGGACGAAAAGTGCTTCTATGTTGTCATTAATGTAATCCAATCCCACAAATTCACGCCTAAATGCAAGCATTCTTTACTCCTTAATTAATTATTTAGATTTATGAAGTGGCTCTGATATTTTAATCACCTTAAACTTTTGTTGTCTAGGATATAACAGTTGCCTGTGTATAAGTTTTGTTTCAAAGTGTATAGAAATGTGTGGTGTTTTCCCAGCGTATTTACTCAATGAAGTTTTCTCGGGGTTATGTTCTGCCCTGAGGACGATGCACGAGTCGAGCATCGAAACGTCGGCCAATGTGGAACCCCTGACCCGGTGGAAGACCCGAGAAAACTTCATCATATAAAAATTTATTTCATTGTCAATGGAACTGGAAATTTTTTTTTTACTTACTATTCATTTCCGTAAGTAAATCGTAAATAAATAAAATGAATAGTTTAAAACCTAAGAAAGTACACAGTAGCCTAGAAGTTACGATAAAAATGTATCTCATTTTAAGTCGGGTTTCCATTACTTCGGGAGGATCCTGAAGGGTATAAGCCATGTTCGATCTGTAAGTTTATCCTCCTCAAGATGATAAGTTAGTGGAATAAATTATAAATTTCAAGGTTTCCTTCGACTTCCTTAGTCTCACTTCAATGTTTATGCATGTTCCCAAATCCAAGTTCAGAATATAGCCGTTAACGAATATAATATTCGATTTCTTTGCGGTTACAATTTTTCTCTCGTGTTACATTAGTCAATGTCATGTTTAGATATGTTACGCAAAACAAGCATATTGCGTAATGTATCTGAAAAAAAGATAACTTATCCTTGTATTTAACCTACTCAAAGACATTTTTTTCTCTTTTCAGGTAATTGACTTTCATCGTATCAAAGGATACCACTGTCAGCAAGTGCTGATAAAACCTTTTTGCTGTCGGAGAGTAATTAAGTTACGCGGTATGGAATGTATTTTAAAACATTAAACTTAACTTTATGATTATGGAGTTTCTAGAGAAAGGTACCTCGGCCGACGTGCATTTAAAGATGTGATACACAATATTTCTTATACTTTTTAACTTATTTGGAGACTTGAGCAAAAAGTAATAATCAGAGCACGATGCAATAATTATAATTATAGTTACTGTGGATAAAATTTGAAGGTAATAAAATCTAAAGAACCATAATTAGTGCATATTATATGAGTTTTTAATTTTCCACGGACTTAGGTCTTTTGAAAATTGCAAACTTATTTAATTTGGATATTAAACAATTCCACGAAGTGAAGCCCGAAAATGTGAAGTATAAACTTTAATTAGATCAATACATGAACGTCTGAGTAAATTATCAGTTGCCTTCCTTAGATTTGGAAATGTTATGGATCTGTTGTTTGGATCAGCCATCTTCGTGCCCGAGAGAAAAAAGAACCAGTTGTTAATTGTTTGGTACCTTGTGGTTGTCATTGCCTTTGTGATCCCTCAGAGACGAGGAAGATAATAAATCCTGCATGAAGGTCATGCCGTTTCTCTTAAAATTTCTGCCGGTTAAGAGTTATTTTGCATAACAATGGACGACGAGCTTGTTTCAATTAATTTATTTGATATAAATACATGGCGCGGTAACCCAGTGGATAGAGCGGTGGGACACTGACCGGAAGGTCCCGATTCGATTTCTGGTGACGCCTCGGAGCACCCTAAGCTCCACCGGGAAGTCTGCCCAGGGATCAGTGGAATTGTGTGAATATCGTATGCCACTAGTCTTGGCAAGAGGTGAGCTCTACCCTCACCTAGCACACCAACATTTGGGTTCATAACCTTGGTTTTTTGTTATGGTTAGAGTGCCACGCGAAAAATAATACATTGGAATATTGAATGTGATTTAACTGATTATCAAATTAGCGGTAACGCAATCGTCCCTTTCTTTCCCATTGATGTTCATAATTGGAACAGTGTTTCGAGTTACAATGAATGTTGTTACCAGTATGCGAGTAAGTTAATTGCTGTTTGAGAGCAAACTTGGAAGACTTCGGTTAGAGGTAAAGATCAGAGGTCCGCAAAATTACTAATGCATTATGTCAAAAAGGTAAATGCAGTACCGCAGAGCACTGGAGTAAGTTTTTAATACTAAATGGAGATTTGTGCCAATGGTGTTTTGTGCCAAGAGTATAGTCGCAATAATCTGTTAAATCGATTTCCCATTCCGTGGAATGCGTGCGGTTGCAAATGAAAATGAAATCAATTCACGTGATGCGCGCTCAAGTGCGATATCTTAGTTTTCAGTGAAAAGATGAAATTTTGGTATGGTTATTCCCAATCCCTTTCGCAAACTTTACCCTCCATTTTTCTGTTTCACTTTTTCTCATCATTTTTTCATCACGCTTCCTCCCTCTAAAGCCTTCCCGTCTGCTCTCCCCCTTCCCCCTCCTTAAGACGCCCTTATGCTCCATTGGGGATTCCTTAAAGCAACGAGGAAACGGGAAATTGGGTTCCTCGTGCTGCCTGCATAATTCATTACAAAAACCCTGCGGCCCTCCCTCGCAGCCTTCCGCCGGACCCCTTTCCGCCATTAAGCCCTCTCCTTTCCCTCGCAGAAACCTTCTCTCCCCCTCACTCTCCTCTTACACCTCCCCACCCTTCACCTTACGTCCCATCTTTCCCCGAGAGGACGGACCCTTCGGCAACTGCCTCCTGACTCCTCAAGTCTTGAGGAAAGCGGTTTCGAGGGTGACGGGTGGGTGGGTCGTGGGGCGGGGCGGGTGGCCGAGGATTTACTTTCTTTCAGTTCGCTCGAAAAGATGTGGATGTGCCCAAAAAGTCACGTGCCGAAGGTCCAAATGAGTGGGGAGTAGGGATACATGGAACCCTGGGGGTTGATGGGGTGGTGGAGGCGGACGAGGAGTGAAAGAATGGGAGCCCTCTGTCCTCCAAATATGGACGTCCTGCCCCGGGACGCTTTTGATCTCTGAGGGGAAATCGAATGATATTACTGTGTTGGGGCGGAAATGAGCCTCTTGCCGTCCGTCCGCGAGTTAGGACGGAACTCGTAGCCGGCGATAGTTTAATATGAGTCTTTTGTCTTGATCGAAGATTTTAAAAGAATGGAAGTTCAACGACTTGGCTTGAAAGGCTGTGCTATATACAATAGTATTTCCGATTCCAATTACAATATCAAATAGGGTATTATAGCCTGATGCATATCGGTATGTTTTCAGAATATGTTGTCTCAGTAAGAGATCTATGTATGCTTTCAGTATCACTATTTTGGTCCACAATCATTTCTTTTTCCGAATTCTCTAAAAAAATTACTCCGTGGCCCTTCATGAAAACAAGTTCAACTTATAAAGCCTCTGTACACGTGTTGGACACTGTGTTTCCGAATCACCGAGCACATTTCTATGTGTAATCAGTTATATTTTTGGTTTGTAATTTGCAATGAATTTCGATGTCTTCCTAAAATGTTTCCACTTAGAGATTATTTAATTTAGGAAAATGAATATAAACAATGGCATCTCTTGAAATTTACATGTTTTACTTTTATGTTCGAGTTTTCTTACGTCTTCTATGTCGTATTTTAGTTCCCTCCTAAATGTTTACATAAACTATGCCACACATACAAACTGGTCAAATAGAAAAAAATTGGATGATGTGACATCATTTTCCAGTCCAGTAGTTACGTTAATAAGTCAGCTGTTACATATTTGGCAAATTTTGGCATCTCGTAAAAACGGTTTCGGTAAATTTCCCGAAGTTTTCTATTTCATTGAAATGTTACTACGGGGTTTTCAAGGTTGATCGTATTGTCTCTCAACACAGCCTTCGACGAATGAGATGATATAAAATTAAGTATTTTTGGGGATTTATAAAATCAGGTAAACAATCGAAGCGATAAATGTCAAATTTACTTCTCCTCTAAGATTTTTTTTCTTTGGAAAATTCTTAACCTCCATGTTGTGCCTCAGGCGATCCTTTGTGATAGTGCTCACGACACTGATTTTTGCCCACTTCCATTGCAAATGAATGTTCTTTCCGAAAGAAAGGTTGAGCTCTTGCACGCGTTCCAGCCAACAGGACATTCGGTTTAATTGATAGTTACTGATATAATGATGACAATAATTTCTAATATCTAAATCTCATTGAGTTAGAATAAAGTGATTATATTTGCGTATCGCGTAATTATTTTCTTTTCCTCCTTTTCCATTTAATTTTTTATGACTTTCAGAAGAATTTTATAGATTCCTTAAAGTTCCTAGGACTTAAAAATCCAATTAGCGCTCATTTTTTTTCGGAAATACATATCCGCCGGAGCCGTGGTGTTGTGCTCACGTCTGCCTATTTATTGGTGTATATTTTTATTCATCGTCATAAGATTAAAAAACCTGAAATTTGCGGCAACTTATACCTTTAGCCGGGTTTAATTTTGCTGAAGTCCGCAGGGAAAGGTGTATTAAAAACAAATGTTACAAGGGATGACTAATTATAAGGATTAATCATATGTGATAAATTCCGAATATGCAAACGAAGATAAAGTTTATCATTTTCCGTCCATTTCCTTTGAGGCAACGAATACATTTTCTGCGGATTGAAAAATGTGCACCATAAAAATTTGTTTAATTCATACTTCGAGAGAATTTGAAAAAAATCCTAAAATTATGCACTTTTAATCTTGTCAAATCCTTTTCTTTATGAACGAATATTATTTTTATTCTTCCTGTGGTGATGTTATTTAGTGCCCCACCGACGGCATATGTGATGTTTTTGATGATTAAGTTGCGCCTTAAATGTTTTGGAACTACCCGTGAATTAGTTTCCTCCTTTGTGAGTGGGCTCCATCCTAATAGTTCATGGCCCAATTTTTAGGAAAGAGCGACTTAAAAAATTATAATAAAAAGTTTAAATTATCCTCGCACATTATTTCCACCAACTCTCGAGGTAAAAAAAGCTACATTGCTGGGCTCTTTATTATATTATGATTCCTACGCGGACGTGTACTGCCTTTGTGGAGAATGTGTCATCAATTCAACCAAGATATTAGTCTTTACATTGACATGTATTTTAGGGTTTTAAGCTACCTAATTGACCTTTCAGGTTCAGATAATACCTTTTGCAGAAACATATTCGTTGTAAATTGCTCTATTTAGAGGAGATGTTCTTATTAAACGAGGGCACACTATTCCTTAACGATTAAAATTGCCAGGAGACTTCAATAGAAGATTTAATCATTCTGCTAGATGATCATCTCGCAATGATATTTGGGGTACAGGATTAAGTAATTGAAAAGAAATCATTTTTCAGCTTCAGCATAGGAAGAAGCCTTTTGTATGCACAACTCAAAACCAGCACGGACGAGATATATCTGCACACACACGCTCATACGTATGCATATTTACATTTGTCCAAGGTGTGTGATGCAAAAAAAATCCAGCTGCTGTTTTAATGTTTTGTGGCAAAAATTGTAACTGTTATAATTGAATGCTTACCAGCTGATCCATTCAAAACTTAGGAATAAAGGCCCCTAATGTTTGGTTGTAGTTACATTTCGAAAGAATACGTGTAGTTACAATTCGCCACTTAGTGGATGATTGTGTGTACACAAAAACATGTACTTTTTAAATGTATAGAGGGCGTGGTAATTCATTGGCTGGAGCAGTGGGTCACTGATCTGGTCTCTGGTTTGATGCCGTGCGACGCCTCTTGGCACCTTCCGTACCAATCCTTATACGACCATATCTATGTTTAGTTCTAAGTCGTTCGAAGCGAGAATCTTACATTTATATATGCCTTCCTTGGAATTGTAAATCTGGATTATGTACCCGAAAGAGTAAATTTTACGTATTATAATGCATTATGTGTGATTTCATGATGATTTAATTCAGCTAAGACCTGGAATCCAATTTATTATCTATCCCTTTAATGTACATTTTCTGTAATCATCTCTGACTTATCTTTTAAATGACAAATTTCAAGAAACTGCGGGAGATGCCGCAACAGTAACTTTTAACGGAGTCATCCGCTGACATGCTTTTCATTGCAACAATTTCAGAGCGTAAAAATCCCGGTCAAGGCGAATGATTTTTACGCTCTGAAATTGTTTTTGATGGCATTTAAATATTCGATTCAAATTGGATAAACAGATAAAAATGCATTTGTTATCCATTACAGAGGTATGAACATTCGCGAAGTGATGGCTTGTATTGAGAGAAACGAATAATTAACACATAATTTTATCTAACTGAATATGCCAGGAACTCTAAGAAGATAGAACCAGAAACTATAATGTGACTGTAAATTTACTAATCATGCTCGTGAGAGTGAACATTATTCAATGGCAGGGATTGCGTTGTGTACAATATATGCATCGCGTTAGACAGTCTTACGTAGTTTTACAGACAGCGTCGATCAGTTTCGCGATTGTTGATTGAGGCTCTTGGCTAAGTTAATTTGCAGAAAATGGCGAGGAAATCCGATCAGCGAATGTGGTGAAATGAGTGGCAATTGCGCGCGCCATATTCCTTCCGCAAATCCGGCGATAAATCTCTGAATTCCGTCGCTATTTGTCTCTGCCGCAGCCCATTTGTATTATTTAATTTCGTCCCTTCCTTTTTGGCCAGTGCGTCCTCGAGGAATGGGGATGCAAAGAGCAAAGATACAATGCCATTCTGCTGCGGTTGGCTCTCGCCTTAATCTCCCTCCGCCCCCCACCAACCCATTCCCATTTTGGTCCGATAGGTCGTTGCCGCAAAATTACGCATCGAGGTGCGTCCCTCGCCTCCCTTCCTTCGATTCGCGGTCGCAATCCCCTTGCCTTACATTTCATTCCGTTGTTTAACTCATTTGTTCCTTGGCCACTTGGGCAGTCCTCCGCGTTCTCAATTGCGTGCTATGCGTCAATGTCAGGGCGTTCGGTCCCGGAATGCCCGACGAATCCACCACTATTTCTTCTTCTCCCTTGGCCGCTCAGTCAGTTGCAAAGGCACGCCTCGCCTCTATTTTTTCTTTTTCTTTCAATTCTCTTAGGTGATTGTTTGCTACTTGATTCCCTTTAGGTCTTTTTGGGAAAAGAGTTAGCAGTCTACTCCAAAGCCTGGAACATTGGAACAGTTACCACTGAATTTTATAAAAATCAAACGGTATGAAATATTCATAATTTTTTCCATTCATGAAGTAATTTGAATGTTAATGCAGTTTTGCAACACGGACAGTATTTTGGGCTCGAGAGGAACCTATGCATTAGGTCATGATCCTTCAGACACAGTGAACGCACGATCCAGTCCCCCCCGCCAGGCAGCGGAGTTCATTGAGGCCAGCTTATAATGCACACTTATAATCCTTAGTTGAGATGAAAATATCTCTGAATAAGGCGGCAAGTGAAGTGAATTTTTACAGCTGTTCTGAACTCGCTTTGCGATTAATTCATTCATTCGCGTTCCATTACGTCTGATAAGACATATTCCTGAGCCTGGACGTTTTAACAGCCCATTAGCTGGTCATAACTCGTCTTTTTAGCATGCACGAACCCTTTAAGGGGAGGAGAGCTACCCATTATTAACCCTTGCATATGAGCAACAACTTCCGCATTTCAACCTCTCTACAAGGTCTCCCCTCTTCAATTTCCGCTCTTCGGGCGTCTTGGGATCCCTAAATCCACGCTTTTCCTCTCACATTTTTCATTCATTTTCCTCTGCCCTTTATTAATATTTTGCTTCCATCTTCGTTTTTCGTTGAAGTGGCTGCAATATTTATGAGCTACAAGGGCTTAGCACATTTTGAACCTGTGTTCAAAAAATTAATTAATGGCCAAGACGCAAGCAAGGGCGTGGGCAGAAGTGAGCGAGAGTCGATCAACTCCTCTCTCTTATCCCCATTGGATTACTGCGTTTTGCCGAGCGTTGTCAAGGGAAAGGAAGTCCAGGAAGTCAGAAACTCACATGAAAGGACTGTCACGCTTTTCGTGTCCTTTTTCAAGTGAAATGACATTATTTCTGTTGAAATTTGCCATTTGAGTAGGACTTTTTCTAATTCAAGGCATCCAGTTCACCAAAACTTATGCATCTCTCAATTACAAGTTTGCAGAATACCCAGAGCATCAGATACGCCCGATTCAGGATTCTGAATTCAGTGATTGCTTATTTAGTTAATATTTATGATTAAATGAAATACCAGGTGGTATTTTTAAATACATGGACTCAATCATAAAAAAAAATTTAGACTTCAAGTTTTATATTTCCATTTTTTTTAAACATCTAAGCTATTTTTCGTTCTACTCTCTTTTGGTAGCTGCTATTCCTTTTCGTCTGATGTCTCGTGCTTTAAAACGTGAGACTAACCGGGTATTAGAATTATTTAATGTAATCTAAGAAATGTGACATGTGTTTTCACACTTCACTTTGTGCGAAATGTAGAATTCGTTGCTTATTCTAGCGCTGAAACGATTGGAATGGGTTTTTGGTAAGTAGCCAGCTAATTTGAAGGTAGATGTTTAAGATATGCATAAAAATGATTGCGGAAAGACATTTTTTTTTAAGGTTAGAAATTATAGATAATAGAAGTGCCCACTCAGTCAGGACGAGTGAAAACTGTAAAATTTCTCTTAGAGAGCCCAGCCGCTGGTGTGCTTCTCTCATTTATGAGAATTGAACACCCTAATTTTTCTGAGGCATGAGTGTGAAAAATGAGTGGACTCTCGCACTGCTTGCAACTGAGTAACTATGACGCACAGTCGGCACCCACGACAAAACCAAAGTTGAAGGCATCTAGAATACGTGATACACCTTGTGACCCTTCGTTATCCGTGACGGGCGTTTAATGATGTTGAATAATAGAGAGTTAAATACATGATCCATGCATGCAGAATCAAATGAAGGAACGGTGACCTCTGGCCGCACGCTCTTGTGGCGACCCCGTATGAGTACGACATAGACTTATAACTAATGGACACCCCGTTGCGAGCGTGGGACTCGAAACCGCGACATTTGGTTATCAGAGGTTAATAGGGTGCCCAGTAGAATAACCCAGGCGGCTTAGGGAAAATTAATGGCGGTTAACCTTCTTCTCCTCAAATATTCCATTTTATACGTTTGTCTTTTATTTTTTGCTGTCTTTTGGCGCATTTTATTGTTTTTCATTGCTGCCAGTGGGTTTAATAGATTCCGTGAGACTTCAATTTTAACGAAATCAATGATTTTCAATTCTTTGCTGAAAAAATAAATTTCGTATGTTATAGTAATCACGAAGTCTCTCGAATCAAAATATGCTTTCATTAAAGTAATATCATAATTTTGCATACTTTTTATCAGAGCGTTTAAAGCTGCGGTTTCCATTAGTCCTACTTTGGCTTAATGCCTTTCTATTAAAATATTATCTATCAGTTTTTTATGTTTCCTTGCCAATTTCATGCCACGGCGGCACTTAGCAATGCATGTAATGATTTTATAGCAGACCATGTATTTCTAAAGAAACTGAAATGTTATCCAGTGTAAGCACCTGTTGACTCCGCAATGTTCATGATTGGTTCGGTGGCTAGTGTACTGGTTTTCCACCGTGAGGGCACGGGTTTGAAGTCTGGTGATGGTAGGATTTTTTGGGTCTGAATCGATCTCATATTGGGGTGCTACGTGAAGAGAACTTAACAAATGAAGCGTGATATCTGCCGAAAGGAACGTTAATCCATGGACCCTTGGCGCTTATCGGTATATGTAGGTAATGTAATAAAAGTATGTAATCTCCACCCTTCCTCCAATCTCTGAATATCTAACCCCTGGCAAATTACCCACCCGTCATATCTCATACGGCCTCAGATGTCGGTCGCCTCCCCTAATCGTGACTACTTTCCCGCGGTGTCCACTTCTCGAATCGCAGGGCTAAATGGCTGTCACACTTTTCATTTTAGTGGAACGAATGTATCTGGTTCAAAAATACATCGCATGAAAATCCCCTTTCTTCTTCGTCGAGTATAATATTATGCAACATGAACACTACTGTGTGTTATCGTTGCGTGAGATATCGTTTGGACAATGGGTGTGCTAATTGAAGCCGTCGTCACTCTTCAGAGCAGCAGATAATTTACCATTTGCAAAAATAGTTAAGTTTCAATCGAAATTGATTCTGGAACTATAGGACCGCGGCCCGAGTTGCACCGACCTTTCTGTGCACTTTTCGACTTATTGTTTTCGTTCGCTTAGGAATGATCGGAAGGAGGGATGGGACTGATGGACAGTTAGATCTACTCCTCACACATTCATGCTCCCCGGAAATTGCTCTCTTGTTCCATCCTGAGCCATGCGGGTATTCATCCACCGAAATGTGTTTTGCGTAGCTGGGACCTTGGCGTACTGGGCCGAGCGTAATTCGATTAGGATGATAGGTGACATTTTCCTCGGGTCCCTTAACTGGCCCCATAGATAAGCTTCAAGTCTAGGATGGCTACGGATTTCATGGCTTAGCTATTCATGAATTACTTTTATGGAATGTTTTCGGTGGCACCGAAGATACAAGTACCAGATTACACCTAATGGGTTCGTGGAAGCAAAGTAATAAATCCGTGTTCTAGCTAAATCACTTCTATCCATCCATTTCTTCAATGGATAATTGTCGAAATTTGAGGTACTTTCTTAAGTTGCTGCTTCTGATTGAATGGACCTATTCCTCGGATTAAAATAAGGTTACCCAGAAACTTCGATTTTCCATCGTGTGTTAATATTCGCTAACAGATGCTTTATCTGTGAACTAACAAAATCGGCATATTTTGTGAAATCGCAAACGGAAACATTGTTGCGTTACCCTGGATTCAATTTCTTCAGAGTAATTTAAATACGCAAGGAACGTAGCTACGGTCGTGAATCTATGTAAACAAAAATACCGGGACCGTAAACTTGACAAGTTTACGGTCCCGGTATTTTTGTTTACATTCTTCAGAGTAGATTTGATAATGCAAAGCTTTATGATATACTAACTAGTTGGACTTTCACCGGATAGGTATTACGTTGATAGGATTGTTCATGTCAATTCCATCGCCGATAAGATTACTCCCGTAAGTTAAGTGCTACTGTGACATCGGTAATGGCCTTCAAGAGAGTTCATTCATGTCCCAAAACATGTACGAAAAAGGTAGAAAACAAAGCTATGTCGTAACAATCGTATATATTTTTGGAACAGAGGCGATATAATCGAGATTAATGAAGTCAATTTCATTTTTTAACTTACTTATCCTTTTAAGGCGAAATGTTTAATTTAAAAATCGATGTGCAGTGCAGTTACCTTAAAAATGTTCATCCCAAAGTCATGTGGCTAAAATAGCTGGAAAAACTTTTTATTCCTTATTTTAAATTTGGAATTCAATGTTTTTGAGTTCTTTTAATTAAAAGTTAATCAATGTTTTGAGTTATAAGCACTTCCTCAAAGTTACGCAGGAAACCATTTCCTATATTGTATGATTGAAATGGGAAATAAGTTTCAGAGAGCAATATTCATCGCGCCCCTTTCTTTTGCACACCCAGGTGAATGAAGTGTACATTGTTTCGCCACTTGAAACAGAGCACAGTTCAGCTCTTGAGTATACGAGGTGTGTTAAAAAAATAATGAGAATTTTAATTCTTCGGATAATAATATCTATTTATTATTATACATTTATGTGTTCACCTTCAAAGTGGTCCCCATTGGAGATTATGCACTTGTGCCAGCGCTTCTTCCAATCTCCGAAACACTTCTCAAACTCGATCCTTGAGATAGCCTTTAGTTCTTCCAGCGATGCGTTTTCAATGTGATCTACGGTTGTAAAACGACGGCCCTTCAAGGTTCTCTTAATTTTTGGAAATAGGAAAACGTCACACGGAGCCATATCTGGCGAATATGATGGCTGGGGAATCGTTACAGTTTTTCTTTGGGCCAAAAATTCACGAACAAGCAATGAAGTGTGAGCTGGTTCATTATCGTGCTGCAAAAGCCATGAATTGTTTTTCCACATATCCGGGGTTTTTTTCGGATTGCTTCACGCAAACGGCGTTGAATTTGTAGGTGGTACTTCTTACTGACTGTTTACCTGGCGGCAGGAATTCATGATGCACTATGCCATTAAAGTCGAAGAATACAGTGAGCATAACCTTCACGTTCGACCTCATTTGTCGAGCATTTTCGGTCTTGGCGAGCCATAATGCCTCCACTGGGATGATTGAGCCTTAGTTTCAACGTCATATCCGTAAGCCCATGTTTCGTCACCTGTTATAATACGTTTCAGTAATTCTGCATCGTTGTTTACTTCATTTAGTGACTCCTGAGCAACTTCCATTCGCCGCTGTTTTTGTTCAAAATTCAACAATTTTGGAGCGAATGTTGTTGCCACGCGTTTCATACCCAAAAAATTGGAAATAATCTCATGACACGATCCAATCGATATACCAACATCATCAGCCACCTCTTCAATTGTGATTCGACGATCGCTCATAACCATTTCTTTCACTTTTTCCACGTTTTCATCGATTGTCGATGTGCTGGGGCGTCCAGGGCGTTCGTCATCTTCCAGGTCTTCACGGCCTTTTTGGAAACTTATACTACTCGCAAACTCTTGATTTATTCATGGCAGACTTACAATAGGCCTTTGTTAACATTTTACACACTTTGTTACACTCTATTTTATTTTTACGCAAAATTTGATACAAATTCTTTGATCCATTTCATTTAACAAACGAAGAACGCCGAGCTCATAAAATACGTCTAACCTAACCTGGCTGCCACAGACAATGTCCACAATGAAAACAGCTGAAAGTTTTATCATACTTCAGGGGCATGTATACCAACATAAAAAAAAGTTTGACAATCGGACTCTCCAAGCCCGCGAAATGAAAAAATTCTCGCTGTGTTTTGAACCCACCTCGTATTACACTTTTGCTCTAACCTTATTCGCAATGTGCAAATGTAACATTTAATATTATTATGCTTCATAACAAGTAAAAAATCGTCGGTGTTCCTTAACATCTATTTAACCAAGAATATCTTACCTTGTCTGTATGTTCTGAAGTTGGTTTTCCGAGTGAGGGCGAGAGAGTGCGCCAAACAAGTATTCAAGGTAAGTGATACAGAAACAATGTTTTTCGAGACTGGCCTCCGTTAATGGCGTTATGAATTAGCTTATTATGGCGTTAAGAACATGATACAGAGTTGACTGCGTTTCTCACCGTTAGGAACCTATTTGCCTCTTTAATATGCATCCATTCATGGACCTATTGATTAGAGATGGATTTACTATGATGTCATGAGACGTAGGATGTTGGTACACTGTGGAATAGCAGTTATATTTTTAGTTCACTTAACAGCATGCTAATGGTAATCAAATTAGTGAAATTCCAATGAATTGTTCAAGTAAACAAAATAAATCGCTGAATTTACTGTGACCTTTTCCTTATTAGTTTCTCCACTCTGTGAGAGGTTAATTAAGGTATTGCGGATGTTTTAATAGTTTTCTACAGGTTTGATCTTGAATTACTCATGGGGAAATGAATTCCCTTGATCGACTAGCTCATAAATCGTGAATGTGATCTGTATATGATGCATGTATATGGGGAATTTCAGCATAAACATTCCGTTGCTAATTTTATTTACGCTTGACGACCGGCGTTCACGGAATCGGTTGAAATATCGTCTTGGAATAATTGCGTTGGCATATACCCACCGGTTAACGTCCGCGCATTCCTCACTTGTTTTCCCATCGGACGGCTTCCGCGTTACGCGCTCGGGGATCGACAAGTAAATCGAGGCGGTGGTTCTTCCTCACCTTTTTTTTACTTCTTTCCAACCTTTCCCTCTTCCTCTCTCCGTGCACATAATTCCCGGATCCGCCCCTAGAAATCAGTTTGAGAGCGCGGGGCGTTTTGTGGAAGGCCGCAGTTTATCATCCGTCTTCGTGTCGGGGCGCAATTAGAGGAAATGGGGCGGTGGTCGGGAAGGGAGGGGGGGCGGGGTGCCGCTCCCGTGTGGAGGGTAAGGGGTGCAGGTCAGGGCCGGTGCTGTGTGACGGTGGGAGATAAGGGAAAGGGGTCTCGTGTGGGCGGCCGGTCCGAAATTAGAATGAAGCGAGGAAGAATGGCGAGGGTTCGTCGATCATTGCGAATCAAAAGGAGAGGGAGGGAATATAGGAAGGGGTGAAAGAGAGAGGGCGGGCCCTGGAGCAGCGCTTGTGGCGGCCCATCGTGCGCCTTTGCACGCCTGCCTGCTTCGGAGGAGGCGCGCGAGGTGGCGTCGTCTCCCGGGATCGAGCGGCCGTGACCTCATCAGTGTTCACGAGGGCGAGATTGAGGCAGTGAAGGGCCCGGAGAAGTTGTTAGGGGATGAAGGGCATTTGTTTAAAACTACTTGCTTGCGATTGCGGATAGATTTGGCAAGGAGGCAATTGTTTCGGCGTGAAAATCTCGCAAAATGTTGGTCTAGCATCCGATGAGGTACGAATGCTAGGTAAACGTTTTGTCTAGACGGGGTCTAGATACCTAGTAAATTCAAACTCTCGAGTTTGAATATACAGACGAGGCGTAAATGTAAATCTGAGCCGCCTTTGAACGGTTGTGCATTCTGCAAGTATTTTGTCTTTACCTGGCATTTCATTTTACGTTATCATTTTTTACAATTAGACATGAGTATTGGCCGAGTGCAGGTTAAATGGTTGTAGGATTAAGGGTGAATGTGAATGATTGGCTAAATTGATTTAACCTTACGTTTAGTTTTAATCATGATTTACTTAGCAGCTAGGGGATAGGTGGAATTACTCGGCTTTTTTTATTATTTCATCATTTTTTCACGGTATAGTACATTTTATTCAGCACCGAAACATTTATTACTTCCGTGTTGCAGTGTTGTATGTTACATCAGTTCACTAAACACATTACTTCAATGAAAATGTTTCGATTGGGCAACACTATGGTAGATCTCTCTGGTTCCTATAGTTTATGCCTGAACCGATTACCAGAAATTGACTTTCCTGGAATATGTGTACATAAGTTTATATATTTTCTGTGAAATATTAGTGCACATGAGAAGGTGAAAATATAAAAGAAAAATCGTTTATTGCCTTCGTATGGAATATCGAATTACGTAAAACTTTTTTCTGTCTCTCTCCCATAAAACTTTTGTAAGTTAGTGATCCTTTGTTAAATATTTCAAGCTCATTAAGTTTATTTTTAAAATTTTTATGTTCATTTAAAAAGTTACTTAATTTCAACATTTGGAGGCAACGAATTTTGTAATATCTCTATGAAGAGTGTATGAATTAGTCTTCCGGCGAGTGCTTTTTCCATAAGGTAAAACGGCCAGAGCTTTGCTTGTTATGAATGGGTTTTAATTTTATTTAAGCTGCTTTCCATCCTCACATCTAATGTGAAATGCCTAGTGTATCTCTCCGCATTTTCTCATCTCCTGTGTAATCTCTCTCCATCTTCCATGATTCCCCGCTCGCACCCACGAGTTCTCTAATTATTCCTCCCGCCCTGCTTCTCTCATGCTGATTTTTGTATTTTCAAATAACCTCTTTTTATGCAACACTTCCTCGTAATTCTTTCAGTGGCTTTAAAACGAAGCCCAAATGAAAAAACCCCTTTTTGCCCACGTCTATTCAAATGCGTATGAATTTTTCCTCTTAATATGCCCGAGCTTTTGAAAGCATTAGAACACCTCTGCTATTACCATTCGTGCCGCCTTTCTCTCCACCCCTTTTATTTCCTCATGTCAAATTTAGCGAAATGAATAAAGAATGATGCTGTATGTTTTTTCTCCCGCGGCTGGAGTGAACTTTAAATGAAATTCCTCTGTTCGTCGTATTGAAGCCACGTAAAGTTGTCTTCGTTCTCCAGATAATTGAGACAAATATAAATGTTTGAATGACGTAACAATGAACGCAAAATAGATTTAATATGTGATGTAGCTATGAACGATGCGAATTTATTTTGATACTCGCACCGGTGAGGAATTAATATTCCCTTCAACTGCTTGCTGGATCGATACCCAATTTCAAAATCCCATACTCTCTGGTATTAGTTAATAACATTTAGTGAATAGATGCCTCTTTGGTGTCTATTTGAATGGTGACAAAGTGCTTAATTTCGCAAGTGAACGCGGCCTTCTAGAGATCTGACATTAAGCTGGAGTCTGAGTGATCGGACATGGCGCAATGAGAGTTTTTTTCCTTTGAGAGAATCAGTAATCCTTAGATCGGTAAAATGAGTCACCTTCAATTAAGCTGTGCAGTTATGACCACAATCATTTACGTAAGTCTCCCTTCTAGAATATTTATTATATTTTGCCTAATAACTACTCACATAGTCGTAATGGAATTTTAAGTAGCGTTGAAGGCAATAGAGTATAAACTTTCGTCTTGCGTGGCTGTTATTACACTGTAGGACAAATTAGTTCAAAGTAAATGATTGTGTTCTATCGGCAAAGGGAAGTGGCCGAATTTTATATAGCATGAAAATTCATCGTTTTGAGGCGACGCGATATTCCAGGGGTAGAGCGTTGTACTACTGGCCGGGGGACCCGGGTTCGATTCCCGGGAACGCCGCGCGGGCCCCTTCAGCTTCACACAAGGTGTGTGATTTTTCGGACACCAGATCTTCCTGGGAAACCACAGGTGGCAAAGTGCCTGATGCGCGAATATTACACGCCGTCGGGCTTAGTGCCGGGTGAAATCTACCAAACCTGATTACTGTATTATGGGAAAGATCAATCCCAGCCGTACTCTTGGGCAAAGCATATGGTGAGGGAATATTCAGGGTAAAAAAATATAAAATTAAATAAATAATGATAATGGTGGGTTAGGACGGAACGAACGATTATGGGAAAGATCAATCCCAGCCGTACTCTTGGGCAAAGCATATGGTGAGGGAATATTCAGGGTAAAAAAATATAAAATTAAATAAATAATGATAATGGTGGGTTAGGACGGAACGAACGATTAAACTAACATACGTTAGCAAAACACACTCTAACTAAGGTGCACTAGAAAGCATTGGCCCTCGCCCGTCGCAAGCACTCACACACACCGAGCTCACGAGAGATTTTTCCCTACGCCTGCGGCCCGCCAGTCACACGCAATAAGATAAACAAAAAATAAAAACAAATAAATAAACCACGCACTCTCTCTATCCTTTGCCCACCGTTAAGAGTACGGCTGGGGATGATATTTCCCACAATACTTATACGGCCGTAGTTACCGTTCCTGTTAATGCTGATTACTTTGTTGATGGTTTTTTGATTCATCGATCTTATACTGCAATTACCAGAAATATTTTATTATTTCGACCAGGGTTTGGACTTCTCAGTTCGTCTTCAGGCGATATAAATCCATCAATTTGACATGCATGTATACTTCACTGGACGTGAGTGATGGGTACGGGTAAGAATTGTACCGATCAAAATAGATGTAAAAAATGTGAACTCAATAGGAATATACTGTCTGAAGACGTTACGATCATTGTAAATATGATCGCTTCAAGCAGAAATTATTATACTATTTTCTTATAGAATCGTTAAGTCCCAGCATGACGTGATGCTCTTGGTGACTCATCTTCCAGAATCGATTGACACAGTCAAAGTCACCGACACATTTCAAAGTACAATTGCCTCGGGACTCACCCGTTGACTTCTGTAGACCTCCGGTACGAGAAAAATGACGTTCGCTCTCAAGTTTGGCTCTGAATACAAATATCCGAGGGTTCGAATGTCAAAAAACTCGAGCGAAAATGAAACCCCAAAAATTAGGTAGCGTCGATTCGCAACCAAGGGTTAGACCAACCGAGGGGTGGGAAACTAGAGATGGAGAGAAATGACAATAGAGAGAGGGGTAAGGAGAGAGAGAGAAAGTGTCGAGAAAGGGGAAATTCTGCGCTGGGAGTGGTGAATGGAATTCGTAGGCGAAAGACAGCTTGAAGGATTCAGCGATAAAAGGGTGCATTAGGGACGTGGATTGGACCGCGAGAAGGACAGCCGCAGTGTAATTATAAAAAAAAGGCGAGGGAGGAATACAGTTGATTAAGGGACGATAAAGGATCAATTTTTCCCACGGACGGGAAAAAAGGGATTTTCGCTAACATTTTGTAATGAATTATATTTCGGGTGTAAATAAAGTTCATTTGAAAGTGAGTGGAGATTAAATGTAGAAAGATTTATGGAAGTTTTCGTTGGAGTCACAAAATTATGAAAAGTACAAAAGCGTTTTGGATTAATTAAATGCTGTATTTGCACATGTCCAATGAATACGGTCAAATCGGAGGACGA
Source organism: Hetaerina titia (assembly GCA_037158775.1). Lineage (NCBI taxonomy): Eukaryota > Metazoa > Arthropoda > Insecta > Odonata > Calopterygidae > Hetaerina > Hetaerina titia. The sequence goes on along the minus strand of CM073771.1, from coordinate 4,419,033 downwards.
TGTGCGCGATGCCATGCACTACGGATGGCTTGACCGTATTTGGGCATTTAGGGATGTGGCCTTGATTGCTCTCGCGGAGAACCCTGGGATAGCAAAATGCTAAAATGTCCAATTTGTAAGTGACGCATGTGAAGTTGCTTCATGTTTAACTCCGTTGGTTAATACTCTTGGGATGGAGTTCTAGTATATGAATCACAATCAACGTAAATACTTGTATTTCTGTGGAAAAGATTAACTTATTTCAATGGCCACCGAATTTATATGATGCTCTACTTCTCAATGAGAATGAAATCTCACATTCCATCAAATTGGTTAATACGCTTTCCGATAAAGTTGTACATCTACATGATGCCCCGCAAGCCTCCGCAAGGGCGTGTGGCGGGGGGTGTTAGGTCACCACCCATATAAGGGGGAAAAACCGCATTCAAAACCAACACATACGTGCAAACCCATTCCCACATTGGTGCATACATTCATGCAAAAATCCTATAATTTTACACGCATGCAAATACATATCTACCTCCTTCCATTCTACACGCATGCAATTACATATGCTTAATTATAACAAATAATTGCATCTTAGGATGCAGTAAGAAAGTTATCCAACATCGTGCAAGCTAGAATTTGATAAGTAGCAAGGCGTATTTCCACTACCACAAGAACATCAAACATAAAACGCTCTCCTCCCCAAGGGGACAGGTAACGAATTTGATCAAACGCTGCAGGTATAAGGAGGGTTCCCTCACGGAGAAGGACAAGGGGTGGAAGGGGACATTTTGGGAATTAAAAGCAGGGTAAACAATACTGTAAAGAGCACTACATTACTTAATGGCATTCCAATACTGTCATGAGGGAAGAGTTTTGACAACAACACATAAGAGGTTAGTGAATGTGCATGCAATTGAGTATAACTAATTATTCCCTAGACGCTGAGTGTGACAAGTGGCATTTTTGTTATCTACGAGTGTAACCCTACAGTTGTTATCCCGTATTGTCTGAGTGAAGAAGGAGTCCTTGAGTCTGCTAGTTCAGGCATCAATTTCCCGAATATTGTATGCATGATCCAAGCGACCAATGTATGTTGGAGTGCGAATAATTTTCGAGACCTCAGTGCTGAAACATGCGGATCTGAATTTATTTAGTAAGTTTAACCTAGCATTGAGTCGTCTTTCTTCCAATGATTCCCATCCCAACTCCATAAGCATTTCAGTGACGCTTTTCGTTTTATCGTAACAGTTTTTCACGAAACGGGCTGCCCGGCGTTGGACCTTCTCAATTTCCCGAATGAGGCCTTTATCACACGGATCCCATACGCTGCATGCATATTCTAAACGAGGCCTTACAAGAGCGTGGTAACAACGTTCCTTGACCTTGGAGTCACTTCTGCCGACAATGCGTCTAATAAATCCTAATTTTTTTTATATGCTTGCCCGCAGACTTTACGTATATGGGTCCCCCATGTTAAGTCCTTAGTGAATGTAAAACCTAGGTGTTTCACCGTATCAACTACTTCAAGGTCAACCCCCAGCTAATTTGTAAACGAATCCCCTGGATCTTTTAAAGAAATTTACCACCGAACATTTATTAAGATTTAAAGGCAATCCCCATTTTGAACGCCATTCATTAACGCAATCTAAATCATGTGCTAGAATTAAATGATCCTCATCCCCAGATATCTCCCGAATAAATCACCAAATCATCTGCGAACATACTAATTTTACTTTTCACTTCGCGGTTCATATCGTTTACAAAAATTAAGAAAAGAAAAGGCCCGATAACACTTCCCTGAGAAACCCCCGAGGTGACTCGTAGGCTGGTAGAACTAGCGCCGTCAAGGACTACCATCTGTTCCCGCTCCGAAAGGAAGTCTTCAACCCAATTTATTGCCCCCTTGTGTATACCTGCGCCCTTTAATTTATGGATGAGTTTACCATGCGGAACCTTATCAAATGCCTTTTGAAAGTCTAAAAAGATCGCATCCACTTTCCTACCACTTTCACCCGATAAAAGTAAATCATGTGTGAATAATCCTAATTGGGTCTCGCATGAGCGGGTTTTTCTGAATCCGTGTTGATTGTCACTTAAAAAGTTAATGTTATCAAGATGTCTCATTATGGAACTGACAATTATGTGCTCTAAAATTTTCCAACATATAGAAGTGAGAGATATGGGTCTGTAATTATTGGGGTCCTCCCTGTCACCACTTTTAAAAATAGGCGTTATTTGCGCGGTTTTCCAATTCTTAGGGACTTTGCACTCTGTGAGCGATTTGTTAAATATAACTTCGAGGTACGAGTCGATAGCTAACTGGTATATTTTCGGGACCCGGGGATTTGTTGGATTTAATCTCTTTGAGCAAATTCACGGGTCCTTGTCCGTCCGCTGTTATTTTTTTATGGGTTGGGTATGTATTGTTTCTTGGAAGTACGCGTTGGCAACATCGTTCGTGAAAACCCTTTGGAAGAATGTATTTAGAATGTTGGCTTTACCCTCACCGTCAGTATGAATGATATTACTGCAAACCTCTTAAACAAGCCATGGTTTATTTACCCCTATTTACTTCCCTAACATATGACCAAAAAGCTCTGGGGTCACTATCCAAATACTCACAAAGTACTTTACGTTTAAAGTCTTGTAAGGCGCTATGTAATTGTTTTGCTCTGGTTTCAATTTTAGCGGATATATATTTGTCCAATAAATAGAAGAATGGTGGAAAACGCAATGCGAGGATATGGAAATTTTACAGAAGAAGGGTGAAATTGGTGATTTATACAGCAAGGTTAAGTTATTATCGGGAAGTAAGAAGGCAAGATCTGTGCTAACAGTTAAAGATAAGTGGGGTAAGATAATAGTTGAACCAGGAAAAATCCAAGAAAGATGGAAGGAATATATAGAAACACTGTATGGTAAAGAACTTAGGCCGACAAGGTTAGACATAGAAAAGGAACATGACGTAGAAGAAGATAGCTTGGGTCCAGGCATACTCAACGATGAAATAGAAACCACATTAAAGGAGATGAAAGCAAATAAGGCCGTGGGGGTGGACAACATCTCTGTAGAACTGTTGAAATGTTAAGGAAAATGCGGGAAGAAGGCCCTATATGGACTGATTCGTAGTATCTATGAGGAAGGAATCTGGCCGGAAGATTTTGTGAGATCGGTGTTAGTTCCTATTCCAAAAAAGGCAAAGGCTATATCATGTGAGGATTACAGAACAATAAGTTTGATATCCCACGCAGCTAAAGTTATTCTCAGGATCATCAACAAAAGGATAGAGAGTAGGGCAAATGATTACTTAGGGGATGATCAGTTTGGGTTCAGGAAAGGAAGAGGTACGCGTGATGCCATTGCAGTAATGAGATCACTAATCGAGAGAAATATAGAATACAATCAGGACGTTTTTTCCGGTTTTGTAGATTTCGAAAAAGCGTTTGATAGAGTGAATTGGGAAAAATTAATGCGTGTATTGCAGAAAATAGGAATGGATTGGAGGGACAGGAGACTGATCCGCAACCGCAATAGAGCAGGTAGAACAGTTTACATGCCTCAGAAGTGTTTCGCTGTATGAGATATAATTAGAGGTTGGTCAAATTTGTTGAGAAGTACACATGTATGTGCCTGAGTCCGCTTGGTTTGAGTCTCGTGAGAAAAAGCTCGTTAGACCATTGAAAATGTGTTGGATTTAATCAAATGTCGAATATGGTTCGCGCATCTTTATCCCTTAAAATCAACGCCCATTCTGGACCGGAATATCGGAGTTATGTTGCTTTGTCATCTGATACGTCAGCACACCATAAAACTTTGACATATTATGGCAAGAGGATAAATTGTGTGCACTACATTGTAGCCGAAACGTCTGGCACTCATGTCATGATGATCCTAATTGATCTATGGTTGTTCTCATGACTCCATAACCGTCCTCATCACAATAAATGTCTCATGGCATCCTTAGATAAATGGACTGTACATAACCGTGATGCCTCATAACCCGACAATTTCACTGATTTATACTACCTGAAATAATTGAAAATTCAATGAAAAACTTATATTGTTTCCAAGGTCAATGATTTTTTCGCCTCCTGGATACCCTGTGGTCCATCACGAGATCCTAAATCGTCTTTTCCGCGCGCTTTTACGCGCTTCCATTCTGCCAATTTCCTCATGAATTTCCCCTCATCCATAGGTGGACGAATATCTCTTCAACTCTTGCTCCTGAATATCTCTCCAATCCAATTTTTCGGCCTCCTTCGCACAGTAATAATGCAGAACAGAGGGCAAAAAACGGGGAGTATGAAGGAAAAACGAAGGTGGGATGCCAAAGTACGAAGAAAAATACTGGAGCAGCGATAAGACCCACGTGCTCAGTTATTTATGTCTTGTCGTCCCACGCGCCCCTCCACGTTCCCTGCGCCGGACGATAAGTGAACCCTTGAGATCAAGCGGGAGAGGGCGGGAGGTAAGCGCGGTGCACGTGTGATTTTGCGATAGGGCAAAGTTCACGCGGGCATGAAACGCGCTCGGTGTGCGCCCGGCCGAGGGACAATGCACGCTGGGGCGGGCTTATTCACTCGCGTCCCCTCTCCCTTCGGGTCATCACAGCCCCTCCTCCGTGCCACCCTCCCAACCAACCTCCCTCCACCCCTTCGCACTCCTTTCTCCCCGTCATATCGCCGTCAGACCGTCTCCTACCCCTACCTCAGTAGCTGCAATCTTTGCCCCGACTCCGCACACCAGGCTTCGACGGGAGCGGGCTCCCCGAGGACCGGGATAGAGTGAGGGGGTGCGCCGGAGCCCGCTCTCTACATGTAATTGATGGCGTATGTCGCCCCTTCGGCATCTCATTTAGCCGTTTTATTCACTCTGCCCAAATTGCCAGGTGTGAGTTTGCGGTAGACCAAGGTACTGTGTGACTTGCCTTCGCATCTGAAATTAGCCACCTTTCAACGAACGTTTGGTACCCACACGTTATGCGTCTTCCGTATTGATGTCGTTTGTAATCCCAATACCGATTCCTGTTTGGAGCACACTGATTACATAATTTGCGTGGACCCTAAGGGTCGTGTGCGATCATCTAATGGGCATGAGTATTCTCGATGTAAAAATGCGGCAATCTATTGACGTGACATTGTGAATGAAAAACATCAACCGTTTAAAAAAAATACCCCCATAGCATTTGACGTGTATGCGATAGTTAGTTTTATGATGGGCCATCCATATCCGTATTTCCGCTCGTGAAGGTGGGGTGTTGTGCGAAACATAGGATTCGGATGACGTTACTCTGTTTTGTGTTTAGGCCATTATGTTCATTTCGTACAGCGTCACATCCCCGTGCCTTGGTTTTGTAGCGCAGTAATATGTTGAGGCCAATTTCTAATCGATATTTCTGTGCTCTGCCAGACTTTTCTCAGTCGCCATTTCATGAATTCTCGCGATTAAAAACTTTGCAGTCATGCTTTTCGCTTCAATTGAAACGAGAACAATAATAGTTGGTCTCCAATAGTCTGTTTGAAGTTCTGATAGTTAGCAGTGACCTTTACTGCAAAACCTTTCTTTTTTCGAGCCTATTACCCGATTACCCCTAGGGATTTAGGTTATAAACTTTAGTTGTGGTTTTCATTATGCTATTTTTAATGTTCATGGGAATGTAAATGAACGATATCCTTATCATTTAATTAATTCTAATTGTATTAGTGGGTCGCGGTGGTCTAGCGGGTAGAGCGTTGGACTGCTGACCGGAGGGTCCCGGGTTCGATTCCCGGGTAAGGCACTTTGGGCACCTGGAGCTCCACCCAAGCTTGTTGATTTTTCGGGTACCAGATCTTCCTGGGAAACCATAACCGGCACAGGGAAAGGAACTGGCCCCCCTACCCTGATGCGTGAATATTCACACGCCGTCGGGCTTGGTACACGGGTGAGCTCTACCATCACCTACTAAACCGACCTTCGGGTTGATTACTGTGTTTATGGTAATCGTATTAGTGCTCAAGAATACTCCTCGGCTGGCTGGTTATTTCTCATTAATTTCAATAAAGTCTTCTTTTTTAAATATAATGTTACGACCTGTCACCCGTTGTTTCACGCTGTAACAAAATCCCAAGAAGAAGAGTAGGCGGTGTAATGATTTCTGTGAGCTCTTTTGATAATATTCAATTGGATGTAACCGCTCATCGATGAGCCTCCCTCCACGGTGTTTTCGGCCTTCCAGGGAAGTTCTGGTTGGGCAAACAGGAATTGCCGGGCGTAAAGTTGGAAGGAGCGAAAAGTGTGAGATGGGGTGGGGGCTGGACGGGAGGGGGAATGAAGAGCGTGGAAGGTCTATTGTGCGGGGAGTGGGGCCTCTGATTTGGCGGTCGTTGGAGGAAATCCGAGGAGAATTTCTGAAACAAAAGAAACGAGCGAGGAGGGAGAGGGCACAGGCGGGAAGGGGGTGGGCGGACGAAGGGCGGGGGCGCTGGCGTCTCGTGGGAATGTCCCCAAGGGTTTACGGGGGATGAAACGAGTGCGGAGATTGAGTGATGAGATGGAAATTATTAGAAGTGGATGCGGATAGAGCGTGAAGGTGTGATGGTAGTGGTGTGAAAGGCTGAAAAACGAGACGCGCGTTCGATAAAACGCCATAGGGGTGAGTGGGTGGAGGAGTGATGGGAGGCTCTTGTTTATGCTTTGTGAGCGATTGTGATGCTACTGGGACTTGAGGTGTGATTTCTGCGTTAGGAGGGGAGAGTGAGAACTCATCTATGAATGGGTGGGATGGATTGACGAGAGATTAAAAAAAAAACCTTTATAATTTACAATTTTTCGTCCTACTAAGCGTAGAATAATTAAGCATTATTCAAATGAAAGAGAAGTAACGGAAGAGCTGCACTCATTTTCAGCGATGGTCTCTCATGTTTAGTAGAACCAAGTCGCCTGGGTTGAAACTAACTCTGTTTTACGTGCCGAAAAAATAGATAAACGCTTTCTTGCCGTTTTCATTATCAGTTGATAGGTCAAATTGATTTCAGAATATGGAAAATTTTCGAGCGTCAGGTCAATAATTACAATGTGTTTAATCACAGATACACGGCTTTAATTAAAAAGTGGGTAATGAAGAAGAAAGGCGCGAAATACGGATTCCATTGTAATAAGAAAGGGTCGTTAGTATAGGGTCAAAGTATTTTTAGATGGATTTATAAATCATGAATAATTTTTGTGACAATTATTTTGATAATAATGCAGACTTTAAATATGTCTCTTTGTGCAAAATTATTTTTTTTAATCGTGTTTTTTTATTTTTCTTTAAAATATACCAAGCGTGACACGGACCGTGTTTTAGGAGCTCTGAAAATATCACGAAGCTTTTTAATCTCCACAATAAAAGAATTTAGACTATGCTGAATATTTTGACATCTCCATTAATCAAATAATTTAAATGATCTATTTTCTATCTCCAATAATCTAAAGGTAAAATAATTTTGGATTCAATATCTTCTCATCTACGGGTCGCGGTAGTCCAGGGGTAGAGCGTTGGACTACTGACCGGAGGGTCCCGGGTTTGATTCCCGGGTAAGCCTCTCTGGGCACCTGCAGCTCCACCCAAGCTGTAGATTTTTCGGGTACCAGATCATCCTGGGAAACCATAACCGGCACAGGGAAAGGAGCTGCCCCCCCTCAATACCCTGCTAACGTGTGGTGAATTTCACACGCCCTATAGGGTTTTAGTGCTGGGTGAACTATGCCATCACCTACCAAACCGACTTTCGTGCTGATTACGGTGTTTTCATACTCTCATCTATTGAGTAAATGACGACGAAACGACCAACGAAAACCTTAATTGTACCGTAGAGATCCTTAACTGGTATATGTATCAACACATAATTTAACTGGAAAACGCCAGTGAGTTTTCGTGTTTCATCTGTTATGTGATCCTTATCTAATTTAAACTTTCTAACATGCCGGTTTTTTTAATTTTCATGTTATTGATGATTCCTTGCAAACACATTACTAGAGCTGAATAGTGTAATCTTGAGGTTTTTTAAATTTAGAATCAGCAGCAGAAAATTAATTCTTCCATGTTAATTAACGATGTTTTTAATGAAAATTCTATGTTGACCAAAGTTCACTGCATACTGATTACTGAAAGCTGCCGTTTGTGACTGCCATTAAAATATAGGAACAAGTGCAATTTTCGTCGTTCTTTCAGGATTACTAGTATGCAATGGCTAATAAGAGAACTCGATTAAAAGTTCATTCGGTCGTTTGAACGGTAATGCGAGAGAGTGCCTCGAATCCTTTTTTCCCACATGTTTGCATTCATTTTTGAATTTTACTCGATGAATATTCCCTGTTTGTTTTTTATAGATCATTATTTACGGGGTATCCATTTTACCACGTGGAGATCTTTTCTAGTCTATTCGGAATGATGTGGCGTAAAAGTTCGTGGAATTGAAATTTATGAGTACAGTTGATGCTCTCAGGATAATTTCGTCGAAATAGATCCATTTTAAAACAGTGATATGGCAGTGATTGCCTTTTAAACTCCGTAACTACTTCCTGATGAATTTTGTTGTAGCATACGTAGTTATTCTGTACGAAAACAAAGGGTGCAATTGGGAACCTGACTGAATTACTCATGTCCACCGGGTGAAAAATTCCCAGTTATTTTTAGAGTTAGGTTTGCGCAAATTCGTCCGTCGTCCATTGAGTGCGACCGCTTTTAAAAGCAAGGTAAATGGATTATCTGAATTTCACGATTCTATGCCGCTTGCAGAATTTTCCCAGGGACCTATTAAGCTGTCCACGGTTGCCAAACCCCTAGAGGCTCTCTTTTTATTCTCTCTCCCATTTTCTCTCTTTTCAATTTATGTTTTGCCCTCTTATTCTCTTTTCATTGTCAGCAGTAAGTTTTAGTTTGCTTCCTTCTATTTCTCTGCATAGGTCAAAGTCCTCTGCGATTGGAATCTCTACGTTCATCTTGTGCATTCATTTCCCTATCCTTTATTTCCATTCCTTTTTATCAGCTTTGAAAGCATGGATAAAGTTCTCCTTGATCAGTGTTTAAATCCTAGGATTGGTTAATTGCAGCCCTCCATTTGCCTCTATTTAATCTCAATTCCCTCAATCCCTGATATCTTTTCTATTTTACATCTTTCTTAATTTGTCCTATGTAGATGTCTCTTGGTCTTCCTCGTGGAATCTTTCCTTCTATTTTTCCTTCTATAAGAAATAACTGCAGCAGGACAGAAGACTCAGAAGAAGGCGAAAGTAGTTAGAATAGGAACCTGGAACGTCAGGACAATGTTGAGGAGAGGCAAATTAGAAAATATTAAGCGAGAGATGGAAAGAGGTAATATAGATGTTTTAGGTCTCTGCGAGGTGAGATGGAAGGATAGCGGGGATTACTGGAGTGACAATTATAGAGTGATGTACAGCGGCGGGGACGAGAGCCAACGAGGGGTTGCCGTAATTTTAAATAAAAGGCTAGGACGAAGCGTAGTCAATATAGAGCAAGCGACAGAATGAATTTTACTCGTAGAGATTAAAGCAGAGCCGACGAACTTGGTCATTGTTCAGGTGTACATGCCACCGAGCAACCACAAGGAGGAAGAAGTCGATAGGATGTACGATGAGTTAGAGGATATCATCGCGAGTGTTCCTGCAGGGAAACATTTGATAGTGATGGGGGATTGGAATGCGACGGTAGGCGAAGGAAGAGATGGTGGCGAGGTGGGGGACTATGGGTTAGGCACGAGGAATGAACACGGGGAGAAAGCAATTGAATTTTGCAGGAGACAGGGGTTAGTCATCATTAACACATGGTTTAGACACCACAAAAGGCGTAGGTATACATGGAAAATGCCAGGTGACTCGGAAAGGTATCAGTTAGATTATATTATGGTTAGGCACAGGTTTAGGAACAGTGTGATAAATTCGCAGAGTTTCCCAGGGGCGGATGCGGACTCTGACCACAATTTAGTTGTTATGAAATGTTACGTCCGTTTCAAGAAGATAAGGCAAGAGCGGCGGGTTAGGAAATGGAATTTAGAAGCAGTAAATGGATCAACGAGGAAGGAGTATCAGCAGGCTGTAGAGAAAACGATGTATGACGGTAAAGAACTGAGTACTATCGAAGAAAAAGTGGGAATGTATAAAGAAAGGGATATTGGAAGCCGCTAAAGACACTATAGGAACCGTTAACGGGAAAATGATGAGGAAACCGTGGGTAACGGATGAGATGATTGCAAAGATGGATAAGAGAAGAAGATGGAAAAATGTAAACACAGAGTTAGGCAAAATGAAGTACAAAGAGTTAAACAATAAATTGAGAAGGGCCACAAATAAAGCAAAAGAAGAATGGTGGAAAACGCAATGCGAGGATATCGAAAGTTTACAGAAGAAGGGTGAAATTGGTGCTCTATACAGCAAGGTTAAGTTATTATCGGGAAGTAAGAAGGCAAGATCTGTGCTAACAATTAAAGATAAATGGGGTAAGATAATAGTTGAACCAGGAAAAGCCAAGAGAGATGGAAGGAATATATAGAAACACTGTATGGTAAAGAACTTAGGCCGACAAGGTTAGACAAAAAAAGGAACATGACGTAGAAGAAGATAGCTTAGGGCCAGGCGTACTCGACGATGAAATAGAAAGGGCATTAAAGGAGATGAAAGCAAATAAGGCTGTGGGGGTGGACAATATTCCTGTAGAAATGTTGAAATAGTTAGGGAAAGGTGGGAAGAAGGCCATATATGGACTGATTCGTAGTATCTATGAGGAAGGAATCTGGCCGGAAGATTTTGTGAGATCGGTGTTAGTTCCTATTCCAAAAAAGGCAAAGGCTTCGTCATGTGAGGATTACAGAACAATAAGTTTGATAAATCACGCAGCTAAAGTTATTCACAGGATCATCAACAAAAGGATAGAGAGTAAGGCAAATGATTACTTAGGGGATGATCAGTTTGGGTTCAGGAAAGGAAGAGGTACGCGTGATGCCATTGCAGTAATGAGATCATTGATCGAGAGGAATATAGAATACAATCAGGACGTTTTTGCCTGTTTTGTAGATTTCCAAAAACCGTTTGATAGAGTGAATTGGGAAAAATTAATGCGTGTATTGCAGAAAATAGGAATGGATTGGAGGGACAGGAGACTGATCCGCAACCTGTACATGTCTCAGACTGCTCAGGTGCGAGTGGGGAACGGAGAGTCCGGATGGGCAGTGTTAGGAAGAGGTGTAAGGCAGGGTTGCCCATTGTCACCGGTACTGTTCAACGTATATGTAGAGGAAATGATTAAAGAGGCATGGGAAGAACTGGAGGTAGGAATGAAAGTCGGTGGGGAATTCGTAAAATCGGTTAGGTTTGCTGATGACCAAGCATTAGTTGCTCAGTCAGCCAAGGGGTTGCAAGCATTGTTGAGTGAATTGGTGGTTCAGTGCGATAAATATGGGATGAGAATCAATATTAATAAAACAAAGATTATACGATTTTCCAGAAAGAAAAAGGCTTAGCTAAATATTAAAATAGGCGGGGAAAAAATAGAGCAGGTAGAACAGTTTACATATCTCGGAAGTGTTTTGGACCAATACGGTCAAAGTGGTAGGGACGTAAGGAGAAGAATTGCCCCAAGCAAGGAGGCTTTCTCAAGGAGGAGGGAATTGATGACGGGGACGTTGAGTAGGGATGTTAAGACAAGACTCGTAAAAACTCTGATATGGAGCGTAGCTATGTACGGCGCGGAAACGTTGTCGCTGAAGCAGGAGGATAGACGTAGATTGGAGGCTTTTGAAATGTGGGTGTGGAGAAGAATGGAGAAGGTGAAATGGACCGAAAGGAAAACAAATGAGGAAGTACTAGAAATGGTGGGGGAGGAGAGGGGTTTGTTGAGAGAAATCCTATGGAGGCAGGAAAAATGGATGAAGGGCGTATTGAGCGGTAGTGGAATGTTGAAGAGGGTAATAGAGGGGAGAATGTTTGGCAAGCGAGGTAAGGGTAGGAACAGGATAGGGATGTTGGACGGGATGAAGGGAGGAAGGAAGTACACAGAGATGAAGAGGGACCTGATGTAGAGTAGGTTGCTAGGTGGGGAGTCACAAAATGTTTATTTGATAGTTGTGTCCATCCAAAAACCTACCTTAACCGGTAGATTACCTAATAATAATAAATATATTCCCAAATAATCCATTGTGCCTCATTGTGTTTCCAATCCATCTATTTCTTGTTAGCCGTAGAGTTCTCCATATGGTTCTACCCTCTTCTGCTTTTCTATATAGTTCCTCGTTCTTTACTCTGTCCATTTAATCTTCAGCATTCTCCTCCATCACCATGTTTCATAGGCTTCAATCCTTGCTGAAAGTATCTTTTCGGCATGTAAATTTTAGATGTTAGCTATGAATCGACGGTACTTTTGAATGACAACTGAATAACCATAAAATCATTCCTTAAATAATGGGACAATGAATGAGGATGAGAAATTAGCTAATGACTAAAAGGAGGAAAGAAAATATCAGTCCAGATGGGAAGGCCAAAAATATTCGTTATTGAAACGGAATTATCTAATGGTGGTTTATTTATTTTCCCGCTCCTTCCCTTGCGACCACCTCAGCCATCCCCCACCATGTGTGGAAAGGCCGTGCATTTCCATACCGGGTTGGCTGCAGGCTCGTTCCCCCGTTGTTATGTTTTCCTCTGGAATTACACGTCGTGTGGTGTCCCTTCGTCATCCGCCATTCGTGACGGGTGGTCCATAATTCCTCGAACTTTTCCTGCGCCTTCATTCATTGCTATTAACTGCTGAGTGCGTGTCATCCGGAATACCAAAAATTTTGAAAGAGAAATATGTAGACGACTGATATTTCTACGGATGATGTATTGTGCGACCTTCCGGAGTACTGAATCCTGGAAAAATTAAGATTTATCGTATTACGGCTAATGCTGAGAGTCGTGATACCTCTTCGTGAATACGTAATGAATTAATTTGCTGGAGATGGCTGTCCGAATAGCATCTTTCCTTCACACTCAAGTCCTGGAAATCGGTACCACTCAATAACGAAAGCTATCTTATTCATTAAGTAGAATGAACTGAGCTTTGTGCCTGGCTGGCATCAATCTAATTGACCTTCATGTATTATATTGGCTTTGTTTTGATAAGTGATTTAAATATACCAAACAGGTTGCGCAAATAACCGTATTCCTTTCTGCAGTTGTTAAAATATTTATTGATTATTTTTAATATTTTGTTTTTCATTCAATAGTAATACTTGCGAGGTTGTGTAAATCTTATCGAAAGGTAACGGATTTACCCGTGAAACAATCACCCAAATAGTCATATAATATCTGGTTAAACTATTGAATTTATCCATCTTACAAGAAATACGAATTTCGTAATTTATTATTTGAATTCGTAACTCGTAACTTCTAAATGAGTGTGATAAACATTTTCTGAAACTTAACTTCGTTCCTAAGGCTGGAAAATTCGCGTAAGTGTTGGGGAGAAAGCATTTTACGCAGTAGAAGTATAATGGAAAAAGGAATATTAAACAAAATTTGTTGTAGCCGCTATTCCTATCAAATATTTGGTCTTCATTTCGGATTCTCTAGAAAAAATCAGAATTGGTGTGTATATTTGTTAGATGGTTTAATTCTGTTCAATGAAAAATGCTTAAAGATATCGGATATATATATATATATATACACTTTTTTGGAAAACCCACAAACGTGTAATGTAAATTCACTGATAAGTCATAACAAACACAGAAACCAAAACACAAAAGAGGAAAAACTCACTGGTTCTCGAATTTTCGGTGGTCCCACCACCTTTCTCAAGAGGAATTAGGAACAGAACTGAGGCAGAGGAGGGCCCGAAAGCAGTGGTAGGAAGGAGAAGGGGAAATGGGGGAAAAGAGGGGAAAAGAGGGGAAAAGAAAGGAAAAGGGGGGAAAAAAGGGGGGAAGGCATTCGAGGTGAGGAGTTTGGACGGGTAGTGTATGGCGCGGGAATTTTAAAAAAGGTGGGGATGATATGGAAGTTGTTGGGGGCGGAGGGGGATGAAATTATATGCATAAAGGGGGCAATTAATGTCTAATATTAATACCTGGGCGATTCCAGGAATCCAAGAGCCAGATGAACGTGTACCACGTTTCTCCCTGGCCTAGAATCTCTGCGTTCTATCCTAAATGACCTCTATCCTATCCTCAAAAACCACAATTCCACCACCAACCTTTTTCCCAAATGCCCCTCTGTCACTTTGGAACGCCCCGCCAATCTATCAGATCTTCTAAAATCTACCAATCCACTTCTTAAATCCTCGCCCCGTTCCAAAATCACTCCCAGACCCTGCAATAAACCTAGATGCAAAACATGTCCTATTTTCCTAACCAGAATCCCATCCCTCTCCCACCCGCTCTTTAACTCTCTCCCACCTATTCCCTACTCCTCGTGTACCTCCAGCAATGTTGTCTACCTACTCAAGTGCCAACTTTGCCCTGCCTTTTACATTGGACAGTGTACCACACCCCTCAATATTAGAATGAATAATCATAGAGCCTCATGCAACAATTCCTCCCTTATTGGTAAGCTCCCAATCCCCAAACATGCCTCCGAACACAACGCTGCCTTTGACCAATGTTTTAAAGTATCCGTCTTAGCATCCCTCCCACACTCAGACCCTCCACTGAAACTCAAAACATTAGAGCTAGCTTTCATCTGGTTCTTGGATTCCTGGAATCGCCCAGGTATTAATATTAGACATTAATTGTCCCCTTTATGCATATAATTTCATCCCCCTCCGCCCCCAACAACTTCCATATCATCCCCACCTTTTTTAAAATTCCCGCGCCATACACTACCCCTCCAAACTCCTCACCTCGAATGCCTTCCCCCCTTTTTTCCCCCCTTTTCCTTTCTTTTCCCCTCTTTTCCCCTCTTTTCCCCCATTTCCCCTTCTCCTTCCTACCACTGCTTTCGGGCCCTCCTCTGCCTCAGTTCTGTTCCTAATTCCTCTTGAGAAAGGTGGTGGGACCACCGAAAATTCGAGAACCAGTGAGTTTTTCCTCTTTTGTGTTTTGGTTTCTGTGTTTGTTATGACTTATCAGTGAATTTATATATATATATATATATAATCGCGGGTCGCGGTGGTCTAGCGGGTAGAGCGTTGGACTGCTGACCGGAGGGTCCCGGGTTCGATTCCCGGGTAAGGCACTTTGGGCACCTGGAGCTCCACCCAAGCTTGTTGATTTTTCGGGTACCAGATCTTCCTGGGAAACCATAACCGGCACAGGGAAAGGAACTGGCCCCCCTACCCTGATGTGTGAATATTCACACGCCGTCGGGCTTGGTACATGGGTGAGCTCTACCATCACCTACTAAACCAACCTTCGGGTTGATTACTGTGTTTATGGTTTATATATATAATGTAATGGGTATTATTTCCAATCTCACTTTTTTCCCGTAATATCTTTCATATATTTCGCGCATTTCCTTCTTCCAAGTAAGCTTGTTTTCGTATAATGAATACTTTTTATGAAGACTTTTTCTCGTGTGAAGAAAGTTTTTTTAACTGTTCATAAAGATCCTTATTGACCTTTGCTGGGAGGCCATAATCGCCTGATAGCTACTAGATAGATACCACGGATTAGAAAACGTCATATGATACGTTTGTCTGAAACGGAACCTGAAAATTGCAGTGACACACATTGAAAGTTTTTCGTCATAAAACTTTCATTTATGTTTGAATCGTATTTTTGTGGTGGTATAGAGAACTAAAAACTTCCGCCGGTATTTTTATTCCTTGTAAGCTTGAAAGGTAATACAGAAAATATTTGTTAGACATGCTCTTTCTAGTTTTTCCACAATTGCATTTTACGTATGTCAGCGCATAACGATTTAAAGCAGAATCGACTAACAAGTATGTGCTCATGTACCATATGGCTCCATTCTAACTCTTTCCGATCAATTCACGCACGTAAATAGCGGATGGAGGAAGGTTTAAAAGCCTTCTTTTGAGGCGGAAATTATCGGTGGCCCCAGTGGAATTGTTCCTCCGTGGCCCGTGCTTTGAGGAGAACCGAACACAACCGAGCGCGGCAGCAGGGCCTGCTCACCCCCAGCGCCCTTCAGAAGGAGACCCCCCACGCCCGCCCCCCGCCGTAGTCTGCACCTCCGACCCTCCCTTGCCTTTCGCCCCATCCCACGAAATGTTTTCATATGCATGCTCGCGTATTTCTCTCCGCTCCCCATTCTCCATTCTCTATCACATTCATCTTGCCCCTATCCAGGTTCTCGTCCCGTCCTCCTCTCGCTCCTTATGCTTCTCTCCCTCTTGCCTCCCCTCCCTTCCCTTTGGCTCTGCAGTCTCCCGCCAACACCCGTTTATTGATCGGTTCCTCTTCAAAAGCCTCGTCCCTCTCTCCCTTCCTCCCCTCTCTCCCTCTTCTCCTTTGGCCTCTCTTCCTCCCTCCCTCGCCATGCTTCTCATTCGCATGATCTCCCTTATTTCCTGGTCCTCCCATCCTCCTCCCCCGTTCAGTTCTCCTTCCCTTTCGCAGGGTGTAGGGCGATCCTTGGTGCGATGGCAGAGGGTGTTTTTCGGCCCCTTCGTCCCAAGGGAACCTTTCCGATTCTCTCCGAGAAAATTTACCCGATTCTGCGTGTTTAAATTCACATACGCGTGTGCGTATTTAAATTCACATGTGCTATGTTTATACTCATAGATGTATCATCCATTCTTCGTTCAATTTGATTTTTGATGGCGAATTACAGATGTGCAGGAGAAAAATGTGGTATTTTGTCAGCGGCCATCGAGTTTCATTTAATAGGTTGTGGAAGTCTCAGAAAAAATGTAAATTCAATTCAGCGTCCAATTGTACTCGAATTAATATGAAGAGGCCGTCACCTTGTGTAATGTCGTATTATGCAGTCAAGGCATACACCTTCATTCCGTGATTTTTATGGTTGGAGCGTGCTGTGAGTTCTCATCGAACTACCCTGAAGTGGAAATGAAATGAATTTAAAATCTATTTCGTGTATGTAATTTCTGTTCCGATGTTATTGATGTGATATTCCTGAACTTAATTTCCTTAGTAAATCGGTGCGAAAAGAATTTATCTGTGTATATGTGATTTGTAGCATCGCTCCCTCGGGTTATTTCCTTTTATTTTTTCTCGGAGGCAGTAAGCCAAAGAACGAAGAGTCTACATTTTAAAATATGTGTCGCGAAGTACATGCTTTCCATTCACAAGAGGTTTTCACTCAAGTGGTGCTAATATTTTGTGGTGATGACATTCTTTTCATTCATGAGTTGGCGTCACCAGTGCCTTGGTGATGCCTCATGGTAATGGATTTCCCGATGCCATCTCTACGCACATTGTTGATTGTGTTATGGAGCTCTTCAAATTTTATCGTCCTTCTCTATTTTTCCCCGAGAAAGATCCCACCCTCCCTTGCCAGGAATGAAGAAACACCCTCGGCTACCATTCCCTTATCACACACACTCTTTCTCTCTCCCTCAGCCTTCCTCCCTTCCTTTACGACCCTCTAGGCAATATCTTCGCGCGCTTCACTTTGGCGAATACCTTCCAGTGGTCGTTTTAGCTCCATCCCGCCACCCCCTCTTACGTCAAATCCTTCCCAGTCTCTCATTTCGGTCCCAAGATTCTCCTCCTTTCCCCTCGCGAGAGTTTTCTTCTCTCCCTCCATCGCTAATGAATTTCGAAGAAAAACTCCTTTTCATTTCAGTCATTTGCACTCCTTCATATTTCACGTCTTTCAGGCGACTGAAAATTCCCTCCACATATAATTTTCGAAAGAAAATTGCACCCTGAAATTACATTAAAATAAGGCTTTTTTGCGCTTGAGGTAGTGTAAATGATTTCGTGGAAAGCATATTACTTTCAAAAACATATGCCATGGGCGGGGGGGATTTATTTTACTGATACTTTATCCGCAGTCCGTAATTTATGGAGAGACTTACAAAATTTTCAATCCAGGTGGGAGAACTTCTGGAGACAAACGATGTCGTTATCCCCTGGGCTCGAAGATAATCGTAGACGGATTATTTGACAATTTCTCATAAATGTCGTAAAGAGTATCTTTGCTCATGCACCACCTTCGGCAAAAATAATTTTCAAACATAAATGAAGAGGGGAGAAATAGTTATTACAGAGAATTGTGAAGATATTTTGATCATCTAATTGATACCAAATGTAGTGGCAATCCATGAGGATGTGTCTTATGAACACTGATTTAGGAAAATCGCGACATGATCAAATTATGTGTTAACTTGACAAGTTAATTTCATTAAGCAAGTAACATTATATAGTATTTCTAGTGTTTAAATTTGCTTTCAAATACTTAAATCAACAGAGAAATTTATTGTGCATACACGATTAATTGTTAATATTTATTTATAAAATCTTACTTTTATTTTCCCACAAAAACTTCGTGATAAATTTGACGTTTTCTCATCGTTATTGCGTGTATTGCAGGTATTTATTAACTTTGTGTCATTTAAATACGTACCTCATACCTAACCCATAATTGAAAAAAAGAGTAATAGGTGAGATATGATTCTTTTAAAGTTTAAAAAATGATTTGTTAACCTGAAATATTTTCCCACATGCTCTTTAGTTTTGGTATACTCACGGAATTGAACACTGCTACTTTATATTGCACGATTGTTTCGCATGTTTCGTGCCTTTCTCCCAACCCTCATTTTCCAATGGCTTTTCTTTTGTTCTTCTTTGACCCTGGTAGGCCTCCTCGTACTATGTGTAGTATTTTAATGTAATGCTCCTTTCCCCTTTTCTATTTATTGCTCTCTATTTCCTCATCTACATTTCCCAATGTAAGCATGTACTATTTAAATAAAACAGTTTCTGGCGTAACTTGGTGGAAAATCTTCAGACTGACTTTTAATAATCAAACCACTTTACTTTTCCATTATGTGGAAAAGTAAAGTGGTTTGATTATTAAAAGTCAGTATGTACTATTTAGCTACTATGGATCTGTGGGTTTAGTTGCACACTCATCCCTTTGCGATAGATGAAACATCTTTATTCGCCTTCAGCACTCAGCACTTCAGCAAATAAGTGCTTCCCCCGCTCTTGAATTTTCATGTTCACCCTTAGTCAGTATGATCCTACCGCTCCATAAGTCTCTTCTTCGGGCCCGAATAATTTTCATGAAGAACCCAAATATCTGCTATTTTCTTCTTTAAAGCCTTAAGATCCTGCGTCGTCCCACATTTACAAGACGTTTCAGATTCGTAGTTGTATTAAATTTAAGCTGACAATTGTCTGACGAACCGTTGTGGCGTCGTACTCTCTTGTTTATTGCCCACTAAAAGATCCTTATTTGGCACAACTCCGGAATACTTTAACGACCTTTAATTAATTAATATTGATTCTCATCCCATATCTATCGCACTGAACCTCCAATTCACTCAGCAATGCTTGCAACCCCTTGGCTGACTGAGCAACTAATGCCTGGTCATCAGCAAACCTAACCGATTTTACGAATTCCCCTCCGACTTTCATTCCCACCTCCAGTTCTTCCCATGCCTCTAATCATTTCCTCCACATATACGTTGAACAGCACCGGTGACAATGGGGAACCCTGCCTTACACCTCTTCCGTTCTACACCGTTTCCCACTCGCACCTGAGCAGTCTGTGACATGTACAGGTTGCGGATCAGTCTCCTGTCCCTCCTATCCATTCCTTTTTTCTGCAATACGCGCATTAATTTTTCCCAATTCACTCTATCAAACGCTTTTTCGAAATCTACAAAACAGGCAAATACATCCTGATTGCATTCTATATTCCTCTCGATTAGTGATCTCATTACTGCAATGGCATCACGCGTACCTCTTCCTTTCCTAAACCCAAACTGATCATCCCCTAAGTAATCATTTGCCCTACTCTTTATCCTTTTGTTGATGATCCTGAGAATAACTTTAGCTGCGTGGGATATCAAACTTATTGTTCTGTAATCCTCACATGACGAAGCCTTTGCCTTTTTCGGAATAGGAACTAACACTGATCTCGCAAAATCTTCAGGCCAGATTCCTTCCTCATGGATGCTACGAATCAGATATTGCTTCTTATCTCCGCGGTAACTCTCGTGTTGGAGTTATTAGCCTAGCATTTGGGTAATTAGAGAAGTATTTGGTGACAGCATAAGGCCGCTAAATGCTGAAACCTTACTATTGACTTTTCGGAGGACTTTCATGTTCTCCTATCAGTGTCTACCACTTCACATTCATCGATTACAACCGCTCGTCGCTCCGCCGACCCATCCACTGGTCAGCCTGGCGGACCATCCTGGTGGGACCTGGTCTCTGTTCACTGTTTCAAGCGTATCCTGAGAAATTATGTTTGTGCAAACGAAGTTTTTATTCTAGCATGTCATGGTGGACATAACTTAATCCATAGAGGTGATTAAACCATTTCCAAATCTGTTTTCCTCATTGTGTCTCCATTGCAAACTTTGCGTTGTGATTTTTCTAATAGTGGCCTTTTCCAGGGCCCCTGGCGATCCATCGTCCTGCGGAATTGGTCGCGGGAACTTTCCTCCCCCTCCCCTAAATCTTTCCTCGCGTAACTAATGCCCGTTCACGGATTCTCGTCGTCTCTGACCCTCTCTCTCTCCGTCGTTGCCGTTCCCCCTTCCTCCGGCCCTGGGAAAGGGAGCCTGACCAAATTGGTCCCTATTCATCACCGCCTTCCCCTCGTCCGACCCCCCCTCTTCAACCCTCCCCTCATCTATTCCCCCTCCGCCCGTTGCCCTCTCCTCTCCCGCATTCACTCCCCCGCGTCTGCGTGTGTGGTTGTATGGCCCACCCATCCCCCCGGCATGTCGTACCTCTGCCCACGCTCCTTTCCCTCCTTCATCCCCCTTGTTGACATACGCACGCACCTCCCTCGTACATCTGCACTTCACCGAGGAACTCGCTGGGATACGACTCGAGAGGCGGTTAATCATACAAGATTCCCATTTCGTCACGGCGTCTCTTCGATTCCCAGCCATCGGTAGCATGCTCTTCTCTTCCTTGACGTTATTTGAATGCCACATGGTTTTTATCTGACACAATATTAAAATAATAGTAATTTCGCTTTCAGTTGTGGATAAACACTTTTACCAGTCATGGAATGAAACGACTAAAAATAAAGAATTGCCTTTAAAGATATTCGTGTTAAAACGGTTATGGATCCGTGAGTATTCATCTGGCCTTAGCGGCGCAAATTACCTCATAGCGTCGCGGGTGTCATCAGCTACTTTCCAAAGGGCACATTGCTGAGTCTGGGGGCACAAGAGCTTATTACTAGTGCTATCTGAGGGCAATCACTTAGCCTGACGTAAGTGATATTTGAAAGGTGCCTTTTATTCGACTTGCTAAGAGAAATTCCTAATTTAATGAAACCAAAACTGAAACGTTTTCTTGCGTGTTGGGCGCTGGCTCACCGGCTAAATTCAAATACCTCTTGTGCATTAATTTACGCTTACTTCTATTCTATCCCAGATTTTGGTGTATTTCTGTTTTATGGTCTGTTGCGCCTCTTTTTCCACCTCTCACTCTCTCTCCTTGAAGTCCTTGAAGCGTCGCGATTCGAAGACTTTGTTACTACCTGAAAAAATGAAATCATTGAAGGATGTAGCGGAGTCAACGCAAGAATCGCATTGTCTGCTTAAGGTTCTGCCAAATCATTTCCGAGGCAATTTGTATGACTCTCCGGTGCCCTTCAAAGTCATTGTGCCTGAGATCAAAGGGAATTTATTTCGTACGTTTGGGATATGCCATTATTAAAATATGACAATAACTATGTGAATTATTAATAAACCTCCAACTGAACGAATATAGCTTAAGCAGTAAGGAAACTCGGAGGAGAATTGCGTGAACATAATAAGCTTTAATAATAGAGATTAATTTTTTCACCTCGAGTAATGGTAAAATGTTTTTAGCCAAGAAAAATGAAGATGGAATTCTAGAAAGTTGATCTTTTAAGAAGGAAAATGAGCGTTGCTTGGAGGTTTTTGATATAGTATCGAGAAGTATGAGAAAAGGCAGGTCGGTGAGGAAGACTATTTTTGAAGTGTGGGCTATGCTGGCGGAAGAGAGATGAAATCGAGGGGATAAATTTGGAGACGGACGAATGGGCACGATGCGAGGGTCAGGGTGTTGGGGGTTTTGACGCAAGCCTTAGGGATATAGTAGGCATTTTGGATGATTGAAGGACGAGATAAAACTGAAAAAGCAAGTTATGCAGGAGGTGTTTGCAGTGTTCAGAGACCCTCTATGACGCGTAATAGTTTTCATGGATCGACCAAAGAGCACCTTGGCGTGGCCGACCACCTATATTAATGATCAACCCCTCCCTATTCCATTACACGTTCGGCCCCTTCGTCAGTTTCACCCGTATCTCTTTATTCACACCTTCCCTCCTCCCCCGTCTTCGCATTCATTCGCCCCCTCCGGCGGAATCTCCCTCCGCCACTTTCCGATGAATCCACTTCCAGGAACCACGCGTGTTCCTTTCCCCTTCCAAACATTTCCCTTCGTGTCTTTCGGGTGCCTCCCTTTCCATCTCTTCGTTCCCGCTTTCGTCATTCCCTCCTTGGAGCACAGCCCGCTTCAATCCGCCACCACCGCCCATCTCCCGTTTTAACACCGACCCCTTTCGTAGTCCCGCACACCTTTCTATTCCGCGAACCTTCTCTGCATCGTCTCCCCTTCCCCTCAATCCGCAAGCGTCCCCTTCTCGCTCTTCTCTCTTTCATCTTTGTCTCTCACTCCATCCTCGCCTCAATACTCACCCCCCAAACATCAACACTGTCCTTTCTTCCTGTTCTTCCCTCGAGCCGCAAGTCACGCGTGCACCACACCCGTACGCACAGGGGAACGCACGGAAGTGCAAACTTCCGAAGTTACTCGTGAAACCCTCGCAAATTAGTACGGACTTCAGTTATCTCATGCGTTTGTTCCCATTTCCTTAAGGTGCAAAAGACCGTCCATGCAAAGTGCGCTGGTACTGTTCCCTTGCACAAGGTAAATTGAGACATCTCTTTGTATTTGATTAGACGTTGAAATTAATTTTACGGGTGGATTTTGGAATTCATTCATGGTGAGAACCTGTAAGTTTTTCTGTAATTTCATAAACAGGTCATTGGTCAAGTACATTGAGAATAACTTCATTTATTGAAATGCAGGTAATAAATGAAATTAAAATGATGACTGGTTACTTGATGCTGGTTCATGATAAGATATAATGACTGTTAGAGTTATTTTTAAATACTTATTCGTATTTAACTAAATTTACTTCAATGTCCATGGGAATTTACTTA
Source organism: Hetaerina titia (assembly GCA_037158775.1). Classification (NCBI taxonomy): domain Eukaryota; kingdom Metazoa; phylum Arthropoda; class Insecta; order Odonata; family Calopterygidae; genus Hetaerina; species Hetaerina titia. Next base: position 4,395,722 of record CM073771.1, on the reverse strand, counting down.
ATCTTTGGTCACGGAAATGACCGGCTCATTAAACGGCTTCCTTTTTTTAGCTACGTTTTTGCCGCTATTCCGTATGAATCCGTTATTTTTCTCGAAATGTCCGGTCTTATTTTTCAAATAAATTGGATTTCACATGATAAGTAATATTTTTATTTTTCTTCGAACTATTTCCCTGTTTTTAAGTCTCAGCCGATGCTCTTGACGGGCCGCTTTACCAGAACTTGATTTCGACTGCCTTCTGCACTCACCTTTCATTGACAGTATGCACAGAGTAATGTTTCTATTGACCTTTATTTCGATTATTTTTTAGTAACTTTCCAACATTTTTCATTTCCAAAAAGTCATTCTGAAAGATGTGCGTCACTTCAAACGCGATGACATCACCTTCGAGAAAGGTACACTACTTGACGACTTGGACACATTTAATGTTTTCGACTGTTGAAAACCGAGACAGCGGCGTAATCCAAAATTTTCTGTTCATTATCGGAACCTGGTGGTGAAACAATATTGTTTGGACGTTTCCAGGCTGAAATTATTGATAGAAAATTGCAAATTCATTCTCTTATTTAAATTAGCACAATCCTTCGGACAAAAAAGCACCACATTTGGCGGAAACAAAGTACGTCCGAGATTCCATCTGAGGAATGTGTGTTACGAATAGCCAGCATGTCTTCGCGTGGGATGAGTTCGATAAAAATCAATTTTTGATTTCATTTTGAGAATGTTTCCTCGAAATTTACATAATGTGAATATCTTGCGCCATGCATCAAACCAAACAAATCACCTGGTCCGGAAAAAATACCTGCTAGAATATTAAAGGAATTAGCCGAAAAAATTGCCCCGTTTTTAGAAATTGTTTTCCTTAAATCGATAGAAGATGGCTCAGTTCCTCGTGACTGGAAGCTAGCCCATATAACTCCCATTTATAAAGGCGGGGTTAGGGATAAACCAACCAATTACCGACCCATTCCTTTGACATCGATCTCTTGTAAAATATTAGAACACATTATTGTCAGTAACATAATGAGGCTTTTTAATAGTAGGAAAATACTAAGCCACAACCAGCACGGATTTAGGAAAAGCAGATCTTGCGAAACACAATTAGGTCTTTTCATTCACGATATACTTAGATCGGGAGAAAAAACACAAGTCGATGCAGTATTCCTAGATTTCAAAAAAGCCTTCGATAAAGTCCCACACAATAAATTGTTACACAGAGTTAAATGCTACGGTATCAATGAGGAAATTATTAACTGGATTGGAGACTTCTTGTCAAATCGCAAACAAATAGTAGTCGTCGATGGGTTGTGCTCAAAGGAAAGAGATATAACTTCGGGCGTCCCCCAGGGAAGTGTAATAGGGCCTCTTCTATTCTTAATATACATTAATGACTTAAGCGCACACGTTAGTAGTAATCTCAGGTTATTTGCTGATGACACGGTGGTATACAGGGAAATAAGGAGCCGACTAGATCGCGAGCTACTCTCTAGAGACTTAGACACAATCTCGAATTGGTGCAAGAAATGGGGATTAATGCTTAATATAGACAAATGCGCAGTTTTGTAATTTTGGAACAAAGGAAGTGGCGAACAGGACATCAACTGCGAAATAGAGGGTTCAGTACTAACTACGGCCAAACAAGTAAAATATTTTGGGGTCTGTTTTAAAGAAACTGGTCTTCATCAAACGGGTGGTGGGGAAATGTAATGACAAATTAAAGAGAGGTGTTATTTTGCTCGGCTCAGATTTCATTTGGAATATGCCTCAAGTATTTGGGATCCTTGGGAGAAAATCCGGCAAAAAGAACTAGATAAAGTCCAGAGAAAATCAGCCAGATTCGTGAAAAATATATATGACAAGAACACAAGTGTAACAGGTCTCTTAGGGGATTTAGGCTGGGAGCCCTTTGAAATAGGAAGAGAACAAGCGAGACTTAAACTTTTAGAAAGATTCAGAACCAGTGATTTTAGCGATGACAGTAAAGGAATTATAATGGCCCCACACTGCTAAGGTGAATCAGACCACAAATATAAAATAAGGAGATAGATTGCAATACAGATAGATTCAAATACTCATTCTTCCCCAGAACAATCAGAAATCATAATAGTAGGAATCCTAAGTCCATTTAGAAATACTAAAAACATTTAAGTTGCAAATCGGAACAAAATTAATAATTCAATGATTGTGCATGTGTATGTTTGTGGGTTTGCATGTGTGTGGGGGCGAAAGGGTTCTTGCATGAATGCTTACCATGTTTGGTTTGTGGGCTATAAATTTGTGGCTTCTGTTTTTTTCTAAATTACGGGTGGTTCCCTAACACCCTAACACGCCCTTGCGGTGACTTGCGGGGTATTGAGTAGATGTAGATGAAGGGCGATTGGAAAGGCCGACGCCCTGCTGACCAATTGTTGTCGGAAGCCCGAAAACCCTGGTGATCTCAACTTCCGTCAGCACTTCCGTTAATGGTACCGAGGCAAACTCGAATTTCTGCGTTAGACTGCTCCGGACTCAAATCAAAAGGCGCTTTAAAATTTTGCCGAGATGGAAATGTTGCGATGGAAACAGCAGTTATAAGGGCGTTGTATTTAAACGAAATGAGTAATTGGAAAGTATCATATTTTTCTTGATTAATTGTCCAGACACTTTCACCCTATTTTCCCTATTACGGGCTATCAATCCGAGGATTATGACTTGATGGTACCTCCAGAGGATATTACCGCTTGCCAATCCCTCTAGGCTCCTTGAATCGACATCTCTCACTGGATGCTTCTTGTAGTTCATCCTTGGATTTCTTCTGCAATTCTGCCCTTCCAAGTTTCCTTCAGTTTGCGTCTCCAGTAAGCTACCATGCTGCAGTATCTGCCGAGTAAGTTTTCCGCTTTTTCTTTCAGTTTCTCCACTTCTTTCCTTTTCGGCTCATATTTCGAGGAGATTTCATTCCTTCATCTGTCCATTTTATTTTCACCATGTTTTGGCGTTATCACATTTCCGTCACCTCCAATATTCTTATCTCTGCTGCCCCTTACGTCCATGCCCCAGCAGCTTCGTGCACTATAACTGCCAAACAATAAATGGTTTATAAGCTGGAGGTGAGGGCGGCAGCTCTCCTATGTTTGAGGAAAGTTGAAACTACAGTGGTTGCCCCAGCAAGACTCACTTCACTGAATGCTTGCTAAAAATTACTTTATCCGATCTGAGAGTGCGATTTTGAACGCAATAGGGAACCACCACGTTACTCTCCCGCGGAGCTGCATATACGCAAATACTTTTTTCCTTTCTTTTTTTCGACTGTTAACTTTGTCATCAAAACTGAAAGCTTGCAATGAGATTTGAAGTAAGATACGTAAATGAATTATCGTAGAATTAATTTGTTGATGATAGCATGTGGACTTGGAAGAAGATGATTTTGAGGCGGATCTTTGTGCATCATTGTTCGAACTTAACATTATTTTAAATCATGAATGAATCAATTATAAATTAAGTTCAATAAATATTCATTTGTTCCTTAGCAATACAGCATAATTCTTGAAATATTTTTGATACCAAAGATCGATTCATTTTTACGAATGCCAATCTAAATCTGATGTAAAATAAGTTCAGACTTTATATTCATGGTATTTTAGCCTGTTCAATATTTGATTAGGAAACTGAGCGAGTTTTTTTCCGTGTTTCTGATCAGTTTTTCTGACTAGTAAGGTCCAATTCGAATGTATGGTATCATAAATAATGGAAACCCAGAAGTGGTTCTCGGTCTGGACTGCGTCAGAGACATTTTTTGGCTCAACGTTTCTCTCCCGTTGCAGGGAGCGTCTTCAGGAGCGAAGTCTCCGCGCCTGAAGACGCTCCCTGCAACGGGAGAGAAACGTTGAGCCAAAAAATGTCTCTCACGCAGTCCAGCCCGAGAACCACTTCTGCATCTCTCAACAGCTGCGAAAGCCTACGATCTACAATTATATTTCTAATTGCGAAAATAACTTGAACGAAGGGAAATAAACTTCTACCGGCTTCTCATGTTTTCACTCTTCGGCAGGATTCAGTTGAGGTGCTTAGGAAGTTTAGGTGACTCCACTTTATTCGATCATAATTCCAATCATATTCTCTCATTACTCTTAGCATGAAAATAAGTTTAGAGGGATCAAGTGTTGAACCGACATGTTTAAGACGTCGTATTTCCAGCGATCGATTGAGGATATGAATAACTACAAACGACCGACCTCGGAGAGAAAGTTATTCTAAGTAGCTTAATTTGTTCTAAAGTATTCTTTGTTAAACGGATTAAATTTTTCTTCTTATTAGTAGCAGCTTTTCTCGAATGTATAAAAAAGTCTTTTACACTATATGACGTAGTGCATGTACCAGTAGTTAATATTACCTCTCTTATTACAATGTCTTACGTGTTTATTGGTAATTAATAATTTTAAAAAAATGTAATTCAGATATTGCATACCTGGCGTTGAATCGCTTACAGGGTATTACGTGGAATGCAATATGTGAATGTGACGAATTCTTCTTCTCGAATTCTGGAGCAGTCATCCAAAACACATAAATATATGTTTTTTTGAAACGCAGTGCGGCTTTAGGAAACCAACGTCTTGCAAACGTGCCTCCTAGAGACATTTTGAACGAGTATTGCGTCAAAGCGTTGAATTTTGAATTAACCGCCGCGAATGATGATGATGTCGGGTTGGTCAACACAAGAAAACGATGTCACCGACAATTCCAACTGAATGGTATGAATTTTAGAATACGAGATTGGTATTCTGTTATATCTGGATAATTCGATGTATTCGCATCGCTAGGTCACTGGTTTCCGCGTACTTTTGCTTCCGCGGCATATTCAGTTGCAGCGATTAGTCCCTCTTTTGTTAGGACCATTCTACGCTTATGTTCCGTTGAGTTTCTTCCATCCCTTACTATGTCTCTTCAGAGGTAGATGTAGATTAGAGATACATTCGACATATTGTCTCGAATAAGGCACCAGCTGTCTTTTCGTTTTCCTTCGCGCACTGTGATTTGCAGTTTTTCCTCACGATTCATGCGATTAATTTTGTATCGTAGAAGAACTTGGGTCACTGTGTTACATAGGATCTGCCTGCAAAAATCTGTTTGCCTCTCTGCTCTAATGGCGATATCATTGGGGAAAATAATGCCTATCCTTTCATCTTAACGCCTTTTTACTGCGGTAGAGAATCGCTTAAATATTCCCGTTTCCCTGGGCTCTGTGCCCATCGTGGAGGAACGTGCAAGGCAATATTCGTGGCCTCATCCTTCCAAATGTCCATGTCCTAAGTGCATCAAAATAAAATATAAGTAGTGAGTATTCAAAAAGGAAACCTTGTGAATGCTACTTATTTCATTTTTAAATGCTTGTGATTTTGTCGGTATGGATATTCGTGTTACTAAATAGATCAGCAAAATAATTATAAGCTTATGCTAACCCTAAAGACGTTTTTCTTTGTTTGGTGTCCAAAGCATTATAAATTCGTCAGTTTAGATTATCAATCTATTTTGTGTTCCATGATGTGCGTTTAAAAGTAGCTACTTGGTGTAAAGACATTTTTAAAGTTTTAAATTGCTATGTTTATTTTAGGATGGGAATAAATGTAAACAAACAATGGCGATAAGGTTTTCAAAAAGAGGAAGGGTAAGTCTGGAGGGCCAAAACTAGAGTCGGTAGAGCGGTATACCTTCCTTGGTAATGTTTTGACCAAGAAGTCAAGGTAGTATGGAAGCAAGAAGAAGAATTACGTTATACAAATGCGCATTCATAAGGAGGATAGAATTGATGAAGGGGACGTTGAGTAGGGATGATAAGGAAATACTTGCTCAATTTTTGATATGGAACGTGGTTTTTTTCAGTTCGCAAGCGTGATCATTGAAGCATGACGGTGAGCGTACGTAGATTGGAGGTTTTTTGAAATTTGAGTGTTGAGAAGGATGAAAAGGCGAAATAGAAAGAAATATAATCAAACGAGGAAGGATAGGAGAAAAGATTTTTGGCATAAATGAATATTAGGCAGGTGTATAACAGTATTATCGCTATCAAAATGCTCTGCACAAATAGGATGTTGGACGGGATGAAGGAGGTATGCTGAATTGAAGAGCAGTTCAAAGGGCTGCAGTATGAGCCGGCAGGCTGTCTTTTATTAGATAAAAAAACATGTGTAACGATGGTAATATAGTTATTTTTCCAGCCGTTGCGACGCAAAAATTCGTCAGGATTGAGACGTTAAAACGTAGAACCAGGCTCCAAATCGTCTACATTTAATTTTTCAGCACGATTACATCGTCAGAGCATCATTTGATCGCACAAGGGAAACATAATCTCCACACACTTCAATTTTGGCTGTTTTCAGTTGCTTTTTCGTGGCCAAAAGTCTTGGGTAATATAGCAATATCCAAAATTGCACCTTTCCCAAAAAGTATATACGAGTAATCTCTCCGAGCGGTACTCGAACATTGCTTCAGATTTTTTTGATTAGAATTTTAGCCGAGTTAGCACGTGTAGCCGACCTGACAAACGTTGATGGTTTAGGTTTTTGTAGCAGTTTTTCCCGAAAAAATGTTCCTGTCGTTTATGGCTGATAAGTCGGCTGCTGCAGTTTCTTCTTTCTTAAGGGAGGCGAGAACGCTTCGTCAGCACGGCGGGAGTGGAGGAATTAAGTAAGACAAAAAGAAATGATGGAAATGCGCGCGCGTAATGAATCGCAGCGGCGGCGTCTCCTCATGCGAAAGGGCAATAATTATTACTGCCGAGGCCGCTTAGCGACGCGTGCACATCCTCACCTTCCCTCCGCCCGTGCCCTTCTCCCCTCTCCCACTTCCTACCCTCTTCGTTCTCTTCTCTTTCCTCTCTTCCCTTTTCGCACTCTGCAAAACCCACCTCCAAGCTCCTGCCTCGTTAATTTCTGAAAGGGCTGAAGGAACGCACTCGAAAATTCGCCAACGCCTGAAATTTATGGCTCGACCAACACCGCCGTGTCTAAACCCACCGGTTCCGTATTATATGTTTATGTTCATTCTTCATTCCGTAAATACCACGAGACTTGTTTGATCGCTATCCCAATTCTAAGCAGGAGGCTCCCGAAACGGGAACCGTTTCAGCCAAATGGAGTGAGAGAGAGCGAAAAAAAGAGAATGGAAGAAACCTTAGTTGGATTCAATTTCTTTCTGTTCCTCGTTGCTTTTCCTATTAATAACATTAAGAGTGGCAGTTTATCGAGCCATAAAGGGTTATATAGATTATTTTGAACAGAGCCGACAGGGTTTCCGGGGTCTGCTTAGAAAAGAATATCGACTCATTTCATAAATAAAATAGATGTTTCTCTTTTACGCCAATTAAATTTTAACACGAATTGAAAGCACATTTACTGATGCATTGAAATATGTTTCGGAAAATAATTTTCAAGAGAATTTTAAATAAGTTCCTCTGACTGGAATTACTTTTATAATTATGATCATTCTTACTTCCTGTTAATGATAGCATAGGAACTTATTAGCTCATATGAAGTGGAATTTTGTCATCGGTATCATTAAAGTGTTTTAGTGTAGCACTTTTGAATAGTCGTTTGGTTGTGATTCGAAATTTTGTGAAAATAGTTTTTAGAGAAATGAAGACGGGTCTACTTAAAAAGCAGTCAGTTTTTATCTTAGGAGGCACGACGTTTACCTATGCTGCCATATGAAAAATATTAGGAGCTTAATTTCACTCGTAAGAAAAAGTCGGGATATGGGGACAACTGGTAGCATAAGTGAAAATCAGTAAATAAGAAATTTTGCTAAACAATACGGCTTTTATCAGGGCTAGGTGCTAAGAAGATAACGAAGACAGCGGATGTGTTCCCACAATTAGCACGTCTGCATTCCCTAGGGTTTAGAACTTTTATATCTAAGCTTATTTTTATAGGGCTTGATGATTCATTGACGCCTTTGGTATTAATTGAGAGGCCGAGTCGGGCTATTAAGGCATGGGGGAGACTTAGGCGTTGGTAGATTCAAGATCGGGGTGGAAGGGAAAGATTGGGAACCCTCCTCCTATACTATCCTGTACCTATCTCCTCCTAGAATATATATATTTTCCTCAAAATAATTATTTTTCGTGCCTTTTACCTAGAACTGAGACCTTTGAGTTTAAAATACCATGCCTGACATACTATCACATTATATATCTAATTGTTTTTTCATCCCATGGAACCACTCTTCATACTAAATAAAGACGATTTATATTAAAAATTAAATATTCAGATGTTCAGTAATTTACATTCCAAAGACGCAGTGGTTTCTTTCCGCCCTTTGACCTAGTCATGGTGGAGAGGTGATCGATGAAACGAGAATTAGGTAATCGAATTGACTGGTGGATATGTTATTGATTACATTGGAGCTAATCTAGTGTTGTCTAACTCATGACGAATGACGCTTTTAATATAGTTTATCTTATTTGAGGCACAGCGTATTCCTCTCCCTCTAAATGGGAGATTTTCAGTCTAAACGCTGTTTGTAGGTTATAGAATTACAGTTCGAGAAAAATATTTACTCGCAGATAATATTTAATGTCACTTCCAATTCTTCAATTTTTTTGCGGTACAGAATTTGGCATTACAGTCACAGTATTTCCTTTCAAGCACGCAAGCTTGATTTCTGAAACCATTGAATTGTTTGCTACATTATTGCGAATTTTGATTCGTGTGTAACAGATAACGAACGTCATCGACGATTCTAAACAATGATCATCTGAGGTCCCCGATGACCAGTCTATGTGTATTTCGTGGTGGAATTCAGCGAATTCGTTAAATTATTATTCAAATATTTAAACTTTGATATGATATTTCATGCCAATGAAAGTTTCAACTTCCGTATAATGTGAATACTTGGTCTCCTCTCAGGGAAACACTCCGAAGGGTCTTAAATTTGAATGATAAGCGAATTAAACATCACGTTGAATGTAACAGAAATGTTAAGTTCGCACGCCCTCATTTGTATCATATTTCAGCATAACTTCTCGTGTAATATTTCCCGAAGCTTCACCTTATGAGGTATGAGCATAAATACAGCAATGATGAAAAATGAGAATGAAGCATCGTGTAATATTTTTCTTAAATATGACGCGGTTCAGGTAAATGTTTAGTACCGCCTCAAGGCGCTCATAGCCCCAGCTGCAGAGATCCCTTTTAGGCAGAATGGCTCTCCCTTGTGGGAATCCCAAAAGCTACATCAGCGGTCCCCATATGGAGGAAGTTAAAATCATAAGTTGAAATTTTATTGATGTATATTTAACTCATTTGCAAAAAATAAATTTTATTTCATTATTTTTTATAAATTTTTATTAAGTCTGAATTGAAATATTTATTAATTCCGTCTTTTGCATACATTCCAATCCTTCTCTTGGTTATCCCACACTTTATCGGCTGTTAAAATTTCCTTTCAGGCATTTTATTGCGTTCCCTGCCGTCATATCCCGATGTTTATACACGTATATATGTCCCCCCCCTCTCTCTCTCTCTTAATCCCTTGACAGAAACTACTCCAAGAGCTCTTCGTTATGCGTGGAGATTTTATCATTTGGTTCGATAGCGAATGGATATAGAGGGAAGGGGAGTCTGGCAGGACCAGTGATTGGCGGTGATTTCATTCGGCAATTGAATGCAGCGATCGATCTTTGCTTCCACCGAAGAAAAGCGCGTACCACTGTCCAATTAATGTAAAAATTCCCTTTGATAAACGGCCCCTTTTTTAAAAAGAGGCGATTCAGGCGTGATATTAATAGCAACTTTTTTAATTCCGGAGCTAGCCGCCTGTTCATTTGGCGTTACGACTCCACTCGCTAATCCCAGCATCTGCTGCAGATCCTAAGGTTTAAACCCTTCGACTTATATTATTACGGGATGTATGTCCAAAGAGCTAAAGAAAAGAACTTAATGCTAAAATGTCACTGTAGGGATTTCTCTCTGCGTTGCCATAAATTTCATGGTAAACTTAACTCGCTTTAACTGCCTCTTGGTAAATTTTTAGTTCATGCGTTCTAAGATGGAAATTTTTCGTAATGCATTGCTGATCTTTCTGAATTAATACAGTATTGTTCCTTTTTCATTTCCTTAAAGGATTAGGTAAGTGGGAGTTGTTGTTGGACTTGGTGAATGTTATGAACTTACGCGTGGTACTCCAACTTTATACTTTAAACATTGTGAGAACAACTTTAAAACTAATAAATATTAAAAACATATGGATTAATGAGTGAAAGAAAGTTTAAATTATTATGATACTTTTTCAATACCGTTGAAAAGAAAAACTTTCTCTGTTTGTAATTGAAAATCCTTCGGGCCTTAATTCGAAGTACGAACTGATTTCTTCATTTTGGATCGTTATCTTCTGTATGTACTCATGAAGTAAAGGACGACGATGAAGGCAATGACTTGGAATCTTGCTCGGTGATGGAAGTACTAGTCGGATCGTAAAACCTCGCCCAAGGTCATTAGGAGGTTTTCTCTTCTTTGAAACCCCCTCTAAATATGTCTTTGGTGGACTTCGAAACCTCCGAAATAAATCATTTATGGCTCTGTCCATTGTGTCGTTCGTTGGAATTTCAGGATTATTGAAATAGTAGTTTAAGTTCTTCTGGCTAACAATTGTCCCTTTTCCTACCGTTATAATAATAGACTATGCTCTTAAGCACAACGCATATTCAAGCAAAAATTTTAATTTCGAAAGGCGAATATGACATTATAAAAACTAGGTCGAGAGATACCAACGTTGAACTTCGTGTGATTCTCATAACTAGCTGAAATTCCACCGTTTCACTTTTTATATTCGGGCATATTCTTAATATTCTAAATTCAAACAATAACTACATAAAAGATAACACTCTTTGGAAGAGTATTGGAAAGAAGGGTTTATTGTGGTGAAGGGTGCCAGTTTGTGTCTTGATACGCGGAGCTTATAAATATATAGCGTTGTTTTTAAGAATTCTACCTTGAACGGTAGACCAAAAAATAATAATATTATATTATATTATAATGTTGCTTAGCAGTTATGGCAGGCGTTCTGAAATACTAATTGCTTCCTGTAACATATTTCAGGTAACCTGATTCCGTTAACCGAAAGGCCCGTCCTGCCTTCACCCCGTTCCTTCCTCATCATCGACTGGAATTACATTGTGAAATGACCGTCTATACCGGAACCAACTCGGTAATATTTAAAGCGATACTTTTTATGGGTTACTTTATTTCACGAGTACTGTAGCGATTTTGTTTTGGTAGGAGGAGCTAATTTTATGAGTGAATTTACCCCCAAATTATATTATATATTATATTTCGGAAGGTTTTCCCTGGAGCATGAGAAATTGCACAATTTCATGAGTCGAGGGTACTCGCTTCTTCATTTTCGAACGATTTCCATAAGTGTCACCGTGTCGTGGTAAATATAGGGCGCATTTCATTGATTACGGTTGTTCCTGCAGGAGAAGGAGACCTTACTCGATTCAGAACTTCCGAGTCGTAAACAGAGCGAGGGATGTTTGGTTTATTGCCGGCCCCGCTCCTTGTCGTGAGACTTCGTAGTTATTGGACTCTTTGGGGGAACCGGTTGCGCGGTCTCCGGACTTGATTCGCCCGCCGCATGGATTCCCCCGGGATGCTCCTTCCTCGCCCTCCGCCTCGTTTTCATATGTTTCTCTCCGGCCACATTTCATTTAGCTCGCCTTTGAGCTTTGATTGGAATGGTTCAGGTAAACATTTCTAAACCTTTGTGCACATTTTAATGAAGAAGAATTTCAGCTTGATTATTATTTTTAGGTAATCTACCGTTTAAGGTAGGTTTTTGGATGGACACAACTATCAAATAAACATTTTGTGACTCCCCACCTCGCAACCTACTCTACATCAGGTCTCTCTTCATCTCTGTGTACTTCTTTCCTCCCTTCATCCCGTTCAACATCCCTATCCTGTTCCTGCCCTTAACTCGCTTGCCCAACATTCTCCCCTCTATTACGTTCTTCATCATTCCACTACCGCTCACTACGCCTTTCATCCATGTCTCCTGCCTCCATAGGATTTCTCTCAACAAGTCCCTCTCCTCACCCACCATCTCCAGTACTTCCTCATTTGTTTTCCTTTCGGTACATTTCACCTTCTCCATTCTTCTCCACACCCACATTTCAAAAGCCTCCAATCTACGTCTATCCTCCTGCTTCAGTGACCACGTTTCCGCGCCGTATGTAGCTACGCTCCACATCTGAGTTTTATGAGTTTTTTCATAACCTCCCTTCTCAACGTCCCCGTCATCAACTCCCTCCTCCTTGAGAAAGCCCCCTTGCCTAGCGCAATTCCTCTCCTTACGTCCCTACTACTTTGACCGTATTGGTCCAAAACACTTCCGAGATATGTAAACTGTTCTACCTGCTCTATTTTTCCCCGCCTATTTTAATATTTAGCTTAGCCTTTTTCTTTCTGGAAAATCGTATAATCTTTGTTTTATTAATATTGATTCTCATCCCATATTTATCGCACTGAACCTCCAATTCACTCAGCAATGCTTGCAACCCCTTGGCTGACTGAGCAACTAATGCTTGGTCATCAGCAAACTTAACCGATTTTACGAATTCCCCTCCGACTTTCATTCCTACCTCCAGTTCTTCCCATGCCTCTTTAATCATTTCCTCCACATATACGTTGAACAGCACCGGTGACAATGGGCAACCCTGCCTTACCCCTCTTCCTAACACTGCCCATCCGGACTCTCCGTTCCCCACTCATACCTGAGCAGTCTGAGACATGTACTTCAGCTTGATATGAAACTCAAAATGGTTTTCAATGGACCCGAATCCTTAGGTAACTATTACACTGTGAGTGATTGGACTTTTGTGCATGAAAAGTTCTTGATTCGATTTTATTCTGTATTAATTTATTCAAATCAAAAGGCAGACAAAACCATAATAACACACTTAAGTTTAAGGATAAGACTCAAAAATAGATAGTTTTTCCAAGATGGATTCCAAACTAGGCCTATCTATATGATCATGTGCGAACTATTAAAATGGGACATTACTTATCGTGGTCGAATGAATCATTCCTAAAATCTAAGTCGGTATGCATTAGTGTCTTGGACGTCGGAAATAGTCCTAAATTATCTTACTATGGGCTGTATTATGCACGGCCAAGATTTCTGTTTAAAGTATCATCATAAGTTGATAACGAATCATCGCATCGCATTTCAGCATCGAAACCGTATTCGTTTTATAATAAATAATCTTGTGCAATTGCTTTTTCCCTTACCTTTACACTAAATTAACCTAATTTGTGGTTGTCTTAACTTTTATGAACTAAAATTTCCATAACGTGTATCACTTCAAAGCAGACGGTGTGATAAAAAAAATTCAAATGACGGAATAAATAGCTTCAATAGCCATTCAGTGGCATGATTTGAATCCTCGGAGTGAATCATTTCCCGAACGCTAGCTTCTCGCTCCAACCATAATGCTATGTATCTTATGAACCAGTACCAGTTCGTCTGTGATATACTATATTTTCTTTAATGTAAGACTTTCAGTTAAATAAATCAAAATGAAGAATTCATACACAACCTAAAGGAAAACAAGTAACCATAGTGATATGTATAATTTACAGGGACTGAAGTGATTGAACTGTGTTTCCTAAATGTATCTCGCGTTCTAGCGCTGGTACTTGACCCAAAAATATGGAAGCGAAATTCGAGCCCTTCGCATTCTTCCCTTCCGGAGGCCGTCGTGTACCCCGCGACGCGTGCTGTGCGCCATCCCCGCCGGAATCCGCGTGTCCCGCCCCCCGGGGGCGCGAGGTCGGTGGGAGGAGGGGGGCGTGGGGGCAAGGAAGGCGAGGCGCGCGGAGTGGAAAGCAAAGGCGCTGGGGGAAGGTGAATGGGGTCGGGCGCACGTGAGCGGCGGAATCGGAGGGACGGCTTTTTAGGGAAAGGGGGGGGGGTCGAGTTTCCTTACTCAGCGACGTCGCAGATCCGAGAGTCATTCATCTTTTTAGACCTTGCTGCCCCTTGAAACGACATGCCCGGCTCTGAATCTGCTTATTTTGTCACCCCGGCCGGCCGTGACCTTTATACCGTGGATTCGGTGGTAAAGGAGGGCGCTATATAGTATAGTGCTGGAAATAACACTGATCGATCCGAGCGACTCCCATTCCGTTTCTGAAATGCCGCAACACTCAATTGCAGACTTCCTTTGCCCCTTCCATGAATGTCATCATATTGCTGGTCAAAATTACCATGGAAACTCACGCCGTCGTATAATCTCTGGCGAGTTTGCTGTTCCTTCCTCCTAGCCTGTCTGTATAAATACTATCTCTGACATCGTAATTTTCATTTGTTCAACACATATGCCTAGTAAATAGCTAAAATAGAAAACGGTGACCCATGTTCTGAGTTGTGTGAACCGAAAAAGCGTCATCACCGTTCAGTTACATATATTAAAGTGGAAACCTCTCGTCTAGATTCTCGGTTTTTATTCGGAGCTCTAAAAATACTCTCAATCTCAAATTAATTCGCACAATGTCTAAATTAAGTGATTCAGTGTTGGTACACATATCCGATTGCTCCACAGTGGCTGATGAACAACGTGGACTCGAAAGGCGTCAATCGTATTGAATTCTAACGAGCCAACATTTTGTAGTGAAGCGGGAATATCCATGGTCGTGAAGACCAGAGCAATTTTTTGCTAAGTAACGGCCGTACCACATTTGAAGGTAGTAAGGAATTCTCACAAGTTACGATTATTTGGGATCAGTCATTTTTCTTCAACATATTTCATATTTCATCTCCTCATATTTGTTCATGCACTCGTATGAAAATTCTGAGAGTATAAATGCAGGGAGTGTGTAATTCAATCAAGCGTGAAAGAAAAAAAAAACTTCGTACCGATTCTTGCAAGGTGGCAAAGGCTGAGTTATACACTGTCGAGCAATGACTCGGTGTCATCGTCAACCTTGGGCGTGGCATGGGAGGCTCTTTTCCCATGTCCTTGAAATATAAGGCGCCGGACTGAAAAAAAACGAACACTTTGCAAACGTATAATTTGGAAATATGGTTTGAATCAGTAATTAGTGGCAACAGACCTATGCGCCATTATGTGTGGTGGGCTGTTTCCCTGACTGCCATCGTATTTCTCGCTCCGACTCCATTCATACTAATGAAAGAAAAGACTTCTGTAATACTAAACAGCACTTAAATTATAGAGCCTATTTTAAGACCGTATTTTTCAACAACTAAAAGGGAATGCTTACCAAGGGGATTTTCAGATAGCGCTGAATTTAGGAAATTTTGAATCTTTTTCAAATGTCATCGCATAATCAAAGCGAAGAAAAAATCTATTATAAAAATAAGGAATTTAATATAATTTTCTTTCTTATAATACTTCTATCGAGTTCGTGCAACCATTACTTCTGACTTGATTTAACAAAAAAGGTGAAGTCTGGAAGTGGTAAAAATTAATTTTTTATGCATTTCTTATGGCATGGTATGGTTAATTTCATTTTTAGGTGAGCGAAAAGTAACCCTCTTACCTGCCGAATGGTGGATGGCGTTTCATAATTCACAAAATTTGAAAGTTGCTTAAATTCTATTTATTTTATAATGGAGTGTTGCGGAAAAAAGTTGCATTTTCAGGCTTCTGTGTTTATGTAGGGCAGGATAGAGCATGAGGTGCAGGAACCCGGACACACGAAAACTCAAAATTAGAATGCAGTCGCTCGGTCATTTGCAAAGGCACAATCGTTTACTTGTGAATTGGATAGGATGATATTATGCCATTTCAACAAGCCAAGCCTTGCTTATGAATAGAGTAAGTAGGAACAAAGTGCGTGGTTTCAGGGGTGATGGGGTGGAAATCGAACACAATGAATAACTGATAGCAGCACTATTCCACTGGATAAAATTTATTTTACGACCGGATTTCGATGCATTACATCATCATTATGACCTGATCGCAGGACCTGATGATGATGTAATACACGAAACCCGGTCGTAAACTAAATTTTATCCAGTGGAATAGTGCTACTATCAGTTATTCATTGTATTCAAAGTAAGTAGGATTTGACTGCCGAGCAGACTGATTCAAGACTGACTTTTTTTTCTTCGTGACAAACACTAATTCAAGGTCTTATGAAAGATTCCCCTTTGACGCTGTAGTATTTCCTGATTCTAGTGGCTTTTGTCCTAACAATCCATGTCACACGTCCCTGCGGAGTATCTGGTCAGATGGATACTCCATTAGCTTTGATATCTCAATCCTCAGCGCCCCGTTGTAATTCCGCAGTCCAGGACTCTCGTACTCCCAATTCCCCCGAAAAATTTTCGAGGGATCACCTGAGGAAAATCGGAATATGTGCTGGGGAGCGTGTGCGGATTACGTGAGGAATCCGATGGGTTGAGGGTGGGTGGGGGAGAGGGGGTGGGCGGGCGCGAAGAAGAATGCGGAGATGGAAGATGAGGAGTGCGGGGGGGGGGGTGGATTGGTTACGCGCTGGTCTCCCTGGGGCTATCGCGGATGCTGTGATTGGGAGGTGGAAATCGGCTTCGAGCGGAGTGAGTGGGGAGGGGCCGTGAGGACACCACGAGGCATTGACTTAAAGAGAGAAATGCAATCATCGCTGGCGACACCATCGAAGACTTGCTTTCGTAAGAAAAGTGTTTTCAACGAAGATATTAAAGGTTGCGTATTGAGTATGATTGACTAATTTAATGTGAATTTTTAGTTTCGGTGTCCAGTGCTGTGTTGTAATTTATATCGGTTAAAAAACATTCTTTTTAGTTCAATCTACGTTGCTAATTCTCCTTTTTTTGTAATTTGGCAGTCGTTTTGTACCAAAGTATAATTACCGTATTTTTAGCCAGATATTAGGGGGAATATTTTAACATTTTAGCGGAAATCCTCAAAAATTAAGTTTTTGAGCAACTTCTTTTCCGTTCACGCGACCAGACGCAGCTGCAACAGGGAATGAATGGAACTGGCATCAGCGTGTGAGATAATCACGGCGTGGGACTTGTTACGATGCGACCTCTAAATCAAACGCGGAACTTCAGGTTAATCGCGGAGTGTGTGCATCGCTTCCTATCTTTCAATCTCTCTTTTCGGTGATAGAAATACAGGGAGATGAGGGGCGATTCTCCATCTGCTGTAGTACCTGCCCGTGCCCTCTAAGCAGAACTCTGTTTAATAGCACCAGAGTTTAGCCTTCGCGGCTCCTGACTCAACTTTACGTAAAACCATTAAAAGTGAGTATTAGCTTAAGCGATCATAAGACTATATGGTGAATTTAGTGCTCTTGGAAGTTGTAATTAAAGTTTCAACGTTTTCTCTGTGAAAATAAGAGTTCGTTTTAACTGAAATCTTAAACGTGGTATAATTACAGTAATTTAGGCTACAGAGCTTAACTTTCTAAAATCTACCTTGCACGTTCTTGGATAAATTTCTTGCTGCATCCTAAGGTACAATTATTTGTTATAATTACGCATATGCACAGGTACTTGCATGCTCGTGGAGTGAAGGGAGGTAGATGTGTATTTGCATGTGTGTAAAAATGATATGATGTTACTATGAATGTATGCACCACTGTAGATTTGGGTTTGCATGTGTGTGTTGGTTTTGAATGCGGTTTTTCTTTTTTCCCTTTTACGGGTGGTGACCTAATACCCCCCGCCACACGCCCTTGCGGCGGCTTGCGGGGTATTATGTAGATGTACTCAGAAGGTCTCGTTATATTCATGGTCTCGTTCGTCACAGAATTATACTTTTACACAAATTATATCAATTGAAGTAAAGGATTACCGACTCATTCCTCTGAGATCCACTTGGGGCTCATTAAGCCCAATTACTCTTGTTGTGGTTTACGAGAAATGTGGGGAGACATAACGGACTTGAGATGGAATAAACCTCCAAATCGTAGTTACTCGGGCGAATATTCTCCAAGCGTGTTTTTGGCGGAAGGGTTGCTGTAGGAGAGAGGTTCCAGGAAAGGAGGAGGGCCCGGTGCAGAGGAAAGATAGTGGGGGTGTTTAGTAGAAGGGCTTTGTAGAGGAGGGGCCATTACGCGTACTATCCTCGCCGTGGGTCTCTCGTTCCCTTTTGGCCCAATGTCTCCCCCTCTCCTCAACGCCGCCACTCGCTCCCTCGCCACGGATTATCAACACGAATTGATCGGATTTCGAGGGAGGTTCGTTATGGGATTTCAATGAGCTTCTGAGGATTTAATTTCCTGAATGCTCTCTGCCTCATTTCATGCCAACCTGAGTTTTTTCCCGTGGAAACCGTTTCATCTCTTTAGCACAGATTCCATGTTCTAGAGTTCGCTGATCACACATGCCCCCCCATTGATAAATTTATGTCTTTAGTTGCTCGTGGTGGTATTGATTCTTTTGCTGCTTTTAAGCTGCATGGGATACCTTTGGATATACTTCCGAAGGTATCCCATGAGTATTAATTGAGTTTCCTTCAAATTTCACTGCAACTGGCTGGGTGCAATCATTCGGTAAAAGTGATTATAATAAAATGAAATGTGTCATTACGAGTACAATACTTTCGATTTATTGAAAAACTCTAACTCGACGATGAAATATGTTAAAACTGCTTCGAGTAAGTATTGTAATGAAATGCAACGCAACACGTATTTAGTGATTAGACTAACGACGGAAATCAAGAAAATACACGCACGACAAACTGATAAAAAGAATCAATTTTTCCGCGAAAAAAACGTGTGCCTACTTCAATCCCAACTGTTTTCAGCACTTTTAATGTTACTGCCTAAACACCCTGCCATGGGTTTAGATTATGAAGTTATTTTCCTTAGCCGTGACTTCAACTTTTTTATTTCATACTGTTTTCATATAGTATATATGTACAGCACTGAATAATTGCCTTGAAGCTGATAGATGTCTAGGAGTTTCATTAACAAAGCTTCCTAATGATGTAATTAATGATTGTCGATAAATCCATGGATGAATCATTTTAAAGAAGCTTTAACTTTCTTACATTTATGGATATTCGATGTTATGCAACCAGCTGTTAATATTCTATCGCACAAGTTTATTTTCTTACCAAACAGTCTGCTGACCTTTACAATGCGGAAAGGTGTCAGCATGGCCCTTCATTGCATAGGGTTACATCATGTTTGAAGTGGCTGACATCCCATCATGCTGACTTAATCCTTTTATACTCAATTAGTTATTACTTAACTTATCATAATTGTTTCTTCCAGTGCTGCTTACATAATACTACTTTTTTCTTCTCATTTGTAGATACGTTAGAATTTCTTTATTGATTTCAATACCATAATTTAAGCCATTTGGTTGTAATACAAAATTTTTTATAATGAATTTTCTTTTAATAAAGGCACTGGACATTTCATGCAACATACTCGTGAATCCGTGATAATTTAAGAAAAAATCTTATTGAATTTTATCTCACTGAATTTTTTTCGTTTTTTAATACCTCATACATGATGGGTGATTAACTTAAAGATCATGTCGGGTTATCGTGGAGAAATATCCTCTGAATGTGATACTTTCGTGAAAATATCTGTGTAATTTTTTTATATGGTATGCTTAAAAAAATTGGCGGACTGAGCGTGTAATGTTGGAGTGAGTGCACCCGTTGGTTCGCCCTACCGCCGCGAAATGCCCTTCCACGTCAATCTCTCTTTTATTTTCTCTACCACATTCTCTCGTTCTTTTTTAGTTCCATTTTCTTGTTTTATCGACATATCACCGAAATTCAAAGCAATCATCAGCGTCATTGAAAACTCCAATTTTGCTACATGTGTATTTTTCGCCATTTTTTTATTGCGTGTGAATTATGTTTTCATTTAAATAAGTCAAAGCTTTGTTTGGGCGATGGATACTTGAATAATGAATGGAACAAGCGGAAGTATTTTTTCGTTGTGTCGTATTTATTATATTGAACTAATCATAATAACTAACTGTAATAATTTTGATCTCGCACTGCGTTATTTTATTGTCAGTAGAGAAGTAACATTATTTTAATGAGGCACTTTTTTTCATTAGACCAGGTATGCCATCTTAATACTTGCCGTATGTTTCCCAATTTTAATGATTTAGCATCACGTTAATTTTACCGTAAATTTCCAAATGACCGAATTTATTCACATGTTTCTCGGTACTTAGTAGTGAAGCTGTACCTCATATAACCTCCATGCCTTTCCTGATGATCTTATTCGAGGCCCCAAAAAAAATGCTGATTTAAAATAATACTGCAAGGTTTCCGGGTGTTCGAAAGTAAAAAAAAACAAGGGAGATCGTATTGGCTCGAAAAGAAATGTTGCCGCCGAATCGGAAAAATGTGGAATGGCAGAGACTGGGGGTAACTTGGGCACTCGATCCATCTCGTTTGCTGACCCTTCCCACGCTTTGCCCGTGGTGGAGGGAGGTCCGGCCGACGACTCCGGAGACTCCAATCGGTCGCGCCGCCGGCGCCATATGGTCCCGAGGTGGGCGGGCGGCGGTGCCTGGGACGCGCTCGATAAGGCTCTCTCCTCCATCGCTCTGGCCGAGCGCCCAGGGCCCTCGATTCTTCAATTCTTCCTTTCTCCTCTCAAACATCCGGCTTCCCCTCTCCACTCTTTCTCGGCGCGCGGCCCTCCCTCCATCTACCCTCCCCGAGTTTCTCTCCTTAACCGTCCTAAATGGCCCGAGACAATTCACGAACCCCAACCCTCTCTTGCCGCTTCCTCCATAGTAGCGATTTTGCTGGCTTTTGCACCCTAGGCATTTCTCTGGCTACTTTTCTCCGGAGAAAATCAAGGTCCCACTCCGCCTTTCTCCTCGAAGAGAAGAAGAAGGGAGTTCAAGCGAAGACATTGAGGAAAATTCCCACTATTCTCATTACCCAACTTCGCTGCATTACTCTATTAGTTATAATTTCTGATTCTTCGCCGGCTCTGTTAGCTTTCAGAAAATGTTGTCTCTATTTTCTGTGGAGAAAACGTGCCCAAAGAAGTCTGTGAGCAACACCTTCTGTTATTTATCTTTGCTCGGATCGATTTTTCAATTATTTTTTAGCTAATTGTGCTGTAATATTGCGTGAAATACCACGCGTAAAGAAGATTTGCCCTTGGTTGAAGTAGTCAATTATAAAACTTATTTTGGAAGACTTTCAGGGATCACATTTCAGCTTGGGCATCATTCACTAATACGAGGCGTATTCTTAAAGTTAAAAGTACCTTTTGCTTATATTTAAATATTGGCGCTTCAGAACACAGTTTACTCCTGCAGCGCCATCTACTGATTCATTGAGAAGCTATAGCAGCATTTGTTTTGTTTCAGAAGTCGTTTGCTTGTCCGTGCATGAAAACAACAATGTCCGCGACAATCGCTGATCCCGCCAGCTGTGAAGTGTGTTCTGTCTTACGATTCTTGTATGCAAAAGGATTGTCGGCTGCTGAAATTCATCGGGAATTATGCCTAGTTTATAAACCTACAGTTATGATTGAAGAAAAGGTTAGACAATGGTGCTGTGATTTTAAAAATGGACGAACAAATGTCCATGACGAAGAGCGAAGTGGTAGGCCCAGTATTCTGACCGATGAAATTGTTTGGCAAGTGGAACAAAAACTGCGATGTGATCGTCGATTGACAATTAATGGCCTGGCTGAACAATTTCCTCAACTTGGACGCACTACTGTGTACAATATTGTTACGGAAAACCTCGGATACCACACATTGCGTGCAAGGTGGGTACCGAAAATGCTCACGGACCACCACAAAGAGCAAAGAATGTCCAGTGGACGAGAGTTTTTGGGTCGTTGGGAACTCTTTAAACCACCCACCGTACAGTCCTGACCTTACACCCAGCGACTACTTCCTCTTCTTGCACTTGAAACAGTGGTTCGGTGGACAACGTTTCGAAACCGAAGAGGAACTCAAGAATGGCGTTGTCGATTGGTTCAACCCTCAGGCGGCGAGTTTCTATGCAGAGGGGTTAAAGAAGCTGGTGCAACGGTACGAAAAATGCTTAGAAGTGAACGGCGATTATGTAGATAAGTGAAGTAGGTTTGTAGCTAACTAAAAGTTCCAATAAAATGTGTTTCATATGAGTATATTTTTTCCTGTGACCAAACGGGCCTTACTTTATGAACACGCCTCGTATTAGGATAAAGTGTATCAGATGTCAATTTTTATTTGTGACAGTTAATTCCCATTTCTTCATTTAATGCGAGCCTACCGGTAACGGAAGTTCTTGATGAACACGGGTTTCGTCTCGGTATCACTACTGAAATTGGTCTAACACGGCACTAAATTCAGCAACATCGTAGAATACAATAAACAATGTAAACTTCGTGCACTTCCTACCTCTATTCATTTAATCCAACGAGCCTAATGGTTACCTTTCTCTGCTTCGCTCACCCAACATTCTCTTATCATATTCAATCCATGATTATGCGACTCTTTTACTCTCCCTTTTTGGTATCATTCAGTTATCAGGATAATTTTCGGTGGCACAAAAACCTCCATGTTATAAGGCGCCATCCACGAATAATTTTGCTACTACTTTTAACAGAAATAATTCTCCGCTTAATAATGAAACGCAATAAGACTCATTTATAAGAGAAATCGCATTCAGTCAAACACTATACTTCTCTGATTATGCATTTTCACTTTGCTGCTGCTAAAATACTGAACATTGATCAGTTGAAATAATTATTTTTTGGGTTTAAGGGCCGATTTGATATGTGCACTGATAATCAGTTTATCGTGAAACATATATCAAAACATACCACGAGGGAATGTAGAGCTCAAGGTCCCGTGGGCCAGTAGGATATAAATATTGAAATTCAATTGATTTATGCGCGGGAGATTGTGAGGCTGCTCATTGCTTGAGAATCGAAAACCATTTTATCTCTCCAACCATCTGCTGCGCTAACCGAGGTTACCCCGAGGCGATAAATTTTGGTATTCCAAAATATTTCACGAAGACCCGTTCAAGGCTCTGAATCGCTGGTGAAAGTTTCAACTCTTGGCCTCCGAATGAATGCATTTTACAGCCTGATGTTTTGTACGAACTAACCACGGAGAGGGAGAATGTTTGTAGATCTTACGATGTGAAAATTTGTCCCATGAATCCTCTCATGTGCCTAGATTCTGCGGCGATCTTCAAGCTCAAATTCTTAAAAGGAAAAAGAATATATTGATTCCTTTCCCGTGGTTCGCCTGGATTGATGGTCATTGTAAATTCAGTCGGTGTTTAAAGGTACAAAATGTATAGAAAATGGAGATAGTTACATGGGATATCCTCTTATGTTAGCTATGATAAGATCTGATTATCGTTGTATTGAGTGCTTCAACTGCATCGATTCACCTTTTGAATTGCTAATATCAAGCAGAGTGATGAGCTGCAGTATGAACTAATAGATGTTCCCGAAATAAGCTATTCGGTGATATTACCGTATGCGTTGTAAATCATGCATTTCAGCCGCTTTATTTCCCTTTGTTACCTACAACAGATACCCCTAAATATTCCAGATGGATCCGGTTTCCATAAAATTGCAGTTTGAGTCTCAGTTGGTAGCCATTTATATACTCGATTTTAAACTGGAACTCCTCTGTTGTCAGCTGGATGCTCGGTCCAAAAAAGCACAATGCGCCAACTAATAGCCATATAATGTGAAGCATTTTCATTTCAGGAAAATTCTTTGTTACCTGAATGAAATTAGTTACAGATCATTGTCTTCATTTTGTCATAAACATAATTTTCACAGAAATTTCATTTTTTTAATCTTTCTGTTTTATTTTAAAGATTTAATGGATCGTAATATTATCATAACTGCAAGTTAATCCTTTTACTAAAATATATTAAATTCCTCGAAGAAAATCAATGGCGTTCCATTGTCCGCAGACCGTCTGGCCTTTTCATTTATAAATATTGAAATTCATTCTTTGGACTGAAAATATTTCACTTTCTGCATGCTGATGTAGCACTATCAAAGATGCAAATATATGTTGTATTTGGCTCGTACACTTGTTCTCTATTCAACGTTTACAGAAAGAGATTTTTATGCGTGTTACCTTCACGTTGCAAGTCTTGACTCATCAAGTGTTTTACCTGGTTCGGCGATGAATGTTTAGTGGAGTGATTTTGTTAATTAATCATATGCAAATTTTGCGATCTCCTGAAATCGATTCAGATATAGTCCTGGAAATCAGTTCCATCAAACAATTCCACCAATCTCTTAACGTTTCCTTATACGTACATCGAGTTAATAACTTCATCTCATTTGTTCTTATCCGCTGCAAGGCGTTGTCAGCATAACCTTCCATTCTTTCTTTTGCACTAAAAAATCTGCCTTACATTAACCGTATTCACTTACTGCATTAGATTTGGGCCTGAATTTGTACAATAGATGCATTCTTAAGTGCGATGTGATCCCACGAATTCTCACTCAGTCTATCATAATTCCTCCATTGGTTGCAGAATTTTGTAATACTTACCATCCGTAATTTTCCTTGTACATCCCGTCAGATGCACCATAATATTGATTCTGTGACCATCACATTTATGCACTGAATGGTTGAGGCCTTAACTTTGTAGAAATCCATGTTTAACTTAAGAAATTAAATATTATCTTTGCTTTCTACGGGAATTCCCGTAGAAAGCAAAGATAATATTTAATTTCTTAAGTCATCACATTTATTTTGAGTTTTTTTACTATCGAATAATGCTTCCATTTTTACCCTTTATGCTGTATTTAATTGGGAGCGCAGTTGATCACACTTGTTCCCCACTTCATTCTAACTCTTCATTCTTAATCTTTTCAGTTTGACTTCTGCCAAATACAAGAATTTTATAATCACATTCTTCGTTTAGAGGTCACTTAAAGGGTGTCATTAATTTTTATAGTTTTATTTTGATGCGATCTAAAATACACTTTACATCTACATAATAACCCGCAAGCCGCCGTAAGGGCGTGTGGCGGGGGGTGTTAGGTCACCACCCAAAAAAAGGAAAAAAGAAAAACCGCATTCGAAACTAACACACGCATGCAAACCAAAATCCAAAGTAGTGCATACATTCATAGAAACATCGTCATGTGACCCCTCCTTTAACGATCATTGCAGTTGTATGGAGAGTAGATTTGGCAGTGTTGCACTAGAATTTGTAGAATGACGCATCACTATAAGCAATATTTTAATTACCATTGTCGTAATTCATCATTCCTGTTGAATAGATGAACCCTTTTGAATCCATTTACTCCAAATTTGGAAGTTGAAAATTATTTCCTTTAAGGAATTGTACATTTAGTAATATTGGGTATGAAAGTTAATTCGTTCGATGAAACGGCTTTAGCGGCATTATTAATTGTGGTGGACACATCATACCTAAACCAACGGAATCGTTTAAAATATTCCGCCAACGCTCTCGCTAATATTGCGCTTCAGCTAAAAATGGGCAGTCCTTAGAGGGCAATTTCGAATCGACAACCGTCTATAACGGATGAAGGGGTCGCATCCCATCACTCATCACGGATTTGAGCTCGGGATCCTTCGTTAATCTGAAGCTGCCAGTTAGCTTAACCAGTTTAAGCAAATCTCTCGCTGATTTGGGTTTTTCCGTAAACAAAGTTAGGAATATTTTTTCCGTTTTTTTCCTTTACATCCCGTGTGTGGATCTCGTTCACGCCGTCTCCGGCCTTACCTGACCGGCGTGAGACTCCCTTATTTTAGTTTAGATTTCTGCATTTTGATAAATCGAAGTGCTTTGTAATTGTGAACGCAGCGGGAATGGGAATCACCGCTTTTAGTGCTTCGAAAATGACACTGCTTTCATTCGTGAACAACCTTAATTCGGCTTTATACATTTTCTACCATGCCTGTTACCTGTTTAGGTATTAAAATGCTTCATGCGTGACCCTTTGCCATCTGGCCTTCCGTTGGACTGAAGTCAAGATAAAGTTCAACCGTAAATGGCAATTCATTGAAATCAAAGCACCATAGGCGTGGGGTGGGGGGCCTTTCTCTAAACCCCCCACCCCAGTGCCCCTCACCTGAATTGCTCCTCAATCTAGCCACTTTCGTCCTGACCAAAAATGCATTCTCGTTCCAAAATTGTTTGTATCTACAAACCAAAGGCACAGCGATGGGAACGGGGATGGCGCCATCGTACGCCAATCTCTTCATGGGCCACCTTGAAGAGACTTTCCTTTCACAGCAACCCTTCCATCCTCTTTACTGGGCCCGCTACATAGACGACATTTTTATTCTCTGGACTCAAGGCTCTGAGTCTCTCAATAATTTCTTCTCGGCCTTAAATTCTTCTTTCACTGTTAAATTCACTTCTTCCATTTCAGACTCCAACATCACCTTTCTTGGCACAGACATCTCACTTCACAATAACATATTCACCACTTCAGTATACATCAAAGCCACTAATCATCTACAATATCTACCCTACACGAGTATTCATCCTTCTCACACCAAACGCCCAACTCCAACTTTCTCTGCATCCGCGGACATCGGATTTGCAACACCAGAGCTATCCTCAACAAATACCTCCGCAATCTACACCATGCACTCCACAAACGCGGTTACCCAGAAAAGCTCCTACAGGATAAAATCCACCGCTCCACCCGACCACACGCACCATAGAAAATCAACCCCACTTCTGACGCTGGACTCAACCTTTGCACAACCTATATCCCCGGATCCCACAGACTGAAAACCCTTCTCAAAGAACTTTATCCTATTTTACAAGATAATGACGCGACCACATCCCTACTGCCCCAATGCCCCTCTGTCGCTTACAGACGACCAGCCAACCTCAGAAACCTTCTGAGATCCACCAACCCTCTGGCGCCCCGCCCTGACAAATTTCCACTTATTTCCCCTACTTCCAACCGCCCCCGATGTAAAACATGTCTGCTGATCAGATCTGCTCCCCTCTCCCGACGCCCCCTCATTGTCCCTTCGCCTCGTTCCCACGCTAATTGCCTCTCGAAAAACATTATCTATCGTTTGTCATGCAAACAATGCACTTCATTCTACATAGGCGAATGCATTACCCCCTTATCCATTCGAATGAATAATCACCGCTACTCCTGTAATTCTACCTCACTCTCTTCTCTTCCTATTCCTTCACACACAATCTCCCACACCCTTTCATTCGACGAATGCTTTTCCCTAACAATCCTAGAATCCCTACCCGATTCAGCCATCAACATAGAGATGAGAACTCACGAATTCCGCATACATATTAACTTTCCGAACTTTTAAAATGCCCACCCTTAACTGCCATCTTTAATTCCCCTCCCAGCATTCCCTGCGCCTTCCCCCATCCCCCCCTCCCCCTAGACACCATATTTCCCACGAAGACCTTCCAGTCTGACCTGAAGGCCTCGGAGTAGGCCGAAAGCTCAAATAATCTACAGTTTTAGTGTCCTTTTACGTGTTATCTGTGTTATTCTGTGTTCTATTTTGCCGTCCAAAAGTTATATTGCTCTCGTGAGTACTTCCGCATCATCGGTATATATATGTAGACATATAAAAAAAACCATAAACATATTAATGAACCCGAAGGTCAGTTTGGTAGCTGAAAGTAGAGTTCACCCAGTACTAAGCCCTTTACGGCGTGTGAATACTCACACATCCGGGTAGGGGGGCCAGTTCCTTTCCCTGTGCCGGTTATGGTTTCCCATAAAGATCTGGTAACCGAAAAATCACCCAGCTTGGGAGGAGCTGAGGGTGCCCCGAGAGGCTTGCTTGGTATCGAGCCTGGACCTTCCGGTCAATAGCCCAATGCTCTACCCCTGGGCTACCGCGACCCAATTTATGTATTTATTTCTACCGGTTAAGGTAGGTTTTTGGATGGACACAACTATCAAATAAATATTTTGCACCTCCAAATAATAAAACCCAAACCAGCAACCTACTCTACATCAAGTCCTTCATCTGTGTGTACTTCACCCCTCCCTTCATCCCGTCCAACATCCCTATCCTGTTCCTGCCCTTTCCTTGTTTGCCTAACATTCTCTCCTCTATTACCTTCTTCAACATTCCACTACCGCTCAATACGCCTTTCATCCATTTTTCCTTTAGACACCAACACACAATATGAGAACACATAAAAGGAACACTCACACGTTATTTCTTGATAATTTCGACGGAATCGAGCTCCGTCTTCCGCGGAAGATTAGTTAGGACTGACTGGTGAAAGGTATGTTGGAGAGAGAGAGAAGGGGAAGGGGGAACAGTTGGTGGGGGAGGGGTGGAAGGGGAAAGGGAGAAGGAAGGCCAGAGGGGAGCGGAGATGGAATAGGAATGAGAGGAAGGATGTGGAAATAATTCCCAAGCGGCACAGAAGACACCTCCACAGTGGATAGGTGTGGATTTTTTTCATGCGGGATAGTAAGATATTTTGTTCATCCGCATATAGTTTGTTATTCTTGGCCTGGGTTTTGACTTGTTAACTCCTGATGATGACTTTGTAAGTTGGCACCTGGGTCATCGATGTTTTAATATCTGTGGATGAACTATTTGTTTTCTGTGCCGCTTGAGAATTATTTCCACATTCTCCCTCTCATTCCTATCCCATCTCCATATTAATCAGATTACGACGCCATATAATTTAAGACTCCCCACAATGCTTTCAAGAGAAAAATGTTGATAGATATTTCTTTTTTCATTTGCATGACACTCGTGAATAGTTTACGTGCAAAAGACTCACATCGCATCTCGAGAACATTGACGAAAACGAAATGGATTTACGTTGCCGAATGAATGGCTATGTATGATATTTTATCATATTTTTAAACTTTACCTTGATTGAATGGTATATGCCTCTGGTACGGTACTCGTTATGGTTATGGTTATAATTGCTTTGACTATCAGGTTTTCCAATCGAGCTTTGTTCCGAGAAACGCGCACAAAGGAGATCTTTTCGCCACATTTTTAACCTTATATCTTGAAACAAAGTAAGTCACGTAAAAACCGTGGATATGCGTAATGACGAATTATTGAATATTATTACAGAATTTTTACTGTACACGAACGTTCATTGCCAATTAATGGGCCATTTAACTTTTATTCGCAATAAATATTCGCTGAACTTACTATAGATGTATGCTTATTAGAAAATTGATCTCTTTGTTGGCCTTTAATTTATGCTTATGTAAATGTATCGTTCAAGCATCGTTGAGTAATGATGGCGATATGTCACCGAATTATAACACAAATAATCAGAAGGGAACGTTTTTTGTCCCTTGTAATTTTTCCAATTTCTCCCATACTACGTATTAACGTTTAAAGTATATATTAAAATTAATTTCAAAAGGTGAGGCATGCATGTTTATAACGTGTTTATTAAAAATAATTTTTGTTCTGATTTGTTATGATTTTTAACAGTTGCGAAAGTGGCTTATGGAATGTTTTTAGCAGTTGAGGTAAATTATCATTGCATAATAATGACTCAATATTGATTGTACGATATCATTCTTACTTTTTTAGCCTTCGTTTAGGAATGTGTTATGCTTCTAATGGGAAACTACTGAGATATCCCTAAAATCTTGTTCTCAATAGGGGAGCAGATATTGGTGAAAATCTATCTGGGAGTTCGTCGAGGAGGAAGAGTAAATGGTGATCGATACTTGGAGGCACCAAGAAAATACCTCATCACTCTCTCCTTCGAAAGTTGCGGCTGGTTGAGATGGAAATCACAAATTTTCTCCCCGACGGAGTGTAGAAAGATGTTTTATTTTGATGCTTTAGACAGACTAACGCGTAGGAATAGTTCAGCTGGGGTAGGGAAAGCCTAATTTTACGAATCCGTTGAATTTTGGCAGGGCATCATTTTCCAGACAAAGTCATTAATCACGACCTAAAATTACAAATCGAATATTCATCTTTCCCTCGATCATTAGTACGTCACTCTGCTACCGCTCGTCTTGGTAGATTATACATACTCACACGTAGAAGTGGAGAAATAGCGTTGTGTTCCAGCATTTTCAAAGCGTACAGCCCGTATATCTGCGCATATGCATACTCGTTCCCCTTTTTTTAACCCTGCAAAAAAAGATTCACCTGGCGGGACCTTTTGGAAACGTTGACTAATTATTGGATCCTCTCCTCAGCGGGAGGGGCGAAAACGGTCCTCCGAGGGCGTTTTTTTTTAAATGTTAAATCGATTTTCTCACCCATGAAATGAATAGATTCAACCGTCAGTTGTTTTCTCATCGTGCGCCTGACGTATTGGCTTTTGAAAACTCAATTAACTCCCGCCGAAATGTTGAAAGGGGACGATGCGTTATTTGTTAGTTTGAATCGCGTAGAGAGGAGGGTAAGTCGACTTTCTTTTTCATTATTTTTAAACGTAAGGTCACTTGCCGAATTATTATGTTATCGGCCTTCTCTCCAGTTTTATTTTCATTTGGAGTCGTTGGGGGGAGGTCAGTAAAGTGCGACCAATCGGGGACGCCTTGGAAATTGCGTTGTCAGTTCCAATATCCTCATTGGTTTACTTTGCCAATTGGTGAGGAAATGTTAAAGTGAGCCAAAGGACGCCGATGCTCTATTTTGTCTTATTCTATGCATTATTGTTCGTGAGGAGATTATGAGGTAATATTGACCTCTTCAACTTATTTCATTTATATTTTTTAATGCTCCTTAAAACGTTCCTAGGTGTGAATCATGTGGATAAATCTCTACCAGGTCACAATTTAAAAACCGAAATTAGAGTAACGTTACAACCCTTGCGTTAATTTGTCCTAATGGCTCAATAGGACTTTATCGGACTTTAGTCAGTTTAATTCAACTGGTACAATTGTGTACCATCGCACTCAGCGTTGATTTGATTCAGTGACTTAATTTTCTGTCTTCATATTCTCTCAATATTATTTTTCCTACTCTGAATTTTCACCCTTTCTTTGGCCTTTTACGTTCCCCCTGCCTAATGGCTCAATGATGCTTCCCTCGCCATAGAGCTGTAGTACGACGGGGAGAGAGAGTCATGCGTGGAAATTTTTCGCGATGTATAGGACTTAAAGCTTTCTCCATCTCTTTGCATTAATTTAAAGGTAGGCGGAGGTGTAATACTAGCGAAATACGGTGAATACTTATACTCAAGCCAAGGAAGTGAGTTGAGGCTAGCGAATCAGTTCGTAAATACAATCGGGGCGATATTTTCCTAATTATACTGCCGGATATTGTAAAGTATTAAATAAAATTGATTAACAGAAAAGAGTCACAATCATGCGAGACGCTTTCACCCTGCTAGTTCCCCAAATTACCACCGTCCGTTCGCCAGCCTCCGTTTAATTACTTCCCACCCCACCCACAGCCCTTCGCCGCTTTTCTCCGGGGACCCGACATCCATCTCCAGGGCCGCGATGCGTGACCTTATATTTATGGCGCTCTTACGCACGTCTTGAACACTCGTGAGAAGACACTGCCTGAAACCCCAGTGGGACCCCCCCTCAAGCAAGCCCCAAGGGGCCGTCCGGGATACGCCCCTTTCCATCCACTTCCCCCATGAGTTATATCTCCGTCTGGATGATTTCCTCCGTTTCATCATCCTTGGATTCCATCGCCTTGCAGCAAACGCACGCCATTTCACAGGCAATTGCTCCCTAGCTGTCAACAATCCTATTGACCGTATAGATAGATTATTACAGCTATGTATTGATTATCTACTTATAAGGGAATACACTTGAACCATATTCGTACACTTGCTGTAAGTATCTTGTCTTTATCTTCATGGATCCATTTTCTCTGAAATTGGTTGAATGATTGACGACCTGGATTTCAGAGAAGGGAACCGCATGTATCATGGCTCGTCTTGCATTAACAATTAAATGAAAGATGAGGCATGGAATTACTTAATAAATTATATATCCTATAAACAGTTTTTATCTCATTATCTGTAGTGCAATATGGTTTCAGGAAAAACCGAAATACATCAGATGCAATCAAAGCCCTCTTAAGTAGTTTAAATAATCAAAGTAAATATACATTAGTGGTTTTCAATGACATAAAAGGTGCATCGTTGAGTAGGGAGGTTAAGATAAGACTCGTAAAAACTCTGATATGGAGCGTAGCTATGTACGGCGCGGAAACGTGGTCGTTGAAGCAGGAGGATAGACGTAGATTGGAGGCTTTTGAAATGTGGGTGTGGAGAAGAATGGAGAGGGTGAAATGGACCGAAAGAAAAACAAATGAGGAAGTACTGGAGATGGTGGGTGAAGAGAGGGGTTTGTTGGGAGAAATCCTATGGAGGCAGGAAAAATGGATGAAAGGCGTATTGAGTGGTAGTGGAATGTTGAAGAAGGTAATAGAGGGGAGAATGTTGGGCAAGCAAGGAAAGGGCTTGAACAGGATAGGGTTGTTGGACGGGATGAAGGGAGGAAAGAAGTACACGGAGATGAAGAGGAACCTGATGTAGAGTAGGTTGCTGGATTGGGTTTTGTTTGGAGTCACAAAATATTTATTTGACAGTTGTGTCCATACGAAAACCCACCTTAACCGCTGTCGTTGAGTGAGGACACCGTTTTTAGTGAAGCAAGGTTTTTGTCCGCGTCGAAAAACAAAATGAATCTGAATTTAGAGCAACGTTATTCCGTGAAGTTTTGCGCGAAACTCGGGAAGACGGCAATTGAGACCCTCGATACGATCAAGCAGGTTTATGGGGACACTGCCTTAAGCCGTTCCACAGTGGCACAAGTTTTTTAAAGAGGGTAGGGAGCTCGTTGAAGACGACCATCGCTCCGGACGGCCGTCGACGGCAAGAACCGACTCGAATGTGGACAGAGTGAGGACACTGCTGAACACAGACCGACGCTTAACCAGTGAAGAAATTGCAGACCAGTTGGGTCTGTCTGCATCCAACGTCCAACGCATTATTTCACAGGATTTGCCCATGCGCAAAGTGTGCGCCAAGGTGGTGCCGAAAATTCTGAGTGTCGACCAACAGGCAGCGACAGCTCCTGGCCAAATACGGCGTTGCCACGTTGCCGCACCCGCCCTATTCTCCCAATCTGTCACCACCGGAGTTCTTCTTCTTCCCCCTGATGAGAAGACGGCTCAAGGGACGACGTTTTGACTCGATAAAGGCCGTTCAAGAGGCTTCGACGAGGGTCATCAACGGCATCCCCAAAGAAAATTTCCAGTGGGCGTACGGGGAATGGGAGCAACGTTATACTAAGTGTGTAGCAGCTCAAGGAGCATACTTTGAAGATTATTAAGTCGATGTAAGAATATCGTCAATAAAATTCTTGTAAAAAATCAATCCTGCCACTTTTGGGTGCGACCCTGTATGTAGTACAGAAGACACAGCTGAGCATAGAATAGAGGAGTGCCTACAGTATGAAAAACCCAGGCATGAAATTTGGCATAGCATGACTTATAAGAAAAGCAAGATGCGTGAGATTGCGCTATTTTGCCTTAAGTATAACTCCAACCAATTATTTAAAATGGTACAATAATATGTGGTAATGGTACAATAAGGTTTGATAGAATTAGTAATTGTATTGTTTGTTTTATTGTGGGGATCGGGATGGTGCGGTGTAACGAACGGGCTTCCCACCGAGAGGGCCCGGGTTCGAATCCCGGCGGCGACAGATATTTTTCAGTGATATCCCGATCCCTACTTCCCGATCCCTACTTGAGGTGCTTTGTGGAGGGCACTTGGAGTGAGTACGCCGTCCGTCGGATGGGACGTTAAGCTACGGACCCCTTGGCGCCTTTCGTTAAGAGCAGGCTAATGCCGACGCCGGGTTTCTCTCCACCCTTCATCCTTTCCCATCCATCCCTAATGGCGCAAATGACCTGAGCTGTCGGTCGCCTCCCCAACAATACTACTACTACTACTTGTTTTATTGTATAAGTAAAATTGTATGTAATTTCTATTTTAAGTTGACGTGTAATATTTAGCCTAGTGTGCGATCAAAAACTGTTGTATGACTTGGTAAACTGAAATGTTATCATAAAATAATACATTTATTCCTTATACAACTCATTATCTCTAATTGTACTAAATTCGAGTCCAGCATCACTTTTGTAATTTAATTCTATTTTGTCATCTTATTTGATATTTCTTTCTCATGTTGTGTAATTGATGTTAATCATATCAGAATACTAAAGGGGGATTAAGCAGGAGCCCCCTCAACATATCGTGCTATATATATATTTATATGCTATTATCTTTTTGTATTTGCTTCTGCAATAAAAAAAGGAAAGGTGTGATTCGGGAAACTCCTTCGCCACCTTTCCTTATTATTATTATCTGTAGTGCAGGAGTGTTAGGAAATAAACACAGGGTTTATTAATGTTGATTTAATTGCTCATTTTTTGAGGTGTGCATTAGCAGCCATTCGGCTCAAATTGTGATTACACTTGTAGTGCTCGGAATATCGAGATCATTTCATGCACATTCCTTGTATCGTGAGCCAGAACCCAGCATCATTGCAGGGGGCGTGGTTTTCGCACTCGGCTAAGCGTTGCTCGTAGTCCACGGACATTTGCCAGTATGGATTGGATGGAGGCTGTACATTCATTTTACCGCATAGGTTCTTCCATCTGCGTATGAATAATTAATCGTATAACTCCAATTCTTTTAGATTTCTAGATTGGCATTTTTCTCTACATTCCATTTTGGACATCCTGGAATGAGGCATCTTTCTCCGGGTATTTCACTTTGTTTCCTTTCATCCCTCCTTAATTATTCGGTGACTTGCGGTTCACGGAAGCATTCTTTCTCAGCTCTTTTAGAAATGTCTGGATTTCTACATTTGCTCGGGAAACTTTCGTTTCGTTTGCTTCTCCCCCTCCCTTCTCCAAAACTGCCCATTTCCCCCTCTCCCAACCTTTTTCTATCCTCCCTCCGATTCCGTTCACTTTCGCCCCCGTCCCCTTCTTCCCCCGCCGCCTGGCGCTTCTTCCCCGCGCATTTCATCCCTTGCGTGCCAGGTAGGCTGCCAAGCCCCCTTCCAAGAATGGGCGTCTGGCGCGCATTTGACGTTTTAATGTGCCGAGCCCATGCCTAGGGAACGGTCGCATAAGTTTCACTCTGTCGGGCGGGGAAGAAGTAGCCGCCACGTGAGGTTCGGAAGGAGAGACGGGTGTGACCTGAACGATGGCAAGGGAATGCGACGAGGCGCTGTCGTGTTAAGTCGAGGGGGTTGTTTGCTAATTTCGATTCCCTTGAGACATGTACCACTCGCGTGTACCATGCGAAAGGATGTACTCGTCAGCTTGATTCCAGAGACTGCTTTCCTCCCCCGAGCGGGAAGGTGCTACTTCCATGATTCAATGGAGGCTTATTCTTGATTTGGATCGGCGTTTGAGTTCGGTAAAACTGAGGATCAGTTGGCATTGATCTTAGAAATACGCAACGTAAGTATATTCAAGGTTGTAAGTCGGAGGCGCGTGGATAATTACCTCGTCGTGAAAACTTAAAGAGAACGCAGGGTGAAATCTCGTATTTGCTCAACTGTCATTTGGTCACAGAAAAACTGAGTTTAATCTTAATTCTATCCACTATTAGACTATTATTTGACAGGCTGTTTCTAAACATTTGATTAGTAATTTCAACTTATGGATTGAAACATGAGTATATCTAACAGCTTCCACTACGGGTTATTCCAAGTCTCCATGGTGAATGAACCGGATGAATACGTGAAAACTAATAGAGTCATGGAAATCAGTCCATCAAGTTATTGCTTCCGTATACCATAAATTGAATATGCATTCGTAGTTCAGGCACTACTTGAAACAGAGAAATCAACCACTTGTCTAATTAAATGCCGTTATATTGATAATGGCTCTGTATATTGAGACACTGTTAAATAAACTCTAGAAAATAATACAAAATTACGT
Source organism: Hetaerina titia (assembly GCA_037158775.1). Taxonomy (NCBI): domain Eukaryota; kingdom Metazoa; phylum Arthropoda; class Insecta; order Odonata; family Calopterygidae; genus Hetaerina; species Hetaerina titia. The sequence goes on along the minus strand of CM073771.1, from coordinate 4,359,884 downwards.
ACCCTCTACATAATTTAGTAAAATGGAATTATATACATATTGTGTGCTCATTCTCGAAATTAAGTGTAGGTTACTTACAGGAAGTTGATTTGAATCAGCCGTTTTCAAATTGGGTCACGAGCATGTTTATGACTTTAAATTTTATCGTTATTAATTATTGATTTGTTTCACTCTAGTTCACTATTAGATTTTGCCCTTACCTTTCAAAATTTGCTGTAATTAGGTCCTACAATTTCGTTTCATTGAAATTTTCCTATTTGGAAAATGGCATTGTAAAAGTGGTTTAATATGCAAAATGCATGCCAAAATCGGTGGTGAGCGTACCTACGAGATGCACTTAAGTTGTTCTGATATTTTCTTTCTTGTCCTCTCTTCCATCCCATAGGCATTCTTAAAAATTGACCTAATATTTATGAATATTCAATGTGCTTATCTTTTCATTTTAAACGGCAATGGGCAATAATGATAACAAGAATTGACCAAATGTAACTTTATTAATTGTATTTAAAGTTTAGTATTGATTACAAAAAGTTTGTGAACCAATAGAAAAACTTTGGTGCAAGCAATAATCGCATCCGTCCATCGCATCAATTATGGACAGCTTTTGAAGTTGTGCTCGTTGGGTAAAAATATCTTGGCACTTGACGATAATTTTCCTCATGTAATTAAAAAGACTGTGAGGCCCCTAATTTGGTGCTCTGTTTACATTTATTTCTCTTCCATTTCGCAACCCCTTTCGTGGTTGTTGCATCTGAACCTAGTCCCTCCTTTGAGCTGGAAATGTATTTCATAAAATAACTAGGTCGCCCTAATTACAATGAAATACGCAAGGAGCTACAATAAATCTCATCGTTTTATCTGATCTGGGTAAAAGCTTAAAGCTGTGACAGAGAGCAATTAGGCTTCGAGCATGAATTATAAGGGCTTTCTGGTTCATCTTAGCTCTTTCTTTCCCCTGCCGTAAATTCGAGGCGTTATCTGCTCAGCTCTTCATGTCCGTGGTGATTTGCCCTGAAACCCATGTTAAGCTCTATTTTGTTCTTCATACAACGGATATTAAAAATTCGTCTTTTCTACATAGTCTTATTTCGTGTTGCATGCATGCGGCTTGTTGCGTTATCATTCGTTGCCCATGCGTTGTAGATTATTAACTCCCTCTTATCTTTCACCAGAGTCTATTATTTTGTCTCGATAATATCAATTTGCAACGTTGATGCCCTCTATGGGTTCCCGCTCTTCGTTTCCTCTTTTACAGCGTGTTTATTTTTATATAAAAATTGGAAGATACTCTTGTGACAAGGCATAATCGAGCTACTAGGAAGTTAGCTGTTTCATTTCTAAGTTCGAATGAATTGCAGCAATTCATTCTGGAAATTTAAAAACGCTTTGGTGTATTAAATTAGCGAAATTGATTTAATTTCTAATTTTTCACCGATTTTCTTTCAATATTTGTGAAAAAAGAAAACATTTTGGAAAATAATGGCGAAAAATATAGTGGAAAATAGAACTTTTATAAATGCACGAAATATTTGATTCACTAGCAAACACAAAAATAAAATATTTCTCTCTGAAGTTGACTATGGAGTCTGTAATATTTTGGAAATATACTTGTAATTGTAAATTTGTGAAATGTCATTCCATTGTAATGCTTTCTTTTACACAGCATGGACCCTCAAGGGCCGGAAAACAAGGATGGTATTTTTAAAACATTTATTTAACTAGTCCTTTGCAATTACCTGAATTATACCGAGTTATTGGTAGGAGACAAAAGATGGCAGTTTGCTAGAGGGCTCATAAAAAACTATTGTAATCTACATCTACATAAATACCCTGCGAGCCACCAAAAAGGTGTGTGGCAGGAGGTGTAGCACCAGGAGGAAACGGTAAGGGAGGAGGGGGTTGGAGTTTTTCAAATAGGTGGAGGAAGTTGGTGGAACCTGTAACAAAAATATATGTATTAAATCCCCGCGCGGTTCCTAACCTGTACGTTAATACTTATCGTGTCGAACTGACTCCTGGGGGATTTCCACCAGAGGCTTTCTGGTCTAATATCGTACTTGGAAAAAATGACATTTTAAACCTGTCACTCTTCCAGTCTATCTCTCTAATATTATATTCGTAATCCCTCGGACCGTAATACGTTGGGGTTTGTGTTATATTCTTGAAGTCATCGGAAAAAGGGCCCATCTTTAAAAGTTTTTAATGAGTTAAATCTATATTGTAAACGCCGCTGTATAATTTTATCTTAACCTGAATTGTCTAAAGTGGATACGCTGCTGAGTTGGTCATAACAATGTTTCACAAATCCAGCCCCCCTCCGCTGAACTCGATCTAATTCCGAAATCAAATTTTATTTTGAGGATCCCATATACTGGCTGCACACTCTAGGTGGGGCCTGACTAAGGCATGAAAACATCGTTCCTTCATTAATTAATTAACAATTTTCCACAAAATAAAATGTAATACGACCGGTTTCAATGTAACTACACCATCTTCATGTCTGAGACCTGAAGATAATGTAGTTACATTGAAACCGGTGGTATTAAATTTTATTTTTTGAAAAATTGCCAATTTTAATTAATCATGATTATTCCACCATATCACGCCTGAAACTTCTCTTTTTATTTTTAATCGTTCCGTCACCTTTTCGTCGCATTTACCTAGCACTCTTTTCACAAATCCCAATTTTTATTAGCACGACCGCATATTTCTCGTCTGTGTTTTCCCCAGGACAGTCGTGAGTAATTGTTACACCCAAGTATTTAAAGGAATCTACCCTCGCGATTTTGGTTTGTTTCACTTTGTAGCTGTAAGGGAGGGAATTACTCTTTTCCCAAAATGTATTACTACGCATTAAAAAAAAACTTAATTCCAATTGCCATGTATCGCACCAATTTTGAATTGCATCTAGGTTGTTGGCTAACACGACTCTGCCTTCGTGACTTCGGATGTCCCCATAAATTACTGCATCATCGGCGAGAAAACGGAGATTGCTATTAACTACGGTGCTGAGGTCATATATGTAAATAAGGAATAGGAGGCTATGACACTTCCTTGTGGTACACCCGAAGTAACCTTGACAGTATCGGATGATACACCGTCCAGGACGACTGTTTGAAGACGATCTCTTAAAATTTGTTTAATCCAGAACATAATACTCTCGTGTATTCCATAAGTCTCCAACTTCGCGAGTAGTTTTCAATGAGGGGCTTTATTGAAAGCATTTTTAAAATCTCGGAATATCTCATCAACTGGAATATTACGTTCACCGGAGTTCTTTATATCATGAACATAGAGTGTGAGTTGAGTTTCGCAGGATCTACCCTTACGTAAGCCGTGTTGGTTATTAATCGATAAATCTTGGCTATCGAGATATTTCACTATGGAACTAACAATGATGTGTTCAAGAATCGTACAGGGGATGGAGGTGAGCGATACTGGCCTATAACTACTGCGGTCCTCCCCGTCTCCTTTTTGAAATATGGGCATTATAGAAGCTACCTTCCAGCCGTTTGGAAAGCTTTCGTCTGCAAATGATTTTAAAAATATTATATCAAGATAGGGGGAAATTTCAGACTACAGGTCTTTATACACGCGCGCCGGTACCTCATCAGGTCTCGGTGATTTGTTGGGGTCGATGTTTTCAAGGGGTAACTCTATTCCGCGGGTGGAAAAATCGATTGCTTGCAGTGATTGCTGAAATGTTTACGGAAGGTTCTCGGGTATATTTTGTGAGCATATGTTGAAAACACTGGAAGAATGAGTTTAATATGATGGCTTTATCTAAACTACTCGTTACTTTATCCCCCTTTTCATTATTCAATGAGTTTACGTTGGACTTTTTTCCCTGCTCTTCCCTGACGTAGGACCATAAAATCTTTGGGTTATCGTTCAAATGTTCGCCTAATTTTTTCCTTTTGAATTACGCTAGCGCCTTCCGGAAGGCCTCCTTGGCAGTGGACTTAGATGCTTTGTAGTTCTGTATGGTTTCGTTGATTTTATCAGGGGAGGAATCTTTAACTGCGTTTTCCATTCTGGCATGGCACACCCTTTGCCGCCATACAGGTTTTCGTACTTCAGAGTTGTACCAACCTTATTCTCTTTTATATATTTACGGGGTATAATCTTTTGGCTAATACGGGCTATCTGTATTGCTGAACGTATTGTCGCAAGAGAATTATTCCATGTATCCTCAACAGTACTAGTATTGCTTAATTCGTCAAGTATGTAAAAGAACGTTTGAATTCACATTTTAAGCCATCATAGTCAGCTTTATTGAACAAATACACCTTCCTCTTAGGTTTGTTAACTTTATCTACGCTAAGAGAAAATTTAGCGTTTACAGCCTTGTGATCACTGATTCCCTCAACAACATCTATATTTAAGATCTTTTCGGGTGTATTTGTGGCTAACAGATCAAGAATGTTCTTTCCTCTTGTTGGTGAAGTGACTAATTGATGTAGGGAATTCGAGGTGAACGCAAATAAGAAGGACTCGCATAGATCCTTGTCTTTACCTCCATTTATAAAACTGTACGAATTCCAATCTATTGTGGGAATATTAAAATCGCCTCCGATAATTAGGCTATGCTCATTGTTGTGGAATGTAAAGCTTTGTATATGTGTTTCTAGATCCAGATGGGGTGGTCTATAATACGCACAGATATATATTCTTTTCGCTCTGGGTGTTCTCACTGAGCACCAAACAATTTCTATACAGCTATCAGGAAATAACTCGGCTCCACAGACGCTAGAGTTTTTAACCGCAATAAACACTCCTCCTCCGTCTCTATTCTGTCTGTCATTTCTATAAACTATGAAGGACTTGGGAAATATTTCGCTGTCTGCGATGTCATCTGTTAACCAACTTTCAGTTCCTATAATGATATCCGACTCTGTGCTATGAATGAGGTGGTGAAATATCGGTATCTTATTTTTTCAACTTCGGCAGTTAACTACTACTGCTACAGAAATTATGTCCTCGTCTAAAACCTTCTTTGCGTGTGTTGCGGTCTGCTTTCTGGGGATGCTATTTAGTCTCTTGGATGTCTTAGTAATCGATCGGTCTATATTCTGATAAGTAATTCTTTCTTTCGTCTCATTACCAGTGAAAGCACTTGGAAAAATCTCTTCTGGCAACATAGTATTGTTAGACCCACTAATTGACCTACACCTTATAATATCGGAATTAGGGCAATCTACTCCACTACCTTACCTACGCATTTGCCTAAAAATATCTACAGTGCCCGAAGATCCTATGAGCCACCCGAACCGACGCCTCAGGGGTGTAGTGAACCCCGGAACGGTTCATGGGAGTGGGACATGACCCGAGCACCGGTCTAAAGTCCATAAACTCGGCCCCCATGTCCCGACAGAATTTCCACAGTCTTCCGTTCAGAGACTCAATACGACTCCAAACGTAAGCACCGCAGTCAGTCCGCGGGACAATGCTACATATGGACAACCGTAAGTCCATAGCAGATGCCTCCCGCACACGATCCACTTCGGAGTTTAGGTCCCTAAAGGCACTCAAAATCCTTTCGGACCCGTAGCTGGCGGCATCGTTGGTGCCGACATGGGCTACCAACCGTAGCATGGAGCAATTCGTGCCCCGGACCGCCGCCCTTACTGAAGCCGTGGCGTTAGGAAATAACCCCCCTGGAATGCAGTAGGAGGTAACCCCCTGGTTCGTCACGTCACTCTCTGACCTTCCCCGCAATGGGGCCACCAACCGCCGGAAGATGGAACTCCCTAGCAATAAGATTCCCCCCCTCCCAGAGCGACTACCCCTAGGGATGGATGACTTCGAGGATCGGGGTGCGCTCTCGGCCGCGCAAGCAGGCGTCTCGACGCCGTCCTCGGACAGCTCCGGTAAGCTGTTGCCGACAGGGATGGGGGCGGCCTCTCCCGGAATCGACCTCGCCGCCGCTCCGCGCCTCTTGGTCGCCATCTTCCACTCCTCCGGCCGAGGGCAAGGGGTCGCCACCGGGCGAGAAGGGCCAGCCACCGTCGCCTCCACGACCGACTGACTAGCATTTGCACCCGGACGTATCCGGGACACCAAACTTGTGCTACATGCGGTCTGAGAGACAACGGAGCGAGCCCCGAGGCGGCCACACACCCCGTCAGCCTGGAGCTCCGCCACTATCTTCTCTAGCTCTCCGCCGCTACTTTCGAGTCGTGGACGGAGGACCCTCGGGTAGCCATCCTATCCTCGATTAATTTAAAAGTTACTATAGGTTTTAGCGCCTAGGTTTTACACTGTTATAACTCGCGTAGTGTGGAAAATGCGTTCACCGGCTCGAGTTTCGTATTTATGTGTTTTTCCATTCTGTTTGTCATTTCGTAACTTCATAAACACGGATCATGGGTATCAGATAGGTCGGGAAGGAGTTTTCGGTGACCTAAGCTGACCTTGGGAAAAATTAGTTATGAACAGCTCTACATTGTTCGAAAAAATATTGGCAGCTCATTAATATTTCCACAATACTTGTTTTATTTTGTAATCTATCTCCATGGAAAATGCCAATTGGAATCATATAAAAATATCTATTTTCCGTTATGAAATGAAAACTTTAAATACATTTTGTTAGCATACTGGAATAGTGCATACGCTTTGTAGAAATTGAATGGTTATCAGTGTTTTCACCGTTTCGGCAGTTTGTTGCATTAACATGGATGATCGGCACTTTCCCCTTTTCTCACCTTTTACGAAATTGGTGATTTTATGATGGTTGCCCTGCTGGTTGCTCCTCTATTTTGTTCGTGGTTATAATATTTTTCTTTTTTAATGTGAACCTCTGATGCATTAATTTATTATATTCATTTGAAGTGTTTAAATATGGATATGGATTTTACTCTGTAAACAGTCGTTATGGAATTCTGCATAGAAATGCAGAAAACATAACTTATTCGAATTATTCAAGAGAAAATGTTTTTGTTTAATGTTGAAAATCACAAATTATTCAAATAATTAGTAAACTTATAAACGCATCTTTTTGTGGCTCGCAGGATGATATGGAGAACATATATAGTTATAAATCATTGGTCAGTATTTAGCTCTAACCATATGCATGTACATGTATGTGACCTGTAGAGTGGGTGGTTACGGTGAAATTGTTTACCTACAATTGGTGAAAACGAACATACTTCAATGCCGGACTTAATATCTAAATATTTTTCCTTATTTCGGCACCAACCGTGCATTACGAAAAAGGTGTTTCTAAATCATATCGTGTGGGGCAAAAATTAACATTTTCCTTATCAGTGAACTAAAACTGGCATTAGAATGGGTTACAATTACTGCAACTACTTCCGAGTCTGGCTTTATGTTGGCTGCATTTTTTTGCACCAAAGCGTTAGCCAAGTTGAGTCAAAATATGCTTCAAACACAACCAACCTTGAAAACCGGCACATTATCTAAGGATCACCATAAAATCCTCTACGAGTTCTCCTTTTCCATCGCGAATTAGATGGGTACCACGGTTCTTCAATCATTCCTGAAATATGGATTCTACGAGCATCCCGCATATGCGTGAGCTGTATCTAAGGGAAGCGAGTGATTCTCGCTCCACCGTTCTACATTCCCTTGTGTGTTGGTTTTTCTTCCGTTCATTCTTTCCCTCCGTCTTCGGCATTTTGTGTAATCGGCGCACACTTCCCAGATGTCGGTGACGAGGAAACGCCGAGGAAATGGAAATGGAGCGAGAGAACGAGAAGCAATACATGATAATGTTGGCAACAATATTTTAAGACAGTAAATCTCGTTGGGTCATCTCATCTCTCATAGAGAAGACTGGCATGAGACTCAGAGGGAATATTTTATTTTGCGTTGAAGTTGTTTTCTTGAGGCGACCGCCATCAAGATTGAGCGGAGGCTTGTTACTTATCTAACTTTTTATTTTATAATTTGAGCAAGATGGGCATTCGTATTCAATCGTTGTAATGACGGTATAAGTAGTGTTTTGAGTAGATTGGAGCCATCACATTTCCTCACTAGTATCTATGATCCTTAAACTCATTAAAAAAATCATATACTATAATAGTATAGACTATACTATAATATACTATATAGTATACTATAATAGTATAGTATCATATAATATAATAGTAAAGACTCTCCACTACGACTATGGAAGGCTGCAGAAAACATTTCTTTTTTCGTATTAACCTCTTGAAAATGCATACGTATCCATGTACGTTGCATAATAAAGGAAAGGCCCTCAATTATATAGGACGGGTACCCAGAAGAAATTAAACCACAGGTGCTGTTAAACCACATGGGCAGGAATCACGACGTTTGGTCCTGTGGGCGAGGCTGCTTTCCTTAGGTATTCTTTTACGAAAGAATAATTTTGAAAATTGATGAGTTTATTATTAAATATGTAGTATTTCTTATCCTCTCCTATCACACATAGCTTTCCTATATTGTTTAAAAACTGTCTAAAATATCCAGGAATTCGAGAATAACAACAGCGCGCGTTGCGTCTATATCATATTATAGTCTGTGCTTGACACGGCTTCTCCGGAGCGGGGCCCTTACCTTTTCTCGTGAGGTGGGAAAAAGATAAAAGGAAAGAGATAATATGGTTAACCTACGTGTACTGTCGTGGATAATGTTGAAATTTAGTAAGATAGGCAAAGAAATAAATTAATACGTCATCGCCAAGTATTTCATTTTAATGCTCTATTTTTAATTGCTAAAGGAGTGAGACACTCAATTTATTTCGTAATGCTGATGCGCATATGGTTTAACTCAGGAAATGGAATGTACTGACACAGGGGAAGCTTTAGACTAGGCATTCCTTCAAGAAATGGGCGTATGGCAATATTATAAGTTCATTAGATGCAGCGGTTACATACACTTTTTGGCTTGGACGGATCATCAAAATTTCGACCCATTTGTTTTTTTGCATAATTTGTTTATGCGTCGTTATTATTTAACATGTTTACCTTGCGAGCAGAAGCTAATTCCCCCCCCCCATTTCTTCATTTAATTTTCTCCTTCCAGAGGGGGAGGGAGTTGAAATTGGCTCTCTCCCTCTCTTATCCTTCCCCGCGGGCCAATTTTCTTCCTCGGCATTACGTGGGCCCATTTCGAAACAAATTGCCCCTGCATCCCACCCCAAAGTTTTCCACGTCGCTCCATTTCTGATCCCATTGCATGGTACGAAATGACATTTACAGAGGGGAGTTCACGAGGACATTGTTTTCACGGCCCGACGATATCTTAATCCTTACGATTTCTCTAAATTCATTATCCTCCCAGTTGCTGTTGGTGCAGTCATAGGGTGGCAGTTGCTTAATGCATACAGCAGGAAAATACTAAATAGTATTGGGTTCATAACACAGTCCTACAAAAAAAATTTTTTTTTGGTGCCGGGAATCTTTGTGCTGATTTTAACTATATTTGTAGAGCTGAATCCAAATATGAAATCCGTTTTTATTTAACAGCTCTACTTTTTTAGATATGGCACATCTTACGATTAGTTGTTTTAATATTTGATATATTCCGGAAAATAATTTTCAAAGTTAAATAAATCTATAAGTATACTAATTTATAACCACTCTGCGGTGTTCCTTTTATTTTCAATAAACTGTCAATAAGTTTTATGTATATTTTTATATTGTAGGCCAATGAGATTAAAAAACAAAAATACGGTACCGGTACAAAAATAAGTTTTTATCGCACAAGGGAAAAGGATATGCTACCCTTCTTTACTCAAAAAGACAATCTTACATTTTGTTTAGACGTTAAGGGTCTTTTGGAAAAAATGGGACTACTATCACAATATGATGCTAGTGATTGGCGTTTGTTTATTGATAGCTCCAAGCGTAGTTTAAAATGTGTACTTTTTCACAATGGTAACAGGTTTGGCGCAATACCAATCGCTCATTCAACTAAAATGAAAGAAGAATACGATACAATAGCATTGGTCTTACAGAAGATAAAATACCAGGAACAACGCTGGGTGATTTGTGTAGATTTAAAAATGGTGCACTTTCTTCTTGGGCAGCAAAGTGGCTACACAAAATATCCTTGTTTCTTGTGCCTCTGGGATAGTAGGGACAGACAAAACCACCGGATTAAGAAGGAGTGGCCTAAGAGAGAAAACTTGGTTGTTGGGAAAGAAAACATCATTGCTGAATCTTTAGTTGAAAGAGAGAAAATCATCTTACCGCCTCTACATAATAAACTAGGCCTAATGAAGCAATTTGTAAAGGCTCTTGACAAGGATGGACCATGCTTCGGCTACTTAAGACTAAAGATGCCCCATGTACGCGACATACTTCAAAGGGACATTAATAAAATGGCGGAGTGGGTGACAAATAATGGGATGGATATTAATGTTAGCCAATGCAAATCCATCACCTTTAGTAACAAGGTAAATTAAAACAATAGGGAATATAAATTCTCAGAAAATGTCATTCCTAGAAGTGATAGTTGCAAATACTTAGTTGTATATTTAACCAAGGATTTAGGTTGGGGGCTAAATGTGGAATACATTTTTAAGAAAGCTTTGAAAACTCTTCATTGGGTCATGAGAAACCTAAAAGGGAGCGTTAAAGCAACTAAGGAGAAGGCGTATCAGACCCTGGTAAGACCAATTTTGGAGTTCGCTTCTCTAGTATGGGACCCTCATGAAGAAGGACAAATCAAAAAACTAGAAAAGGTGCAAAGAAAGGCTGCCCGATATGTACTGGGGAAGCATAGGAGGACGGAGAGTGTCTGACATGCTAAAAACACTGGACTGGGGACCTTTACAAACTAGAAGGAAAGTAAGCAGACTTTGTGGAATGTTCCGCATTCTGAATGGGGAGAAGGCTTGGGCAGATCTAAGGAAAGAGGCGGGGAACCCGAATTTTATAGGGAGAAATGACCACAAATTTAAGGTAAAATGCCGGGCACAAAGAACGAATAAAAAATTTTTCTTTTCTAAATAAAACAATTGTTGATTGGAACAATTTACCTGCAAAAAATTTTAAGCCCTTTCCTAACAGAGTCCAAACTTTTAAGAAAAGATGTAAACAACTTCTGTAATCATTTGATTGATGTGTTGTATAAAATTAAATGGAACAGCTTAATTTTTTTTTCTTGTTGATTGGGAAATAAATGTTAATGAAATGGGGATTTTTTTTTTATGTACTACAGATTGGTGTTTGGAAATTTCCTTAAAGTGTATTTTTTTCTTTTTTCTGACTTATTTTATTTATTATCTTTTGTGATGTTGATTGTATTTCAGAAACCGTTATTTTTCCAAGGCAATTTTATTGTAGCACTTGGGACTTGTGTGCCACCTGACATTTGTCTATTTGCACATGTACATTTTAATAATAATAATAATAATATAAGTATTGAAAAACTTAAAGCTGGTATTTTTGAGGGGCCACAAATCAGACAACTTACAAAGGATCCTGCTTTTGTCGAGTCAATGAATGAGATTGAAAAAATTAGTTGGATGTCATTTGTTGAGGTCATAAAACATTTTCTAGGAAATCACAAAAGTGAAAATTATATTGAGCTGGTAAACATTATGCTCAGTAACTTCAAATCACTTGGATGTAATATGAGCACAAAAGTTCACTACCTACACAGCCACTTAGACAATTTTCTTGGAAATTTAGGAGACACAAGTGAAGAACAAGGTGAAAAATTTCACCAGGATATGAAAACAATGGAAGCTCGCTACCAAGGAAAATGGGATAACCATGTGATGGCAGATTACTGCTGGTGCTTAAAACGAGACTGTTTGAACAAAGTGCACTCAAGAAAATCGCGCAAAAGAAGCTTCCGATGTGTTGAGTGATGTTTTTATGTATTTTTTTCTTTTCAATTTGTTTTATTACAGTAAAAAATTTTAGTATTTGTGTTCAATTGTATTGTAAAATTCTGTTGTGTTTGTGGGTGATTTAACAGCCCTAGAAATAAATCAAGTATTTATATTTAGTGGGTTTTATTATTAATGTAATATTCCCATATCATCATGTAGAAGATTTTTTTACGTAAGTAAGAACATCTCTATATCTTGAAAACTATAGCTGATAGGAAAAAACTAGTGTCATAATTGGATTCAACACCCCAATTGTTCTTTAAATCAGCATTAAAAGCTCCGGCACCTAAACCACTGTTGGCCTGTGTAATTATTGCTGTGAGCACAAACCCCCCTCAACATCTCACCCATGCGATTGGATATAATTAGGGGGCACTCGTTAAGGATATGGGGTGGTGGACACTTTTCTATTGAACTTGGAAAAGAAATGTTATTTGTTTATACAATACAAATGTTATCCTTCGGAAAGAAAAATAATGAATTGTTAGTTTATTATGGGAGTGTAGGCTGAAAACTAATGCACACATGCATGTAGACCACAAACAAAATGACACTCAGAAGCACTCCTGGGGGCAGGTGGAAGTAGAATTCCCCCTCAACACGCATGCGCAGGTTTGAGGTCGTGATATTCATCCAGTGCATCATCCAGTTTGAGATGGTTACATTGAACCAGAGCCTTCGTATATGCTGTCCTTCTCTTGAGTTTTCACGCTATTCCTCTTTGGAAAGCCATTTTGATTCATTTTCATGCATTTTCATTACATTATCGGTCATGATAAAGACCAGAGGTTTTGTTGCTGTTTTGACTTTCACTCAACCTAAATCCATTAATTGTTATTTTGGATCAAACGAGTTATTGTTTTCTTATTTGAACATGTTTAAAATGGAAACTCGTCATGGCTGCATTTGTTCAAGTTTTTCAATTTGAGCCAGCCAAAATAAAAATAAATTCATCTTTCAATTTACCTATCAATTAAGTATTTCCATTCCTCTCTTCTCTAGGCCTGCCTTCCTCCGCCCATGCCTCGGATCCGCTTTTGTACACGATGGAATCTCGGTTCACTCTTTTTTCTTTAAATTTATTTATACTTTTGTTCTCTCCTTGAGCAGGGTTAGCAACCAAATAAATCGTTTTCTCGGAAAACTACTCAAGTTTGGTACACCCAACCATCTTATTTGCGCGGCTATGTTTTTAAAGGAAACCCACATTTGAAGTGACTTCAACGTACGAATTTCTATTGTTGGTACAGCAATTGATAGCAAATATATGAAATTCCAATTCCATTTTTGGTGTTAATATCATTTAGGGGGATCGGGATGGGGTGGTGGCTAACCTACTTGCCTCCCACGCTGAGGGCTCGGGTTCAAATCACGGCGGCGGCAGATATTTTTCATTGGCATCCCGATTCCTACTTTGAGTGAGTACACGGTCCGTCGCATGGGACGTCAAGCTGCGGACCACTTGGCGCCTTTCGTTTAGAGCAGGTCAGTGCCGACGCCGGGTGTCTCTCCACCCCTCATCCTTTCCTGCATATCCTGAATGGCACAAATTAACTCAGCTGCCGGTGCCTTTCCCATAAACTGCAAACTACTTCATATATTTGTTTAAAGTTTGCTTGTGATGCTAGCGATCTGTGTGTCACCTGAAACTGTTCATCTGTACATGAATATTAATGATAATACGAAGAATTTTTTATGCTCTCATTATCTAGTTTAAGTATGCATCATGAAATATCCTGGAGCATTGAGGCAAGTGTGATATTTTCTCATTCCTCATCGCCACTCTCCCTCCGGAAACCCGTTGCCCTCTGCCCTTGCCCATCCCACTCTGCCCTGCCATTACATCGAGCTTTCCAGCCGCACCGTCTCGGAGGAGGAGATTCGCAGATTTCCCAGCCACCCCCACCCCACCCCCACTGTGCCTCCTTTTCTCCTTTCGCGGCGTCATCGCCTGCATATCCCTCCGCTCCTCTTTTTTTCGACCTCCCGAGCGCCACTTTCTCATCTTCATGCCTCGCCATTGTGTCACCCACAGCACCATGCACTCCTCCTCTTCCACCATTCTGAACACAAGTGTCTCTGCACTTCGCCTGCCCTAAGTCCTTCCCATTATGCCCCTCGCCTCGCCCGTTTTAAGCCCCGTGTTGGATTTTTCGAGTACTCTTTCTCCCCTCCATTTTCCCAACGCCCAGTGCTCTTAAAAAAATTCCTAAAAGATGGAAGTAAGAACCATTAGAATTTCGTGTGAGTGAGGAGGAGGCGGGAATTTCAGGTATTGAACGGGTCGAGAATGTGGGAAAAGGTTAATGCACCCAAAACACTAGAGACGGTCTTCGCTTCCTGCCAACAGTGAGCGCCGGCGAGGGAGTAGAAGCGAGCATCCCTGGCCGCCCAGCGCGGCGGTGAGTCCCGCGAGTGGTTCTTTCGTCGTCGCTCTTTTTTCCGGATCGCCTGACGCCGCCGCACTCTCGGCCGTTTCCCGTCCCTTGGTCGGTCGCACTCGCGAAGGGATGGATATTCCTCGGTGAAATCCCTTGCCACGGCGGTTGCACTTCGTGATGAATGGCGCTCCCAGAAAAAAATAATTATGCGAGGCATTAAACAAACTTTTGTGTTGATTATTTGTTTGAATAATGTTCTGTAGACTTCTCGAAAGAGACGATACGTACATAAGTCATAACTTCTCCTTTGCAGTCCTAGCTGAATTGATTGATAACCTCAAACGTCATTTTCGTCAAATTGATTGGACTTCGCTATTATATGCGAATATAATTTAAAATATCTATCGAGGAGTTAGCAGCGACTAATGGTAATTTCTTGAAACACCTCTTTTCTTGGACACTAATACTGATATGCTTCCTAATAATTTGTAAATCCGTCACATTAACCTGGCCAAAGTTCTTTTTTGACTCTATTGACAGAGAAAGCTCCGTTTTGGAAGTGTTAATTTATTTATTTTGCATTAGTCCGAAAACAGCACTTCGACCTTTACATTGGACTTTGAACCTTGATATCACAATTTGAAAATTAGATACACCCAAGCCTTATGCGGAGGAAAAACAACCTAGGCGGAAATCGAACCCGCAACCTCTGGGTTGGCTTGCGAGGACGTTACATTTAAAATTACTTGTTCACTTGGCGATACTATGGCTCCATAATATTAAAATGTGAAAATGTAATGAACTTGAAAAACTGATTTCACTTCCTCTGAGATGCATTGCAGGATACTCGCAGAATTTCTTTCAAAGTTTCAGTTAACACGAGTATGTACGATGTCGGAGTTATTTTAGAGGCGATTTTTAAATACTATGAAAACTTTGAACCTCTCCCCAAGGTCGGCTAATCATGCTTTGTCTCGTCTGCTTGTGCCATCTGCTCCTAAATATATGCAAAGAAAAATTTCCATGATGTTATCTATTTCAACACCTTATTTTAAGATATTATACGCTATTTATTTATAACCACGGTGACCGTGACCATGTGTGCTCGTTCTTAAAATATTTTCTTTGTTCTCACGCATTCTCTTCTTCGTATTTCACCTCGTCCTTTCCCTTTCTCCTCGTTTCTGTCTTGCTTTACTCATTTTTATTGAACGAAGATGATAAGCGAGGGACCTTTTCACAGAGGAATGCTCTGGCAAACCTTCCACTGTTTTCCGGCTTGTATGAAACGCCGTTTTTTTAAATAACGGATCAATAATTTTTAAACCAAGGAACTGAAAAACAAGAAAGTTTTCGCATTCCAAAAACTATTTATTTCATTATTTTTACGTGCTATTTGAAAATAATAATTACAAATGGCCAATTTTTATAAGAGAAAAGTATTACCATAATGTTAGTCGTAAACAATTGTTACGTTAGATTTTCTTAAAGAGCGAAGGCAATCTTGAATTCTCTCTCAACTCCTTTCTCCTCACCACTATTCTTTGGATTGGCCCGTTCCACCTCCAGCACCTACCGATCCTTGCCTTCAAAAAAAGCGAATGAAAATTCCTGGAGTGCCACTCGCAGATGCTCACCATTTTGCTTATATTTTATTTATCGTCCCTCTTCCTGGCGAAAGACTTGTACTGCTCACTATTCCTCTATCCATTGCCCCGTAAACATTCTTGCCGCTGTCCTCCATTCATATATATTTATGTGCATACCTATTGCTTGTCATATTCCTGAAAAAAATTTGAATTCTTTCTTTATTACGTGGGTCTTCCTAGGTAGCATCCTTTTCCCCTCTTTATGCTTCTCCCCTTTCCCCTACTCTGGGCCATTTTTGAGCGCACGAGCCTTGCTTTCTTCCAGTGAGCTTTTAATGTTTTACACTTTTCTATTCGATTTCAGAGCCTCTCGTCTTTCGCGCCGGGAGAACATAATGTGTTCAAACCAGTGTTCTGAGGTCAAAACTTGTAATTGTCGCCACGAAGACAGAGGAGTATTTTGCTGAAGGGATGCGAAATAGTTTAATGCTTCGATTTCTTTCGGTGTAAATCTCATTGATTTGTAGTCAAAACTATGAAAAATGTATAGAGGTTGCAGATTGTAAGAAATATTATTATTCTCTCGTATATACTATTAAACAAATGGAATTTTTGGAATGCGTATTTGAAAGACTATAACGCCTTATCATAACTAACATAATACGCATCTTAAGTTGTCTGTCTGACATTTCTAAAACTGCCCGCTGTATATATATTTCGTTAAATTTATTACTCTTGTTAAATTTACGGTTAAGACTCTTTGATATCAAGGCATCTAATGTATTTAGTAGCAATAAATATGATGGCTCGAATCAAGTGAAATATACTCAAACGAAAGAATCTCCTCGAGGAAAACGCCCAAAATATCGTTGTTCAAATAACTAACGAATGTACCCAGCGTTTACGTAAGGACGTTACCCAGCATTCGTAAGAATTACCTCAGTGATATTTTAAATGTTTGCCTCATTATTGTTCTGACATTGCATACTGTTTTTCATACTACCAGCGTGGTCGACGTGAGGTAATTTAAAAGCTTTCGCGATAGTGCTGCTGAATTATCTTATTTATGTGGTGTTCGCCGCGTCGTTTAATTTAAGTAGGCAAACAGTTTCGCTGGCAAGTGCCGAAGACTTCTCCAGGTCCGACATGTCGGTATTCCCTCGCAGCAAAACTCTTCTATGCGTGGGAATCTTGGAAGTCTTGATGCTATTCCTCTTTGTAATAATTTTCTATAATGTGACTTATTTTCAAGCTCGACGACTATCCGACCCTTCGATACGTCTGCTGGCTAACGTAAACTTTTGATGGACGGAAGCAGCTCTTCTAGAGTTGATTGGTGGGACAATAGTACATCTTGCCCGGGTTAGAAGGCACTCTTTTGAAGTTAATGTACGAAAAACGAACGTGGGGTTAGAGTGATTTCAAAACGGCCGTCGATGGGGGAATAGTACGGCCGTCCTATTTATTATCTGTGGGAGAACCTAACGCAAAAAGGACGCGTCAGGTTCGAAGGGTTAGGTGAGGGGAGAATAGGGCATCAATAGGGCATGGTGTCAAAGAGCGTGACCGTAACTGAGGGGAGATAGAGGTGAGGGGAAGGAAGTCGAGGAGGGAGAAGTGGGCGACGCGTGTACAGAGCAGGGTAAGATGAATGTCCTCTTGTGAAATTGTATCCTTCAGGCGGTGAAACAATGGGGTAATTCAACCTCTTCCATCAGCGTGTCCTCTGTCCCTCGGGTCTCTTCCGACTCCATTTTTCGACCTCCCCTCCACCCTCCCTCCCTCACCCCCCCTTTGAACTACCTCCTCCTTCGCCCTTTCTTCCTCTGCCGGTTTCCTCGCACTGGTTCCCTTTTCTACCTTCTCTATCGACCTCGCTATGCTTCTACGTTTTTTCCTCTCTATTTTTCACCATAAAGCTTTTGTCGGCTGAGCTCCGTCAGATATTCTCGCAGGCGTGAAGAGTAATTCTTTTGTTTGACGACAACTCACTCTACGTTTTTAGGCGGGAATTATGAAAGTTTTATTTCTCAGGATTTCGTCCGGAAGGAAGGTTGAGCATATTTTCATACAAAATGCTCGATTGCCTTGGAAGCGTGTGTTTTTTTACCTACGCACAATTCTCGAGTTGTACACTTCAAATAAAATTAATCCCAACGGTTTTGTTACTGCGCCGTTTAGCCTGAGTTAGAATCAGTACCATGGAAGTTCTATAAACAGTTTTGAAAGGATAATTGTGGAGTTATTCTGTCGAATGAGGACAGGTCATGATATTACAGCCAATTACATGAGACCAGTTAAACGAAAGTTATTTGTAAGCGATGTGATTTGAATGTCAGCGTTCGGCGTTACCTTTTCACTTCGAGAGTACTTCTTACATGTATCATGTACTTGAAGTTAGAGGATGTGTGCGTATGAAAAGAAAACGTCAATCTTCTACGAGGTGCCTCGTGGTAACCTTTCATTTCCCCTATATTTTCTCCCTCCTTGGATATGTTTCTTTATAAATTATGTCTCATTGTATCATTCTGTTGCATCTCACTACATTAATATTTAAACCCCTATTTTTTATCTTTGTGTTTATGTGGTTAAATTTGAGTGAACATTAATCTTGTTTTTAAGAATTTTGTCTTTGTCAAAGTTTTTGCGAAGAAATAATGCTTCTCCGTATTATAATAGTATAGTAATAACTCCGGTACTTTTAATGGTCTCCTCTTTAATGCGCGCATTAGCTTTATTCATGACAAGCGACAAAAAAATGGCTGGGTTTGCCATAAAATGTAGATATTTGCTAAATTTCATTTTCTTTTCACCGCCGGTATTTACCATCCTTCCTACCATTATCCACTGTCAGTGTGTATTAGTGCTGTCATTTTCATCCCTTTCAGTCCCTATTGCCACTACTTTAAGTGTGCTGTGATTCAAGTCCATCCACACAATGTCTGCTGTGATTAGAAAACTGCCTCTCGTCTAAGATATTGAAAGTGTGAATTGGACATTTGTGACAAGTTGGTGTAATTTTTTCTGTTGGCGTCTGTTGGTTTGTATAATTTTTTTTGCTTGTTAAGGGTATATCCACGTAAAAACAGAGAAGCCTGTCTTCGAGCGAGGCCAGAGATTACAGTAAACTTGAGAAACACATGTATAGAAATGTTTAAAAGAGTTTTAAATCAGAATAGTTTTATTTTGAACTATTATGTACGGAAGAATGCTGTCAACCTTCAGTTTTACTCACATTTTCTGCTGGAAGATGATTAAAAAGGTTGCTCTCGCGGTGTTAAACAGAATAAGAGAGGTCACAACATAACTGAATATTGATAAATAGCCGAAGAGAAACGTCGATTCTCGGTCGGATGGAATCGGGACCGCCCGTGCCCGCCTTTCTTTCCCCGCATGGCCTCCTCCCCCACCACGCACCCTGCCGCCCCTCGTTCCTCGGGCTTCCCCACGCATTTCCTCAAGAATTTCCTCCCCGGGGGAGAGGAGCCCCTTCCTCCGGCCCCCTATATCCTAGCTGGAAGGCCACCCTCCCGACGCGCCGAAGAGATGACCTCTCCCCGACCTTTCCTTCCCCTCTCTCCCGCGTAACCAAAAATCCCTCTCCCGGCATCCTGTCCATGCCCCTCTCCGTCTCGAGTGACCGCCGAGAGCCCTGGGGAATCGATCTTCCTTCCACTGGATGGCCATTCTTTTAGCCCCCTCTTCCTCGCCGGAGAGAGACGGCCGGGAATTAGTTCGCGCGGCACGTGTGCATGGTTCAAGCGATACTTTCCGGATTAAATTCACTCGATTTTAAAGGAAAAGAGTGAGCACTTACTTGGAATTGAAAATGACGTGCTGGGTATGCTGACTATCCCCACAGTCGTAATGATTAAATTTCGGCCCCTGTTGCTATTTTGCAAGTAATAACCTTGAATTACATACCATTACTTATTTCAAGTGAAAGATGTTCATAAGCAAAATAAAAGTCTTTGGTATGGGTATTTTGTATGGGTCAAGTTTATGAGTTTATGGGCAAAATGTCTCTCTGAAAATCGTTAAAAACCAAATCAGAATAATCGCCTAAATTGAACTATACGGTTTAATTCCCACGAATGACTTTAAAACCTTAAATGGTTCTCTACGTGTATTTGAGATTTTTTTAAATTGAATGTACCCGTGTTACTATTTATACAACAACATAGCTGCGCGTAGTCGTGTACCATTCACGAAACGGACAACATGGAACTGTGTGACGGAGCAATTTGTTCATGAAATGTGGTGATACAGGACTATTTTTGAAAACAATGTGGCAAACTTGGATATTTCTATTTTGAATAGCCACAGAATAATCAACTTTGGCGGTAGACTACTTTATAGCAATGGCACGATCAATACATTTTGATTTCCCGCAGAAGATCTACTAACACGAAGGTGAATCCAAAACACTACCAAGGAGCAATGACCCCGAAGACATCCCACAATAGAACATATATTTTTGCCCCTTTGACCATTTTAATGTGCAAATTGCCTCCATTCTAAACCTTCACATTTCGCGACCATACCCGGAGTCCCCATTCCCATGCAGGACCTCGAACAAGGAAAGACAAGTACTCATGCCGCGAGGTACCTATTACGGGAATCCTAACAACAGTCTATTTTTCTCCTTTTTTGCACCACCACTCCCTCGGTGTGCCCTCTCTTCCTGCTCAAGTCCCCGCAAAACTAAACCCTAGCCCTGCGGTACTATGCACTTTTCCCTGTAAACCCTGGCGCTTAACCCGCCGCACCCTTCCCGCCCCGCCGTCCAAATCTTCTGCCGCATCCAGCGAGAGAGAGAGAGCGAATGAATAGCAACAAAAAACCTCTCGTTCAACAAAATTAGGGCCGGCGCCAGACTGTTCGGCCGGAGAGGAGGTGGGGGCGGAGAGGAGGGTGGCTCGCCGTGCATAACGCAGCGCGCATTCGGCCCTTTCTCTCTGCATTGCGTCCTTTTGCCGCCCCTTTACTTAAGCATTACGATTGCGTAAAGAGTACGTGCCGGAGAGGCGACCCTCTCCCCTTCTCCGCCGATTTAACATCCCCTCCTTCCTTTTGTTTTTCCTTCCATTGGGAGAATCAGAGTCTGAAGAGGATTCACAGGTTTTTAAGAAAAAATGCTCGGTGTGGACCTCGAATTTTCGAATTGGTGAGAACCGAGTCACTTAAAAAATGATTACTCAATTTTTTTAAATTTGCGCCATGGCCTCCGTGACAGTTAATGGTATTTGTTCTTTTTGAACTTTATAAAATTGATGTCATATATTACCACCTGAGTGGTATTAGAGATTATGCTCCGGTACTAAAACATTACGTGATACTGATCAACCATGAACGTTTTCGTTTCAAAGATCTCATGCTCCGTTATGTTTTCTTTACTAAATTTCGTTAAAAAATCTAATCGAAATTAAAGCTAACAGTTTCAGGCTAACTTTGTGAAATTCCTTCGTGATGAGGGTAAAAAATATTAAGGAAAATAAATAAAACAGTTTCTGGCGTAACTTGGTGGAAAATCTTCATCTTGACGTTTTTTTTAAATAAAACGTCAATAATAAGGCAAACTTTACACTTCCACACGCTTTCAATACAATACGACCATGGTTTCGATGCTGCGCAGCATCATTGTCCATGTAACCATGGTCGTATTGTATTAAAAGTGCGTGGAAGTGTAAAGTTTGCCTTATTATTTTTTACTCTCATCTAATAATTTATCTAATCGGCCGCTTTTTATGGCGATTGTTATCTTAAAAACCTAATACGATATATCAGGTGCGTATCATGAGGCCGATTTCTGTATCTCTCCCTGCTTAAAAATGTAGTTTGTCTTTGTACTTGGTACTTTGTCTCCTGAATATCATCCACGTTTCCTTCATCTCTTGTTTCAATTTGAATGGCCAACGTTCCCTTCATTCAATTTGACGTTTCCCATACTTCCCGTGTTTTATTTCTGACATTTATGTTTTAAACGATAAATTTCAGTAGAGCATAAGGCAATGAATTTTTAATTAATCTCACCTTTCATCATACATAAGAGGCAGGCGGCGTGCTGAAGGTAAAACTAGGTTTTATTCGAAGGTGTCGAAAATTGAGCCCACTGGGCAACTTATGAAACCGGGTAACTTATGAAATGGGCGTATACAAAAGCGATATGTCAGGACTTTCAATTTCTTTTTTATATGCATGAAAGTAAAAGGTTTTGACTCGGAAGCATAGACTTCGCTCAACATGGTGAGATTCGTTCGTGTTTGTCCTGTTAATTTTTGAAAGGAATTTTTATGGAAATGAGTATCAATATTGGCGTCAAATGATCTGGGGCCAGAACCTCTCTAAGTTAACAGAGAGTTAGGACTCCGAGGAGATCTCGTAGTAATTACGACCAACGAGTCCGCGGTTAGGCGCATGAACCACTCGGAAAGACTCAATCAATGGTGATTGCTAATGTGAACATATTTGTGTAGAATTAATTTTTAGATGCATTAAGTAATTTGAAGTTACATTTTTCAAGAAATAAATGTTGAATTTTCAGCGTTTCACGAATACATTATTATGAGCGGAAACATCGAATGGCCGAAATCGGAAGATTGGTCGCAGATACGTGATCGTACCGCACATCTAAATGGATTTAAATATCCAATCTTCGAACTTGATTAATTAACTGTTAAACTCTTTTTAATTTCCTTTTGGGAAATAAAATATCAGATAAGCCAAGATGAGTACATTCAAACAGCCAATTTTCGAAAGAAAATATTAATTAATGAGAATCAATTTAAATCTGTAAAAAGGATTGGTTAAATGCTGAGTGAGAAAGCCCAGATTCGAATCCCGTTCTTGAAAATTAGAATGGTTGTTCAGTTGCATGAGAAAAGATGGTTTTATTTCACCTTTGCGTGCTAAATTCGATGGAACGTGTATCTTTGTGCATACTTCATCCGGTAAATATTGATTAGGTTAATTCTTGCATTTCGTCGGAAGTGTGGGTTTCATCGTCGCTGAAGCGTCACTTCTTCTTAGGCCGTCTTTGGGGTTTAGAGTTCCGCCGTTTGATGCTTGAATTGGCTGTGGTCGATTGCTGGGCACGAGTCTCCTTAAGGGTTGAACAGGGGGAGTACACCGCAGTGGAGGGTGTCAAACAGTCAGCTCATTGGACGCAAGAGTCGTATTATCAAATTTTCCGGCAGCAAATGGCTTCTCGATGATTTTCCTTTTCATCATTTGCGCTGGCATACCTCCATAGCGACAACAAACTCCCTCTTGCGACAAACCTTTCCGCCACAATCCGTCACTTCACTTAAATACATATAGTTTCATCCCCTTGTCTCCCATTTACATATTTCCTTATCTATCAAGCCTACAGCTACCAGCTACAGTACTCTACCAGCTACAGTGGAATTTTTTAAGATAAGACGTATTATTTAAAAGCTTACTCAAGAAAGAAAAAAGTAACACTTCTAATGTTAAGTGTAATACATGAATACGGTTTTTTCAAAATTTTTATTAAAAGGTAATCTGCTGGTTAAGGTAGGCTTTGGTAGGTGGTGACTCCTAACAAAATACAATCCAGCAACCTACTCTACATCAGGTCCCTCGTCATCTCTGTGTACTTCTTTCCTCCCTTCTTCCCGTCCTACATCCCTATCCTGTTTCTTTCATTTCATCGTTTGCCTAATATTCTCCCCTCTATTACCTTCTTCAACATCCCACTGCCGCTCAATACGCCTTTCATCCATTTTTCCTGCCTCCATAGGATTTCTCCCAACAAACCCCTCTCCTCACACACCATTCCTAGTACTTACATATGTGTTTTCCTTTCAGGCCATTTCACCTTCTACATTCTTCTCCACAGCCACATTTCAAAAGCCTCCAATATACGCGTATCCTCCTGCTTCAGCGACCACTTTTCCGCGCCGTACATAGCTACGCTCCATATCAGAGTTTTTACGAGTTTTGTCTTAACCTCCCTACACAACGTCCCCGTCATTAACTGCCTCCTCCTTGAGAATGCCTCCTTGCCTACCGCAATTCTTCTCCTTACGTCCTTACTAATTTGACCGTGTTGGTCCAAAACACTTCCGAGATATGTAAACTATTCTACCTGCTCTATTTTTCCCCTCCTATTTTAATGTTTAGCTTAGCCTTTTTCTTTGTGGATAATCGCATAGGCTTTGTTTTATTAATATTGATTCTCATCCCATATCTATTGCACTGAACCTCCAATTCATTCAGCAATGCTTGCAACCCCTGGTCTGAATGAGCAACTAATTCCCCTCCGACTTTCATTCCTACCTCCAGTTCTTCAGTCATGCCTCTTTAATCATTTCCTCCACATATACATTGAACAGTACCCGAGATAATGGTCAACCCAGATTACACTTCTTCCTAACACTGCCCATCCGGACTATCCGTACCCCACTTGCACCTGAGCGGTCTGCAACATCTACAGTTTGTGGATCAGTCTCCTGTCCCTCCATTCTATTCCCATTTTCTGCAATATACTCATTAGTTCTTTCCCAATTCTTTCCTTCAAAGGCTTTTTTGAAATCTACGAAACCGGCAAAAGCGTCCTGATTGTACTCTATATTCCTCTCAATTAGTGATCTCATTACTGCAATGGCATCGCGCGTACCTCTTCCCTTCCTAAACCCAAACTGATCATCCTATAAGTAACCACTTGCTCTACTCTCTATCCTATTGTTGATGATCCTGAGAACAACTTTAGCTGCGTGGGATATCAAACTTATATTCTCTGTAGTCCTCACCCTTCGCGTTTTTCGGAATTGGAACTAACACTGATCTCTCAGTCTCCCGGCCAGATTTCTTCCTCATAGATACTACGAATCAGTCCACATAGGGCCTTACTCTTATATATTTCTATGCATTTCAGAGTTTCTACCCCAACATGCGTATTTAGTTTCATCTCCCTTAATGCATTTCTAAACTCGCCTTCGAGTATTCCTTAACCTAAGCTGTTTTCCTATGTGTCATGTTCCCTTTCTAAGACGGTCCTTGTTGGCCTAAGTTCTTTACCATACAGTGTTTCTATATATTCCTTCCATCTCTCTTAGATCATTTTTGTGTCAACTATTATCTTACCCCACTTATCTTTAACTGTTAGCAAATATCTTCCCTTATTACTTCCCGATAATAACTTAACCTTGCTATATAGCGCACCAATTTCACCCTTCCTCTGTAAACTTTCCATATCCTCGCATTGCGTTTTCCTACATGCTTCTATGGCTTTATTTGTGGCCCGTCTCAATTTATTGTTTAACTCTTTGTCCTTCATTTTGCCTAGCTCTGTGTTTACAGTCGTCCATTTTCTTCTCTCATCCATTTTTGTAATCGTCTCATCCGTGATCCAATATTTCCTTGTCCTTTTGCGGTTTTCGATATCACTTTCATGATGCATTCCCATTTTTCTTCGATAGCACTCAGTTCTTTACCGTCATCCATCATTTTCTCTACAGCCTCCTGATACTCCTTCTTCGTTAATTCATTTACTGCTTCTAAATTCCATTTTTTAACCCGCCGCCCTTGCCTTATCTTCTTGAAACGAACATTACATTTCATAACAACTAAATTGTGGTCAGAGTCCGCATCCGCTCCTGGGAAACTGTGCGAATTTATCACACTGTTCCTAAACCTGTGCCTAACCATAATATAATCTAACTGATACCTTTCTGAGTCACCTGGCATTTTACATGAATTCCTACGCCTTTTGTGGTGTCTAAACAATGTGTTGGCGATGGCTAACCCCTGTATCCTGCAGAATTCAATTGCTTTCTCCCCACGTACATTTCGCGTGCCTAAGCCGTAGACCCTCACCATCTCTTCCTTCGACTACCGTTGCATTCCAATCCCCCATCATTATCAAATGTTTCCCTGCAAGAATACACGCGATGATGTCCTCTAACTCATCGTACATCCAATCGACTTTTTCCTCCTTGTGGTTGCTCGGCGGCATGTATACCTGAACAATGACCTAGTTCGTCGGTTCTGCTTTAATATCTACGAGTAATATTTTATCAGTTGCTTGCTCTATGTTGACTACGATTCTTCCTACCCCTTTATTTAATATTACGGCAACCCCTCGTTGGTTCTCGTCCCCGCCGCTGTATATTATTCAAAATTATCACTCCAGTTATCCCCGCTTTCCTTCCATCTCACCTCACATACACCCAAAACATCTATGTTACCTCTTTCCATCTCTCGCATAATATTTTCTAATTTTCCTGTCCTCAACATTGTCGTGATGTTCCATGCTCCTTTTCTAACTATTTTCGTCTTCTTCTACGTCTTCTTTCCTGTCGCTGTTATTTCTTCCCTGCAAGGGTTTCGTGGGATGACGGCCGCGGAAGCCTTGCCTCCCCCGCTGCCGGGCACGACACACGGACCCTTGGGCCGAGTCCCACAGTTTAGTCCCAGGACTCAATTTCTGTCTTGTGTCCATAATTGTGCTTGGGAATAATAAGTGGGGTGGTTTCCCCTTGCCTTTCTGAATAGTGTTTTTCACGTGACACCATCATTTAATGTCCGCCCCAATGGGGTCAGACGCCTTCGCAGCCGCCTCAATTGACTAAATTACTTAACAAACTAAAGAAAGCCTTGTTACTTCACTTTATAAACACATTTATGATATCCACTCATATCTCCTCTTCTTTAGCACTTTTCAAGAATTGGTTGATGGAAAGATATTCACTCATGTGATAGGAATGGAAGTATGGTTTGCATCATGGTGTGTGATTTGTATCTGTACGAAATGTTTGCTAAAGAAGAATGATATTCGAGTGGAACTTGTTCAGATGTTTGGCGTTTAGTTGTAATTCGGTTTCATTCACTGTTTTCTGTTAAGTACATTACATTTCTTCATATTCCAGGTGAGTGGTGCCAAGTGCCGTGATGACATGCTAGTTTCTCAAGGAAGGTAAATTAACTCCGGTTTTATGATTCTATATTTAGATATTCATCGATTTATCAGAAAAACAAATATTTTATGTGATTCGATTACTCATTTATTGCGTGACTTCTCCATTTAGATTATCGAGTAATGGACGAAATGCCTCATAATGTGGTGTATTAGTGCTCTCATTCAATTACGTTTTGTTTCAACCGAACAAAGCGTTATAGTTCTCTCATTTCTCTCTGTGCTTTCCTAGGATTTCTCAATTTTCTTTATCTCGTCTTCATTGTTCTCAAAATATATTTTTTCGATTTGGAAAATGTTGTGATGTTATAGTTGGCTATGTTTCATCAAATGTAAATGGAGTGCTACAACGTAGCTTGTGTTTGCTTTGATGGAGATATTCAACGTCGTTGTGGAAGAGATGTACGAGCATGTTCGAGTTAACTTTTCTCTAACATTTCTCCCTCGCGGCCACTTAATCGTGTCTCCCTACTCGCTTTTTACCAGATCAGGTGGTATTCGTGAACGTCATTATAGTGATTTTGTGAGTATATCCGAGCGATGACGTAAGTCATGGTTTTTTATTAATTCATCTGTAACGGTTAGATTATGAAGTTTTTATGCCTGATCCAAAGTTAGTACATTTTTGCGGAATACTCGTACTGTCTAGGCAGCTGCGTGTTGTCACTTTGTTCCTTCAGTTTTCACCATCTCATAATGCTACGAGTGAAAAATGTACCCTCAACTCCTAATTTACTGGGTTAACTCTTTTGCTTTAAACTAATCAGGGAATTTCAGCTCAAAAATAAGGATCGGAGTATCCAAGCAGATTTCCTCTCCCCCCACCCTCAGTCAATGCGTACACTCTTTTGATTTTAGAGCTCTGTATCGTTCTATTAACCCGCGGAAGATTTATTTATCTTGTTAGAAAATTGGTGTTTTACCAATGAAAATCATTGTACAATGGTTATAAAATGAGTGGCTTTATGGTCCAAATGTAGAAGCCCAGTTGGCCTTGTGTGGTCAAGAAGTTCCGACTTGATTTTCAAATGTAATATTTTCGCGTATTCATGGAGACTGTTCAACAATAAATCCCGCTTAGGTGGTGAACCCAAATTAAGGGAAACTAGGTTAAAATAATTACTTAATTCTTTTGAAAAACTTTAATCAATACCAACATTTGTCTGCCTTGCTTTTTGTCACTAACACTTTCGATGCTTTTCCATAAAAATATAAATAATGAACGTATAATATAAAAAAATGTCAGCGTTTCGAGAGACATACTGTTTTAAGAATCATTTGCTAAATATGTGGCGGAAAACTTATCTACGTGTTACCATGAAACATTTCATGGTATAGTTAACATTTTATGTACTGAATAAGTTAAAATTGGAAGGTTGCTTTAGCAATGATGTTTAAAATGTATAATTACCCCCATCGTGACGCGGTAGGAGAAATCATGTCAAAAAAATTAGAGAGATTAAGGAGAGAACCGATAGATTTAAGATGTCATTTTCGTCACGAACTGTAAGGGATCAAAATAGCATTTTCCGACCGCGGTAGGGTCATATCCGGGTCAACATCCGTCAGGTGTGAATTCGCCCTGCCACAGACCCAAGTGGTGGCTTTCAGGATGTTAAAAAGAAATAAAAAAAATAAAACTAAAAATACTTTGCGGATTAATTTGATATGAAAATTAATGAAAATACCTTAAATTATAAGGTTATTTGAGTATTTTTAGGTTCATCGTTGGCGCTAAGATATTTTTCAATTTTTTATTCTAAAACGCCTCTTTGCATTTGAAAACTAGTGAAATCTCCATCACGTTCCCAAAAAATGGGTGAGAGAGGCATTCCGTAGAGGCTTGCAGCACCCTCATTCTCTATGCTCTCCATTTTGCCTTGACATCGCTCATTGGTCCGTCATTCGCTGGAAAACGAAAAATAGAATGGAAGTGGAACACGCACCTGCAATTTTTACTCTTTCATCGAGTCTCACCACATTCGAAAATGATTAAATAATCGAAGTGGGATAGCATTTTGTGAATTTCTGTGGTTCATGGAAGGGTGTGAAGAAGATGTTGGAAATGGAACCATGACATTGGGTAGAGAATAATAGGGTAATGTACTCGAGAATGAATCGAGTGAATACTTTTTCAGTCGATCAAAAAATGGGCATGAAAAACAGACTAAATGCTTTTTAAAAATGAATGAAAAATTATTTTGAGTTAAAGTTAAATACTCTACATATTAAATAAAGAATTTAAGACCCATGTTTTGGTCAAGGTAAGTAAATGAAGTAATAAATGAGGATTTTGGTGTTAAGTTGAGAAGAAGATTGACGTCATACGGAGAGTGAAAATGCCTTTTCTTCGTATTATCCCGGGATGAATCTTGTCGTGCTGGTGAAAAATTAATGCTATCTTTCTGTGTAAATGAGCAAAATTTTAATATAGTTTTTAAAATAAATTATTGCGTCATACTCATTTTCCATTCGCGAGCGATTTTCAGGTAAAGATACAAAAAATATTTCTTTGCTTTAATAGCGATTGGAAAATTATCGGAGCGTTTCCAGTATCGGATACCTGAATGGTAGAAAGACTTTGAATGACGTATTGTCGGTATTTTTAGCAGATTGAATATTTTTACGCAATAACGTACCGGGCGACGGCTGAGAAGATGGGGTTTTTGAACTGAGAGCGGGAGCGTCGAAAAATGAGCGAATCACCACAACGCTAATTGGTCGATAGTTTTCCACATAAGTTGGAAGAGGTGGGAGACGATTTTGTCGAGAAAACATTCCTAATTAGGTGGGCATTACAATTTGGGATTTCCCTCTCGGAGATAACTACTGTCGTAGCCAACTACATTTGTGTGAATATTATATATATATATATATATATATATATATATATATATATATATATATATATATATATATAACTTAGACAGTAACACATAGCACGAGAACACATAAAAAGAACACTCACAATAATATCTTGATAATTTCGACGGACTCGAACTCCGTCTTCTTCGGAAGATAAGATATGACTGAGGTGTATGTGTATGTGGTGCAGAGAGAGAAGGGGCCGAGGGAGAGGGGAAAAACAGGTAGTGGGGGAGGGGTATGTGGAGGGGGAGAAAGCGGAGCGGAGAACAGGTGGTGGGGGAGGGGTGAAGGAGGAGGTTATGGAGGGGGAAAGGGAGGCCAGAGGGGAGCGGAGATGGAATAAGGAGGATGCGGAAATAGTAACAAGCGACACAGAAAACTAACAATTCATCCACGAATACCACAAATACCACAACACCCATGACCAAGGCATCAACTCACCAAGTCATCATAAGAGCATGACAAGTCAAAACCCAGGACAAGGATGACAAAATGTATGCGGATGAATAAATAGTCCCACCATCTCGCAAGAAACAAATCCACTCCCATCCACCCCAGCCCCCCCCACTTTTTTTATTCAACACTTCCGTGTTACTTCGAAGAAATCATCTATTATATATATATATATATATATATATATATATATATATATATATATATCTTTTGTATAAATATTATAATAATATATACATATTATATACATATATGTATACACTCTAACGATGTTAATTACAACATTCCACATGCGGTGTACATTTTTAAGAAATAACTATGTATATATATGTATGTATTATATATACACACATTGATTGAATATTTTTGAAAGGAGTGACAATTATTAGTCTCATATACCACTTACAACCACTGTAAAGTCTTGTGAGAAAGATACTATTGAATGTGACATAATATAAAAACATATAATGCACATGTTCATTGAACTCTAAAATGTCTGAATCAACATCAATGTCGATTTCAGATCCAGGCAAATATTAAGAAATTCGGTATTAATCCTAATAGAAACCCACTGATGCACAACAACCGATTCCTAAGAAATGGTTCGTTAAAAATCCGGAAACTCTAAAAAAGGGAAGGATTTAATTTCCTGAATTATTGTTATTTATACAATAAATGTACGATTGCTGTTCTTGCAGTCATTCAGTCAGTCTCGTCAGCATTCATTCCTGATTGAATTCATTTTGAGTTCAACAAAATCATTTCTCCTGAAATGGATATATTGGATCTGAAACCTTGTTTGCGGAACGGGAACTGTATTTTTTATATTTACATCCTTATTAAAAATTCAGTGGCATGAAGAATGATGCAACGTAAGAAAGAGAAAAATGGAAAGATTATGCCCCGCGTGCACGGCATTCGCAACTCTGGACGCGTCGTGACGCTCATTTGTTAAAATCAATCAACAGCCAATAAGGTCGTTTCAGCCGGTTAATTCCCCATCCTGGTCCCGCGGAGGGGGGCCGGGTGGGGTGGCCAGTCGCTTTTGCGGCGCCGGAGACTCACACCCTCCTGTCTCGGCACATTTATCTCGTTCCCCCGACCCCCGCCGGCCGTCGAACTCCCTTCCTCGCTCCCGCACGTGGCTCCTGCGGGTCGTGGCCGCCCCCGGCCTCCCCACCCGCCCCCCGTACGGGTTATGTGCCCTACGGGTTGGATTCCTCTTCTTTCATCCCTCCCTCCCGGCATCGCTTCGGGGGAAGGCGTCACTCGTTTCGTTCCTAAACTTCACTTTGGAAGATTTAAAGAGATTCTGTAGCCATAATGTCCTGGGTTCCTGAAAGAGGAATAGTTAGCGTATCATTATAATTTCTTGTTAATTGATGGCAGCAGTGAAATAACCGCCATTTCCCTCGGGAGTGCTTGAATAGATCTCTCGATTGCGAGTGGTGCATGAACTCTCAGCGCTGGTTAGTGCATGATGAAAGGCCTAAATGTCGAATTCACTCAAATCGCCTGGACTAGTTACCATCGTTACACTTAGTGCAGAGCCCAGTTCCCTAATTCGTTGTCTCGGGCGTGACTTCATGGAATCGACTTAACATAATGAAAAGAGAAACTTTATAATTCCACATAAATTTATTAGACGGAAGACCTAGGTTCCGACGTAGCACGTCATCATCAGGTACTTTTTGCATCTCTTTTCATTATAAACCCAGTTCCCTAGTTAGTGGGGCTTTCCTTCCTTCCGCTACAACATGTCACAACTACTTATTTCTCTTACGGTCTGTCTGAAATCTATGGCAATAACATTGCGGGGAAATTATGCTTGTGTAATTCATATTAGACCAGTATTGCTGAGCATAGTGCTTTATATTAATGGTTATAAATGGTTAGGGGCCTTAAACCGAGCGCATATATAATAATTGATAAATAATAGCAAACAAAACAGTTTATCGAAACCATGGTCTCGTGAAGTATTAAATCTATATGTGGAAGTGCAAAGTTTCTTTTTTTACTCTCATCATAACAGTAAAGATTTAAATTTTTCAGACGGTTCTCATTGTTTGAGTATTTAATTTGTTAATCGGCTAATAAGGCCAATGAGCGAATTCTATGACTACATGAAATAAATTTACAAAGTGTGGAATTTCAGAGATAATGACTTACTAATCCCACATGGAAATACACTAGCCTGTACTCACACACATTTTTTGGCGTATTGAGGCTAAATCTCCCGACGAAAAAATGCCATGTCCCTCCTAGCCTCCACTCTCTTTAGAGTTGTCATGGGAGCTTGGAAAACGCCTTAAGAGGTTTTGAAATATGTTTCGACCTTTCCTGTTTATTGCCTTCTGTTATTTTTCTTCATCTGTAATACGCCAGAAGTTCCCAGTCATTGTTGCCTTTCGGCCCGTTGTGGAAGGTAGATGTAATTGGTCCGGGAAGCGGAACAAATGAGAGGGTTAAAGGAGGAAGTCTCTCGAAAAAACATGTACCGTCTGCTGATAATTGGTCGCGAAGTTTAGCTTCCTCTCTTGCAGACGGCGTCCTACCCGTCCTTTCCTTGTTCCAGGCTTTGTTTTTGGATAGAAGATTGAGTGAACTATTTTCTTGGTAAATATAAATTTTTCTTAAGCTTCAAATTGATTTTCCAGATTAAATCAGTGAAAATAAAATTCATACTTATTCGTTTTTATTCGTTCTAAAACAGCGTAGTTGGATCATGCTTCACTTTTGGTTACTGTCGCATCTCTGGCCCTTAAAAGTATCCAGGTTATTACAGACTCTCGAACGGGGCATATAGTGTAGGTACCTTGGTGATTACTTTTGGGAATTTTCTTCAGATATTTTTTTAAGAACACTTTTCTTGCTGTTATTTTTTGGTGAGCCTTTGATTTATGTGGAAATATTATATTTCCCGTGAAATTTCACTTTCTTTGCAACGATAGGTATCAGATTGATAATTGAAGTTAAGTGCACTAATTACCAAAATGCATGTAACCCAAGGAATCCGACATATCATCCCTTTATTTTATTTCACAGCGTTATGCGTGACCCACCGAACAATAAAATAGATATGCATATCATGAGCTTCCTTTCATTATAAATATTGTGAGAATGACTGGGAATTGAGTAATTGGACAAGAAATGGAGGCATCGCAGTAATGGTGTGGGGAATGGGCTAAAGTTTAATCAACTATTCTGAAAGGGTATGATTTACTAAAAACTTAAGGGTATAAGGCATCCGCTTCAGTGCTTTTATCTTGTAAAAAGGAATGTATTGAACTTGCCAAAATGGATCTACGCTATCCCATTAACGTAATTATTTTGTGCATCAAATAATTGCCCTGGTTTCAGATTGTGAACTCGAGATCGATAGATTGCATTCAATAATTTCCGGTTAGCTTTTAATCATATTTCTTTTAATGATTCCCAACACAATTTGGAAGTCACTGAAGTGAGATGATCACGTTATCTCGACCACTGTTTTAGTGAATCGAACTGCTTCAAGCTATGGATGGAGCATACTTACTTCATCAGGGTTTTGCTTTGGAAATACCGCCGAGGCTTCCTCCAGCCTCTCTGCCCTCAACTCTCGCTTCCCGTACGCTCACTACACTTCGTCCGCTGTCGCCCGTTGCCCACCCACCCATCCGTCCTAAACTCAACCGCCGGGCCCCGAGTTATGCGGTGGCGTTCCAACCTTTGCCCTGCTCTTACCTTGGACTCCGCCTAAATCTCCTCGACTCGTCCTTCCACCCCCCGCTTCGATTGACCCCACTAATGGCCCGTGGTTCAGCGTGGAATGAGAGCCAAGTAAGAGCAGCGACGCCCGGAGATGCGTGGAATGTCGTTCCGTGCACCTCGTCCGGCTCAGCTTGCCCCAAGGTTTCGGGACTATTACAAAAACGTCTCTCCGTCGAGGTTTTTTTTTAGCACTAATGGAGGCGAAGTATACTTTTTTTCTTTCCTTCCTATTCCCACCCGAACGTATTTTTTTCTACTATCCCTTTCTACGATTTCACTTCTGCCCTATTCCATTGCCTGTGCAATTTTACTTTTATGAGAGTCTTTAGGAGCTTGCAGTTACATTCATGACTAATCCTGTTGCACCCCATCATGGAGTATTTATGCACTGTTAGGGAGCCAGGAGTAGATAAGTAATTACAAGATTGTACCTATAATTGATCAGATATGTCATAAATATTTGCTGCAAAATAATAATACAGGGTTCGTCCCGAAAATAAGTGTCTTGACAAATAAATTTTTTTGACAAAAGGGGAGTCGTCCACTACGAATTTGTACCTGAACGACAAACTATAAATGCTGCATTTTACGTCCAAGTGCTCGACAGGCTTCGAAAACGAGTCGCCCGCGTCCGGCCAGCGATCAAAAACATCTGGCGGCTGCATCACGACAATGCGCCGTCTCACTTGTCTTGTCGGACTTCTTGGCCAAGCACGGCGTGGCAATGCTGCCGCACCCGCCCTACAGCCCGGACATGGCACCACCGGACTTCTTTCTGTTCCCGAAGATAAAGATGAGTTTGAAAGGAACGCGATACGGGACTTTGGACGCCGTCAAAGAGGCCGTGACGACGTGTCTTCGAGAGGTTCCCGATGATGCCTTCACGGGAGCGTTCCAGGAAGGGGAACGCCGCTGGAACAAGTGTATCGACTCACAAGGGTCCTATTTTGAGGAATTATTATTTTTCCTTATCGCAGTCTACGACGCATTGTAAGTCGACCGTTGTAATGGTCTCGGTATGGGATCGAGCGTCTTTAAAAGGCGCGCCAGAGAATGATGCGCTCCCTCTTCCTCGTCTCACTTTCCCGGGTCGCCATAACTACCGCGCGTCGGAGGTGCGCCCTCCTAAGTGTTTAAATTGAAACTCTCGAGTGAGGAAGAGACAAGGAGAGCGAGACACAACGCGTAGAGTGGCACTTCAATTCATGGAGCGAAGGGAGATAAATACCGGAAGGGACCTTATAAGCAAGAGCAATTCAAAATGACTTGAAAAGAAAATAATGGAAAAGAAGAGCTAGGTGGCGTCGGCGTGGAGCAAGGCCAGAAGGATGTGGCACACTGGAAATGTGAGTTGAAAAATCTTCGTTTACAGCCAAATCCATTACAGGAGATACAAAAGAGTACGTCCAGGCTATATGCTATACAAACTCTAGTTTAATTTTTCCGCTTCGATTTTAAAACTAAAATCGATTGAGAATTGTGAAAAAATTCTCTAGCTAAATGAATTGTACTACACATAGGGACAATTGTTTTGTAGGTTTTTAAATAAATTTTGTTTGAAAAATTAGAGCGGCTATTTCATAAATATGGGAAAGAAACAAAAAAAATGGAATAGAGACATGGAGATAGATAAGCAACCATATAAAAGACGAACACAGGAGAGGTGGAGAAGGTGGAATCAAGCAGACCACGAGTGTAAAAATATTTCCTTGACCGGAACTTGAACACCGGATCATTCGACTTGCTCTAACCATATATGGCCGACTGACAAACCAAAACCCGGTCATCAGCAAACCTAACTGGTTTTACTAACTACCCTCCGAATTTCATTCCTACCTCCAGTTCTTCCCATGCCTCTTTAATCATTTCCTCCACATATACGTTGAACAGTACCGGTGACAATGGGCAACCCTGCCTTACCCCTCTTCCTAACACTGCCCATCCGGATTCTCCGTTCCCCACTCGCACCTGAGCAGTCTGAGACATGTACAGATTGCGGATCAGTCTCCTTTCCCTCCAATCCATTCCTATTTTCTGCAATACACGCATTAATTTTTCCCAATTCACTCTATCAAACGCTTTTTCGAAATCTACAAAACAGGCAAAAACATCCTGATTGTATTCTATATTCCTCTCAATTATTGATCTCATTACTGCAACAGCATCACGCGTACCTCTTCCTTTCCTAAACCCAAACTGGTCATCCCCTAAGTAATCATTTGCCCTACTCTCTATCCTTTTGTTGTTGATCCTGAGAATGACTTTAGCTGCGTGGGATATCAAACTTATTGTTCTGTAATCCTCACATGATGTAGCCTTTACCTTTTTCGGAATAGGAACTAACACTGACTTCACAAAATCGTCCAGCCAGATTCTTTCCTCATAAATACTACGAATCAGTCCATATATGGCCTTCTTCCCACCTTTTCCTAAACATTTCAACAGTTCTACAGGTATATTGTCCACCCACACGGCATTATTTGCTTTATTCTCCTTGAATGCCCTTTCTATTTCATCGTCGAGTAATCCTGGACCTAAACTATCTTCTTCTACGTCATGTTGCTTTTCTATTCCTAACCTTTTCGGCCTAAGTTCTTCACCATACAGTGTTTCTATAAATTCCTTCCATCTCTCTTGGATTTTTCCTGGTTCAACTATTATCTTACCTCACTTATCTTTAACTGTTAGCACAGATCTTGCCTTCTTACTTCCCGATAATAACTTAACCTTGCTGTATAGAGCACCAATTTCACCCTTCTTCTGTAAACTTTCCATATCCTCACATTGCGTTTTCCACCATTCTTCTTTTGCTTTATTTGTGTCCCTTTTATATTTATTGTTTAACTCTTTTTACTTCATTTTGCCTAATTGTGTGTTTACATTCTTCCATCTTCTTCTCTCATCCATCTTTGCAATCATCTCATCCGTTATCCATGGTTTCCTTATCCCTTTTCCGTTAACGGTTCCTTTTGTGTCTTTTGCGGCTTCCGAAATCCCTTGTTTGTTACATTTCCATTTTTCTTTGATAGTACTCAGTTCTTTACCATCATTTTCTCTACAGCCGGCTGATACTCCTTCCTCATTAATCCATTTACTGCTTCTAAATTCCATTTGCTAATCCGCCGCACTTGCCTTATCTTCTTGAAACGGACGTTATATTTCATAACTACTAAATTGTGGTCAGAGTCCGTATCCGCTCCTGGGAAACTGCGAATTTATCACACTGTTCCTAAACCTGTAATCCATGCCATGCCATGTACATGCCATAATTAAATCTAACTGATACCTTTCTGAATCACCTGAAATTTTCCATGTATACCTACGTCTTTTGTGGTGTGTAAACCATGTGTTGGTGATGACCCACCTGCAGCGTTAGGCCAGATTCCTCACCTTAGGTGGGAGAGAGTTTTGTGTTGAACGTTCTTGTGGTGGTGGTGTTTCGCCTGGCTACTTGCTAGAAACTAGCTTGCACGTTCGTGATAAATTTCTTGCTGCATCCTAGGGTAAAATTATTTGTTGTAGTTAAGCGTATTTACTTGCATGTTTGTGGAGTGAAGGGAGGTAGATGTGTGGTTGCATGCGCGTCGAATGATGGGATGTTACGATGAATGTATGCACTACTGTAGATTGGGGTTTGCATGTGTGTGTTGGTTTTGAATGCGGTATTTCTTTTTCCCTTTTTTGGGTGGTGACCTAACACCCCCCGTCACACGCCCTTGCGGCGGCTTGAGGGGTATTATGTAGATGTAGATGATGACTAACCCCCGTCTCCTGCAGAATTCAAATGCTTTCTCCCCGCGTTCATTCCTCGAGCCTAACCCATAGTCCCCCACTTCACCACCATCTCTTCTTTCGCCTACCATCGCATTCCAATCCCCCATCAATATCAAATGTTTCCCTGCAGGAACACACGCCATTATATCCTCTAACTCATCGTATATCCGATCGACTTCTTCCTCCTTGTGGTTACTCGGTGGCATGTATACCTGAACAATGACCAAGTTCGTCGTCTCTGCTTTAAACTCTTTGAGTATGATTCAATCCGTTGCTTGCTCTATGTTGACTACGCTTCCCCCTACCTCTTGATTTAATATTACGATAAACCCTCGTTGGCTCTCGTCCCCACCGCTGTATACAGGGTTCGTCCCGAAAATAAGTGTCTTGACAAATAAATCTTTTTTGACAAAAGGGGAGTCGTCCACTACGAATTTGTACCTGAACGACAAACTGTAAATGCTGCATTTTACGTCCAAGTGCTCGACAGGCTTCGAAAACGAGTCGCCCGCGTCCGGCCAGCGATCAAAAACATCTGGCGGCTGCATCACGACAATGCGCCGTCTCACTTGTCTTGTCGGACTTCTTGGCCAAGCACGGCGTGGCAATGCTGCCGCACCCGCCCTACAGCCCGGACATGGCACCACCGGACTTCTTTCTGTTCCCGAAGATAAAGATGAGTTTGAAAGGAACGCGATACGGGACTTTGGACGCCGTCAAAGAGGCCGTGACGACGTGTCTTCGAGAGGTTCCCGATGATGCCTTCGTGGGAGCGTTCCAGGAAGGGGAACGCCGCTGGAACAAGTGTATCGACTCACAAGGGTCCTATTTTGAGGAATATTAGCTTAAGTTATGTAAAAGTGTAATGCATGTTTTTACCTGAGCTCAGTACACTTATTTTCCGGACGAACCCTGTACGACAGTATATAATAAATGGGCAATAATAGTGATATTTGCTAAACATTGGAAAGGAGACAGAAATAGTACATAAAAATTATTGTAATACTTGTCAAGGATCTCTTTAATATCGAGTTCTATCTACCCTGCGCAGACAATTATAGCGTTTTGCGGATAAAGCTTTTATATTCGGTTTTCTCTGTTGCATATTCATTTATCGTATTCCTATCCATGCAAGTTTAATTGAGGGATATTATTGTGTGCATCAGTGTAGCATCCTATAGCTTCATTCTCTGGGCTTCTTGTTTTGGCAAGGATTCTACGTACTTTTGTTTTTTTTAATATCTGTCTGGATTTAACTCATGTGATAAATACGATTGGAATGACATATTTGTGTTTCGGAAAGTTCTCATTCAAGGTTCTATATTCGCATAAGTGTGACACTTTCGGAATGCTACTTGGGATTTTAAACAAATTTTGGCTGCTTTATATCCTGTATGTCCATTTACGAATCCTATATTTTCATTTTGCTTCCAAAAATTAAAGAGATTTAGTAAAGAATCGTTTTATAACTATTGATGAGCAGCACCTTTACTTCTCTACGTCTTTATCCTACATTTCCCGCAATTTTGCTTCAAACAAAATCTCATTTAAACAGAACAGAATATACCTCGAAAAACTTACAAAATAAATATTTGCAAAAGACTTTTTAAATCCTATAACCAGAGTGTTAAATCCTGCAACTGCAGGTGCAAGGTTTTGTAAATTTACAATTTATTAGGGCTTCATAATGCGTCCACAGGTGTGAAATAATTATTCGGATAATTAACTGTTGATAAAGTTTGGATATGTCGTGCGGAAAAGCACTTACGCAAGATTAATAATTACAAGTTTCTATATAATGTGAGTTACAAACTGTCCTATAAAATTTAAATTGTAGTAACACCGATTTTACTGTTGTCAAGTGTCGCAATGTAAGAAATAAATATCAGATAATGAAAAATTCCCGTCGTTAATAAAATCTATAAAAAAGCCATTATTCTACCCTTCCCGGCCGATTATGGGTCTCTAATTATGATTTTTATCAAGATTTCTGTTGCGGGTTGTATGCGATGAAGTTATGGAGCAGTTTGTGACCCATCAAAGATTTGACTGCTCCCTGGCCTTCCTGAATTTTTCTGCACGCAATCTCTGCTCCATCAATTCGCCGTGGATATCTATTCAAAGTGACTGAACGAAAATGAATGACTATGGTTCCACTTCTATTTTGCTTCAGTAAAGCTTTTGATCGTGATACATTCTTTATGTCTTAAAATGAAATAAATGACTTTTTCTTGCTCTGCGCTGAATTGGTTTCACCCTTATTCGGGAGATCGAAGCCAAGCAGAGAATTTCTCCATCGGAATTCTTTCCAGATTTAATGGTTCTATGTTCTATTTGGAGACCTTTTCTGATATGTCCTTCGATTTTATTCCCTAACTCTCAAAAGGAAACATAAACTGCTAGAATGCTGGAGGGTAACAACCTGCTAGGTGTGACACCATTGCTATCATCACGAACCCGGTACTGTTGTAACAAAAGTTGATACAAATGTCTATTTTATCGTTAATTATAAAGATCTTTCTTTCTGAGATGTAGCTAAACATATGATATCATACTGGGGAGTTCATGGCATACCAATGAAACCGATCTTTATAGAATTTCCAAAACCAAAGCTAGAGTAATGTTAATACCGTATTTTACTCGTCGTAGAATTATAAAGAACCAATCTTATTTCAAACTACATCAATATGAACAAATCAAGACTTGGACGCCGTCAAAGAGGCCGTGACGACGTGTCTTCGAGAGGTTCCCGATGATTCCTTCGCGGGAGCGTTCCAGGAATGGGAACGCCGCTGGAACAAGTGTATCGACTCACAAGGGTCCTATTTTGAGGAATGTTAGCTTAAGATATGTAAAAGTGTAATAATTTTTTTTTCCTGAGCACAGTACACTTATTTTCCGGACGAACCCTGCGTTATTCTATAATTATCACTCCAGTAATCCCTGCTATCCTTCCATCTCACCTCGCATAGACCTAAAACATCTATATTACCTCTTTCCATCTCTCGCTTAATATTCTCTAATTTGCCTGTCCTCAACATTGTCCTGACGTTCCATGTTCCTATTCTATTTACTTTCATTCTCCTCTTGTGTTTGTCTATTTCTCCTTTGGTTGGTGTAACAGCTCCCTAACGCCATCTCCAGGGCAATGGATCGGAGCACTTTGGCGGTTTATAAGATCCCAGATTTCAGTGTAAAGTACATTTTCTCGAGCTCAAGTGGTTAGAGCATCCGCCCGGCAAGTGGGGAGATCCGGTGTTCAAGTCCCAGTCGAAGAAAATATTTTTACATTTGTGATCTGCTCAAATCGTCCTTCCCCACCTCTCTTGTGTTCGTCTTTAATGTGTGTTCCTCAGCGGCAACGCCTGGCCACGAGTCAACATTCTGCGGGAAGAGGGCCGTGAAGCGTCCGTCCGTGTGGGACATCCACGAGTCTGCGAGGGGCAGTCCTCCGGGGATGGGGATAATATTTACAAGGTTTCTTCCACGCACACCCAAGCAAGACAAGAGTACCGCTCGCTTGTCTTCCTTACAACGAAGTTTCACCCACCCTTCCGGGGATATTAATGGGCGGCAGTTCGCGACCGATACGCGACCGGTACGCGACCACCTCCCAGCACACATCCTCATGCCTCGCCCCGTGTATTCCGCCTATTAGGAAAGGGCAATGCGTAGGTACGTGCGTATCACCGATACGTTGGGTTAATCACTATCTTTACCCTCCCTCTCTTCCTGTAAGCAATTGACATTAAATGCACTCATTCAATGAATGCTTTTTCCGAGGGATTTCCCTTGAAATCCAAGAATTAGGAAATTTAATTGATGTGCTGACACTGATTAATTTGACAGCTGCTTATAGGAGAGACAAGATAACACGCAGTTGAAGGAAATGGTTCAAAGTATGACCTCCAATCGTCAATATTTTCCTGATGCCTGGCTTCACGAAATATCCCAGGTTTTACGGAACCATAAAAACTCAAAAAAACACGTAAGGAAATAATTATAAGGATAAACCTGGCAGAAGGATTGAATTTCATTTCTATTTGTCTTCGTTTTCTATTAATCCTAAAACATGCCTCGCCCGGTTTGCAGAAATCGGATTTAAATTTAAACAATTAGGTCTGTAGCTGCAAGTACGAACATTATCAAGTAGATATTGCTTTGACAATTCAGGCCCTGTATGTCGGTTGTTTTCGTCTCAATTGTGCAATAATCTCGTGTAATGAAGACCATAGGAGCCCCTCATCCTCCCTTGCCGAGAATGACACCCGACCGCGTGGGCCGAGTCCAGGAGCTGCAAAGATTTGCCTTTTCTTCGTATCCATGTTCATAGGGAGAAAAATTATTGAAATGGTTTCCCTTTGCCATTATCAGTTAGGGTTTTCATTAACATTACGCAATCACTTAACTGTCCTTCAGTTCTGTCATACGCTATGCAACCATATTTCTGAGAAACGGTTGATGCGCGTCCTGCTTTTCTTCTGGCACCTCCCTTCGACCTATTTAGAATAGGTGACTCTACCTGAAGTAATTATCGTGCCCTCTTCCAAATCAAGCCGTAGATGGGGTGTTCGAAACGCGCAAACCCTTCCACCATTTAGGATACGCTGAGAGACGTAATCAGAGGTCTACTCCGGTCCACAATATTTCGGATGATGTGAGGGGGTTTATATTCGTACTTAACTCGGTGGAGACAGGTGCGCGAACGATTCAATTGGCAAAGAGTAAAGGGAAGGACAGATAAGGGGAGGGCTCTCTCTCCTCCATCGAACAGGGAAGCTTGTTTGCACGGAAGTGCACTCTCCCCAATAGGAAGCGGCCTCAACTTGGAATTTCCTGGACCAAAATCAGCCGTAAATCTACATAGTATCCTGAAAATCACCACTAGGGCGTGGGTCAAGGTCGAAAACTGCCAATGACGGGTTTCCCCTACCCTTAAAATTACCCCGTCTCTTGAACTTCTTTCCCCGTGAGATGCCATCGCCACGTAGCGGGAGCAGACTGGTTCCCCTCCCCCTCACGTCAAGGTTATGGTCCATTGCGAAGAAGGATAATC
This sequence comes from Hetaerina titia, assembly GCA_037158775.1. NCBI lineage: Eukaryota > Metazoa > Arthropoda > Insecta > Odonata > Calopterygidae > Hetaerina > Hetaerina titia. Next base: position 4,317,244 of record CM073771.1, on the reverse strand, counting down.
GCATCATTCATTTTGCATGGGATACTCTTTCGAGAGAGGGGGAAGATGTTAGCTCTACGTGTCAAGAGTAATCAGGCTCGCTTTCCTATATTAAAAGCGTTTTACGAAAGGAAGAGAATGTTTTCAGCTATTGTTAACAAGGTTTTCGTGACAATGGTGTTCATGACACGGAGTTCCTTCAAAGATTTTTACTTCTAGACCCATCTAAAAACTAGGACCTATTCATATACTAGTTCCTGTTCAAATTTCCTAATATATTAGGAAATGTGAAGAGGGACTTGTTGTAGAGTAGGATATTAGATAGCGTTTTGCTAGGAGAAACGAAATATTTACTTGGTAGTTGTGTCCATCCGAAACACACCTTTTCCAGTAGATTACACAGGCCTACAAAAAAATTTTTTTTGGTGCCGGGAATCTTTGTGATGATTTTAACTATATTTGTAGAGCTGAAAGTAAAAGAAATGTTGGTCAATAACCGCAAATTAACCATCAGAGAAATAGCGGAGGACTTGAACATTGCCTATGGATCCGCCCAAGACATTGTGGTTAATGATTTGGGTTTCCGTCGTGTAGCAGCAAAGTTGGTGCCAAAAGACCTCAATTTCATGCAAAAAAGAGACCGTGTTGACGTCGCAAAAGACATGATTTGCGAGGCTGAATCCGATCCCACATTCATCAAAAGGATCATTACTGGAGACGAGACGTGGGTTTATGAGTACGACACGCAATCCAGACATCAGGCAAGTAAATGGCGTTCACTAAATGAGCCGAGACCAAAAAAACCACGTCGTTTTCAGTCAAAAAAGAAGGCAATGTTGACGGTTTTCATGGATTACAACGGTGTAGTGCATCATGAATTTTTGCCAGAAGGCCAGACAGTAAACAAAGAGTATTATTTGGGCGTTATGAGACGTTTGCGTGAAGCAATCCGCCGAAAGAGACCAGAAATCGTCGCACAGTGCGTCGAGACCGTCGCACAGTGCTGTCATTATTCGTAATTTTTTGACGAAAAATGCAACAAATACCATCCAACAGCCACCGAATTCACCTGATTTGGCTCCCTGTGACTTCTTTCTGTTCAATCGAGTTCAAAAACCATTACGGGGAACGCGTTTTAGCAGCCGAGAGGAAGTAATGGAAAAATCGCAGGAAGCACTGATGGACATACCGAAAACCGAATATAAAAAATGTTTCGAGGATTGGATCAAGCGCTGGCATAAGTGTGTTGCAGTCGATGGGGATTACTTTGAAGGGGACAATATAGATTCAGATGAATAAACTTGTATTTTTAATTTTCTGAATAAATTCCGGGAACTTTTTGATCAAGGTAGTATTTCTATATTGTAGGCTAATGATATAATTATTAATGTAATATTCCCATATCATCATGTAGAAGATTTTTTTACGTAAGTAAAAACATATCTATATCTTGAAAACTATAGCTGAAAGGAAAAAACTAGTGTCATAATTGGATTCAGCACCCCAATTGTTCTTTAAATCAGCATTAAAAGCTCCGGCACCAAAACCACTGTTGGCCTGTGTTATCCATTGATAATTTGGAAATGAATCGTATATTCCCCAAATATTTCATTATTTGTTTGATATAGTATATCATGTGAGGATTACAGAACAATAAGTTTGAAATCCCACGCAGCTAAAGTTATTCTCAGGATCATCAACAAAAGGATAGAGAGTAAGGCAAATGATTGCTTAGGGGATGATCAGTTTGGGTTTAGGAAGGGAAGAGGTACGCGTGATGCCATTGCAGTAATGAGATCACTAATCGAGAGGAATATAGAATACAATCAGGACGTATTTGCCTGTTTTGTAGATTTCGAAAAACGTTTGATAGAATGAATTGGGAAAAATTAATGCGTGTATTGCAGAAAATAGGAATGGATTGGTGGGACAGGAGACTGATACGCAATCTGTACATGTCTCAGACTGCTCAGGTGCGAGTGGGGAACGGAGAATCCGGATGGGCAGTGTTAGGAAGAGGGGTAAGGCAGGGTTGTCCATTGTCACCGGTGCCGTTCAACGTATATGTGGAGGAAATGATTAAAGAGGCATGGCAAGAACTGGAGGTAGGAATGAAAGTCGGAGGGGAATTCGTAAAATCGGTTAGGTTTGCTGATGACCAAGCATTAGTTGCTCAGTCAGCCAAGGGGTTGCAAGCATTGCTGAGTGAATTGGAGGTTCAGTGCGATTAATATGGGATGAGAATCAATATTAATAAAACAAAGGTTATGCGATTTTCCAGAAAGAAAAAGGCTAAGTTAAATATGAAAATAGGCGGGGAAAAAATAGAGTAGGTAGAGCATTTTACATATCTCGGAAGTGTTTTGGGCCAATACGGTCAAAGTGGTAGGGACGTAAGGAGAAGAATTGCACTAGGAAAGGAGGCTTTCTCAAGGAGGAGGGAAATTATGACGGGGACGTTGAGTAGGGATGTTAAGACAAGACTCGTAAAAACTCTGATATGGAGCGTAGCTATGTATGGTGCGGAAACGTGGTCACTGAAGCAGGAGGATAGACGTAGATTGGAGGCTTTTGAAATGTGGGTGTGGAGAAGAATGGAGAAGGTGAAATGGACCTAAAGGAAAACAAATGAGGAATTACTGGAGATAGTGGGTGAGGAGAGGGGTTTGTTGAGAGAAATCCTATGGAGGCAGGAAAAATGGATGAAAGGCGTATTGAGCGGTAGTGGAATGTTGAAGAAGGTAATAGAGGGGAGAATGTTGGGCAAGCGAGTTAAGGGCAGGGACAGAATAGGGATGTTGGACGGGATGAAGGGAGGAAAGAAGTACACAGAGATGAAGAGGGACCTGATATAGATTAGTTTGATAGGTGGGGAGTCACAAAATGTTTATTTGATAGTTGTGTCCATCGAAAAACCTACCTTAAACGGTAGGTTACCTAATTAATTATGTTTTTCGTTTATCTCCTAGAAAATCCTCTTCCTGGGTCATAGGATATGCATAGGTGAGTTGTATTTTATTTGTCACTGTTTTTATATAGCTTGTCAACAATACCTAGGGATTGAATTTAGGTGTCATTTCAAAATTTGAACCTTAAATCCTAACGTCCTTACTTCTAGGAATAATTTCATTCAAAATCGGAGCTTCGAGTTTGTGAAGCTTTACGAGAGGGTGATTGATTGAAATTATCCGTACGTACGTAGGTCTGGACCCTGAAAGTTTTCTTAACTCTCAGACCGACAGTAACATTCACCAAGGTTTGCAGCCATTTGGAATGGTAGAAATTAAATTGTCTCAAAGTGGAAGAATTTCTCGGGAGGGAAAAAGGGAAGCGTTGTGAGGATACGTGATTTCGGACCCGAATAAACGTTGTGACGGTAATTTCGGAACGAGGATTAGTTAGTTCTCTTCCTTCTCGAGTCATGGTATTAACATTATCTTATGAACAGAAATAATATTTATGCGCCAATCTATGTGATATTTTACCATTAGGTATAAATTTGGAGTGCGTTTAACTTCTTCTAATATCAATTTTGGACGTATCAATATTTTACACCACATCCCATCTTCTCCCCTGGAGGATGAAAAAAGCGAATCACAGCATCGCATTATCATTACGGGTTGCCATGGGAACGTGCCTTTCTCCCCGCTTGCTACCTTTAAATATTTGCGTGGCAGTTGTTTCGCTTACATTCATATATTTCCTTTTATTTGCTGCCTGACCTGGCGCCCCACTGCAGTAATTATAGGGCGATGGACCGCTACAAGTCCGCAAAAAAAAGAAAGAGGCGTAGTCCCTCCGGAGCAGCTAAGCTTTGTTGTCTTTTATTCGTTTTATTGGCGAGAACAGCTTATGCAAGTGGTTTGATTCATTTGTCTGGACTACCTCCATCATTCTCTCCGGCTCTTTTTTTATTGCTTGGGCGATTGGGCATGAGAGGACGCTTCTCCTTCACTGGCATTGGTGGCTTGACGCAAGGGGCGTCATCGTTTTTCTTACTAATCAACACTTCTATTCTAGCCAATGAAATATTATGCTTATGTTTATTATGGAATATTTTAATATTGAGAGGAAATCATTTTTATTTTTTATTATGTTTGTTTCGTTATTGATTATCTCTTAGGTAGCCAATTTAGCTAATGTTAATGAACCCTTGCCAATTTGTCTCATTGCTATTATTTATGTGACATTGTAGAAAATTACTTGCACATACCCGTACGGTATATACTATTTTTTTTATAATATCGCAAGGTGTATACAAAAATGTCAAAATTCTTTTCCTTTATTCTATGGCTAATTGCCAGTTTTAAGTTAGTTGATATCTAGTTTTTAATTATTGAGGAAATATTTACGTGAACATCGTTTGGAATTATTTATAAAACCTTTTAAGTGGTGTTTTTAAAATGTATCTTTTGTTTCATAAATATTGGTTTCATTAATAGCTCTTAATAGGATTCTGACGATGGATTGAAGCCACCAACGAATTCCGACTTTTGGCCAAAGTAATGGGGATTAGAGATTTCAGTGTCAGAATCAGTCGACTTGGCGGAATTTTGGTAATTGCATTCCGGTACACATCAGCGTCAAAGTAACGTTCGAGACTCTCGCGCCATTCTTTGGATGAGAGGATTAATCGTTCTTGGGAATATCAGTTTAAGCTATAAACATATCACCTTTCTTGCAAAAGCTCTTTGATTTGACAGCTGGTGAAATGTTTTCCGACTTAATCGAATTCTATCTCCTTGAGATTTTAGTATTTCCTGTGAATTCAAATGAAAATCATGACGAATATAAGCCACGAAATTTAATGTGAGGTTATCTGCTTGTAATTTCACCTCAAGTCATTGATTAATTTGACTTGGTTACTGCGCCGCGACAATTAGCTTAGATTGGAGGGAATTAGATCGTTTGGACCGTTGTTGCACAGTGTACCTGATGTTCGTTTTTTGTATTTCATTTCTAGGGCAAATGAGTCAATAGAACTCGCCGTCTATGCCGTTCTTTCCATACTTGGATGCATTAAATGACTATTATTTTTCCAAGCCAGCGGCAGTTTGAGATAATAAGGGCGATCTAGATTCACTCCAGAGTTCATTCATTAAATGTGACACCTTTCCCTTCGCATCTTCCTTTGTAAATTCGAGGAACTCCCTTAGACGGAAAGACATCAAGACGCCAAGTCTCGAAGGGGAAACCGCAGTCGTGGAACCATCACTTAAGCCTTCATTCCGTATCGGAGGACTCACTTGAGCCTTCGGTGTGGCTACCAATTTTTCCAGCGTGACGTGAGCGCATCCGCCACACGCCGAAGGCTTCCACCGGGACGGAATTCCCTTCAAATATGGCATCGCACCCATCCCCCTCCCCTCGAATCCTTTCCCCCGCCTCCTTAGCTCCGTTCTCTTTAATCGCCCGAATCTTTTGTTTTTCCTTCGATCGGACAAAGGGATCTAAATGATCGCCTAATACGGAACGCGAAGTAAGCCGCGCACATGCGGGCCCACGACTCCATGAGGCTGGTCAGGAAGGTTTTCCTTTCATCATCCCTGCCACAGCTTCCTCGCCGCTCCTCCATCCGAGGTCAAATCCTTCGTGCCTTCACTGGGCTCTTCCTCCCTCTCCTGTCACATTCTCCTCCCCACCACGCCACTCTTTCTCTCTCCCTCGCCCGTCCACGATGCTTTTCCTTTTAGCGATGCTTTGAATGTAATTACAGGGGACCGCCCTTCCCGGTGTCCGCTAATTCTAAATGAGGACGCTCGTCCACCTCCCTCATCTCTAGTTGGGGTCCTCTCCTCATTTCCCCAATCGTTCCCCCCGGCCCTCCCTCCCTCCGCTCCGCCCAATTCGCCTTCCCCTTTCAACTTGTTTCTCATTTTTTTCATCCCCTCCTTTCCCTCTTCTCAATCAGTCTTTCCGGGTCGTCAATCCCGGAAGTTGGCTACTTTTTCGTCATTTTCAGGGATATTTCCAACCCAGCTCCAATAAAGCTCATGATTTAAGCTCATTCTGGATAAAGCCGACGATGGAATTCAAAAGTGTTTTTTTTGCATGGAAAATGAAATTATAACGGGAACAGAAAGGGGTACAATTACGTAGTTTACTTTCACCACCCTTACCATGAAGAAGCACCGCATCCATCCCAATCTCTCCTCAATTACCGCGCGTCAAGTTTGCACATCTTTACTTCTTCAACCATCCTCGGATATTTCCGTCCCCCAGGAGACTTCGGCCACTCCCAAATTTCCAGGTCGTCTTCGATATGGGTAGCACACGGCAATTCTGTGCGGAGTGAATATCTCAATCGGTCCTCACACGTTATCATGATCCCCAGATTTCCCACCGTTTCCTTTCGTCCGGGTCCCTTGCCATTAAATGGATGGAACAAGCTCATTTCAAACATAAATGCACCCTCGGGGGAGGCCGTTCCGAGAAGGTTCCCGGAAATGAAAAGGAGGGTCGAAGAGTATTGTTTGAGATTGACGAGTGCAACAGAAGCATTACTTGAGGGAGAGGAGTGTTATGTAGTGTTATTAGGGCTCCGGTAGCTTAGTATTGCTGCTGATAATTGAATCGGGTGGGGTGAGGGGTGGAAAGGGTGGGAATCGGGGGAAGGGTCAAGGCTGATGTATTGGGGTCATTGGGCAGGAGGGAGTGTGTGGCGGGGAATAGCTTCGAGGTCAATTCGGGCAGAATTGAGGTGTCTTTTGCGTTCTTTACCGGTTCTTATCAAACGTGGGCTCAGCGCGAGGGTGTTTTCATTTTTTCCAGAATTGATGCTCTACCAGGGTCGTAGCGATCAAAACAGACTCCCCCCTCTGGAAATTTTCCTTCTTTCGTTCTCATGAAGTGGCGTGTTACGCCCACAGGCATAGCCCTGATTTGAAGCCGAGGTCGTCCTCTGCACCACGCCATTATTTGCACACGTATCCTGGGGGGAGAGAGGAGCCCGTGCCCTAATCGTATTCATTTCACTCCCCTTGGAGTTAAGCGCGAGGTGAACCCTACCTTCACCTATCGAACCAACCAACATTCTGGGTATGTTTTAAGGGCATCGGAAACCTTCACCGTTGCATAATTGTATCACGCTCGCGGAAATTTCCGCGATTGTAAATGGCAAAGTATTGAGAATTCATTCTTGGGTAAAATCACTGATTTTCCTGGCTCAGAAGTTGGTTATACGTATCATAGAGAAACCAGCTAGCTTATCCAAAATGAGGTTCAGCATAATTAATACCCGTAGGAAATTTTTTCATCCACCGTTTAGGAAAAAAATTCTTCCTATTCCTTAATGCCAATAATAAAAAAAATAAATCAGTGAAAACTGGAGAAAAAATTGGCCCGGTTAAAATAATGCTTAGTAATGAGCTTGGTTAAAAAATTAATTAATTACAAATACATTGGCTCCATATAGGTTCTAGGTTATTTCGGTAATCTGTCCTGTTCAAAATTTTATGAAATGCAGCCCTTGTAGACGTGGCGTGCTGGAAAAGAATGAATGATGTTTGTTTCCTCATAATAAGCCAACATTGTAAATTCACAGCCGTACAACCAAATCTTTCCACTGATTGAGCTAAGGCAAACTTAAAACAAACTTTACGAGGTCTGTTCAAAACGTATCGAGAATGTTATGTTTTTTCAAAAGTCATTCATTCATTCATTAATACCTATTTTGTCCCCTTCAAAGTAATCCCCATTAGATATTATGCACCTGCTTCTCCATATGTCACGGTCAACATTCGGAATGCGTCTGCGCACTTAATTTCGTTTTCACACAAAATTTGATACGGATTCTTTGATCCATTTTTTGGGTTATGTAAAAATCGAAGGCAAGCCAAAACACGTCCAAGCAAAACAGATGTCAACAATTAACTGAACATTCGAAATGTTCGAAATATTCGGTGTAAGTGAGAGACATAAGTAACAACATAACGCCACAAAAAATCGAAAATCAAATATACGTAACCTGCGGAAATTCAAGATACTTTTTGAACATACCTCGTATAGTACATCTTTCCCGTACTTGTGCACAGATGTTAAATTAATGTATGGAGAAATGTAATTAAAAATGGTTGTGGAGGTGTACACGATGCATTGCGAATGGAAATCATTTCTGTTGTATTGGTGTCTGACATTGCCCTAAAATTCAGCCAGGGTTACCGTGAGTAACCCTGAAGGACGACGCCCTCGAGGTGTCTCAAATTTCCGTTCGGAATACTAATGCAAAATCTCAAAGAAAGCTTTCCTCCCTCACAAAATCCTTCACGCCTAAATTAAACGAGGCTTATTCGAAAAGTAAGTGCTGTTTCCATATATTTTAAGAGTCATGGATCAGAAAAAGTAGTGCGCATGAAGCACCATCTATTGATTGTTTCCGAAGCCATTAATGGTAATGTTTTGATTCAGTAGTCGTTTGCCTTTTGGTGAATACAGATAGCAATTCTCGCGAAAATCGCTCATCGGCAAGGACGAGAAGCTAAGAATTTTGAGGAGACGACCGTTTTTCAACCGCTTTTGATCTTTGATCACCCAACCTAGGGTGCCGACCTTGCATCTAGCGACTACGAGCGACTCGTGTTTCATCTTCTCACACTTGTAACAGTGGTTTGGTGGCCAACGATGTGAGTGAAGGCGAGGAGAAACTCAAGACCGCCGTTGTCAAACGGTTCAATTCCAAGACGCGAAATTTTATGCTGAGGGATTCAAGAAACTGGTGCAGAGTGCTTGGAAGGAATGGCGATTATACCATACGATATGCGTATGGAAAAGTGAAGTAGATTTGAAGGAAACTAAAGCCGTCAATGTACCGCGTATATGAATGTCTAGTGTCGAATGTTATCGTTTCGTATTTGTGTAATTTCTATGAACCTTGCATTGGTGTTTATACACTCTTATATAATATATGCAGATTACTTTTCTTTATGTCTTATTAAGCACTATCCCCCGACCTCTCCTGCAGGTAATTATATTATCATACGGTCGCTTCAAGAGTTATCATTCCTTGGATTTACATCAAATTGCGGAAAAGCATTAGAAAATATAATAAACTAAAAGTGAATGAATAAATAAAAATAAATTAAATGGTATATTTTAAAGCACAAGGCTATCGTTTCGATTCGAACATCACGCATGCCCGTACTGGGTACTTCAAATGTAATCTTACGGAAACGGAGCATTATATAACTAATTATTTTGCTGGATTCGTTTTGAGGGTAGTGTTGAAATGACTTTCGATGCTCAAATGGCCCTGCTGGCTCAATTCTCTTCAAGATAGGACGTTCAGTCTGTTGCTAATAGAAGGGGGAACGTTGATTTCTAAATGTCTGTCACTTGCTTCCTTAAAGGCTTAGCAACTTCCCAGTTCATGTCAGTACCGGGATAAATGTGATTTTGAGAACCTGCAGATCCTTTCAATTTTCTGTCATACGCCGCGCTTTTGTATGGAAAAAATATTGTCTTGTCTCATAGAGTATATAACCTTTGTATGTTTCACGCCTCAATCCGAATTCAGACCAAATGACGAGTTTGTTTTTTGTACTTGTATTGACTGAAAACTACGCTTATCTAATTAGCATGAATCAGAATAAATTTCATAGACTCACAATTTTATCGTAGAACTTTTATCGTGCGAAATCATTTTACGTCTAACGTTGTAGGAGTGTGCATTTATTTTACGTGTTTTATAATTCCGAGACAAGATGAAAATTAAGTGAAAAAGGGTCGAGGAGTCGGATAACAATCCCGCGGAAACACTTTTTTTAAAGGGTTTAGGGAACGAGGAATGAAATATACCTATTTCCTCCAAACATTCTCATATGGAGGAAATGTAAGAAGAAGCATGGGAAATCCCATCTCCTGGCCAAAGAATCGGGGCACTTGGTCGCATAAAACACCCGCAGAATTCAGTGTAAATTCGTGGTCGGAGCATCGGCCTGGCAAGATCCGTGATTCAAGTTACAGTCAAGGAAATACTTTTGCACTTATTATCTGCTGGATTCCGCCTTCCCCATCTCTCTTATACATTTTTTATGTGTTCCTATCCCTCTTCCTTATGTTTATGTGAATGAATATTTGTTCGTCACATGGCGGATTTTTCGTGTTTGAATGTATGTGTATACACACACCCCCCCTCACACACACATATTATTATTAGGTAATATACCGGTTATGGTTGGTTTTTTTGGATGGACAAAACTAAATATATTAAATATTTTGAGACCCCTAACAAAACACAATCCAGCAACCTACTCTACATAATCTCTTCGGCCAAAGATGGCGATAGAGAGCTGTTTCACCCACCAAAGGAGAAATAGACAACACGCACAATTTTATGTGTTTGCTATCCCCTTTCGTTATATCCATTTCTATGTATGAAGTAATATCTGTTCGCCGTATGGCGGGATTTCGTGTTTGAATGTATGTATGTGTTATATATATTATTAGATAATCTACCGGTTAAGGTAGGTTTTTGGATGGGCACAACTATCAAATAAATATTTGCTAACTCCAAATAATAAAACCCAATCCAGCAACCTACTCTACATCAGGTCCCTCTTCATCTCTGTGTACTTCCTTCCTCCCTTCATCCCGTCCAACATCCCTATCCTGTTCCTGCCCTTAACTCGCTTGCCCAACATTCTCCCCTCTATTACCTTCTTCAACATTCCACTACCGCTCAATACGCCTTTCATCCATTTTTCATGCCTCCATAGGATTTCTCTCAACAAACTCCTCTCCTCACCCACCATCTCCAGTACTTCCTCATTTGTTTTCCTTTCGGTACATTTCACCTTCTCCATTCTTCTCCACACCCACATTTCAAAAGCCTCCAATCTACGTCTATCCTCCTGTTTCAGTGACCACGTTTCCGCGCCGTACATAGCTACGCTCCATATCAGAGTTTTTACGAGTCTTGTCTTAACATCCCTACTCAACGTCCCCGTCATCAACTCCCTCCTCCTTGAGAAAGCCTCCTTGCCTAGCGCAATTCCTCTCCTTACGTCCCTACTACTTTGACCGTGTTGGTCCAAAACACTTCCGAGGCATGTAAACTGTTCTACCTGCTCCATTTTTTCCCCTCCTATTTTAATGTTTAGCTTAGCCTTTTTATATACATACTCAAATATAATGATTGATGAAAAGTGTCACGATACTATGATTGTTTTTTGAACAAAAGTATGGAAGTTCCTTAGATGTGACATTTGACAGGTCCGAATTCCAATGATTAGCTTTTCTTAACTTAACATCTTCATAGTTGTTTTAATCTCTAACTTTTTTAAACCTTTCATATTTCTATGTTCATTGGTCATGCGTCACTTGATTTGGAAACTCGTCGATGTTTGAATTGAAATGATTTACTCGAGAAAATAATGAACTAGTCACGTGCGCGTTCCAAGGCACTTCTGGTTTTAATAATCGTCCCGTGTTGACAAAATAAGCGGGATGTATGGACTGGCGAGCAGTTCAGTGTTCCCGTCTTTCTTATCGTTGGTCTCTGATTGCGGATTAGATAGATGTGTTCCCCCGTGTGCCTTCGTGATGTATCCCTACCCACCGGCGCCAAGGTTTTCAAACGTGGGATGGAATACGCTTCCGTCAACACACGTTGGGAAAGAGCGCCTACTGTTTTCTTTTTTTTTTGAGCGCTCTGTTGCTGCTTTCGGTTGGCGCTCGCTTGTTTTCCGTTCATCGAGACGCAACGCCGGGAGTTTCACCTGGCGTCCGCTCGCCTCCTCTGATACTCCCTTTAAGATCTTGACTCACTCCGCTTCTTATTTTTTTTTTAAACTCCCGAAGTACTCCCCGTTTCCAGCATGTCACGTTCCTTGCGGGGGCACGAAATCCGATTTCCCTTCCCGCGCAAACTAACGAATCACACAGCTCTCTTTCTCTCTTCGTCGCGCGGTGTCTCCCATTGTTTATGTCTCGAGATCACGTGGGTCGGAATCTCTTGTCAGTGTATCCGCTGCTCCTGGCTCCATAACGTTTTGAGGAATCAGGAGGTGGGTGGTGCACAATTGCGTTGGATAGCCTCGGTTCAGAAATGTTCAAATGTGCTGAGTGAAGGAAAGGAAAGTTCTCACGGGTCATGTTTCCTTCCAATTCGAGTCTAATAATGAGGAACGATTCGTCTTGTATGGAGATGATGAGAGAGGTTATTTCGAGAATATTGCACGAGAAAATTTATGGTATACTATTTTTCCTACGAGTAGCTGCAAATCAGAAAAGATCATAGCGTAAATTTTAATGAGAAAAGAACGACAATGTGGTATATGTAGGAATAAGGTAACCTCAGGTGACAATAACTCACAAATACGTTTAATTAGAACCTGGATGAAATAAAACTGTGGAAATATATGAGAACGTATGAATGAAAATAAAAATTGTTTGAAAAAAAAATTCTCGGCCTGGGCCAAGAAACTGAGAGATTGCTGGTGTAGTTACATCCTAATCAAATTTGACCGGGTCACTTTACACAGATGATTTACAAGGCAGGGTTACACTTATGACAATATTGTTCGATATATACTTATTACAGTACTATTCAATATACTTCTGAATATTATTCGACAACACTGTTCAAACCAGGCGTGTGTAAATCAGGAATTTATAAACTCGAATGCCATGACTGTAACAGGAAAAAATGAGGATTACTGCGTTTGAATAAAAAACACCCAAGCACTCTTTTATCTGTTTTAAATTCCTCACTCTTCGCAAAACACCTACTCGAAAATAAAAACCCATCCACATTTACCCCATAAAATTGATACAATCGATAACATTTGAATTGGTCATTCTGGAACAGTTTGGAATCATCCGATAAAATCATAATCCCTGAGATCGATATACAGTTATTACGCAGCTCTTCTCGTATAACATCGTCCGTCCTACTTTATATTCTGCTTCAACATCAACAGGAAGTTATTCAATCCCACATAATAACGATCGACCATACCCTCAGTCACACGCAATCGTTTTCCGCCCTGGGAAAGCCTCTTAGCTCTCCCCCACATCATTATCAGTGGCTCATATACGAGTACTTCAACAAAATTTCCCAAGATGCCGATATTCATCGAAACATGGAACGCTCTTTAATATACATTTTGAGTGGCAGGCTTTCTCCATTATATTTGTCATCGGCTCCTATTTTGTGGTTATTAAGTCCTTCGGTATTTCCGAAAATATGCATTATTATTGTCGCAGAAATTAACCCTAAGGTCCGCGTCCATGGTTGACGGGAGAACGCATTTCGTAATAAACCTTAAAAGTTTGTGAAATTCACACGGATTAGGTAGGGGAGGCAGTTCCTTCCCTCCGGCCCAAAATTCATTTTTTCACTGAGTTACCAGCATATCGTGCCAGTTATATTTTAGATGGCGTCATTCAAAGGGATCAGCTGGTATTCAGACCCAGGATCCTTCCGCCAGTAGGCAAATTCTCCACTCTCTCTCCGACTCAACTGAACGTTTTAAATACCGTGGTTCACAAAATAGTTTTTAATTATAGATGTACCGTCAAAGGGACATCAGTAATATATTGTTCACAACATGTCCATTTTATTAGTATGAAATGCTAATTGAATTTGTTTACTTGTAACAATGAGTGACGCTTGTTCAATTGTAACAGCATGATTAATATTTGTTTTTTCTTTGAAATTTCACCTCGGAACCCCGGTTGGCGACTTCATCCCTATACCATACAACTTCTATTTTATTGACTTGAAGAACTAAGTAAACTTGTTCACTTATGACAATTATTAACGCTTATTCAATTGTAACAACATTAGGAGTTTTGCATTTCTTGTTATTTTGAAAGTTCACCTCGGAACACCAAAATTTTCTTCGAGTCTGGCGGTCTGCGATCTCTGCTTTATACCATTTGTAGTATTTAAGTAATGGTTTGGACCCGAAAAAAAAACAATTTTCCCGAAGTCACTGGGACACGAACCCGAGATGTTTGATAAAGCTCTGAACGCTCTGACGAATAGCCTTCCACATTAGTAAAAAAAATATTGACCGCGTAATTGTAAAAGGGTCACTTCACAATGAAAAACTATTGGGTTTAGGTTATGATATTTTGCTCTACGCCTTACTAAAAGATATTATGGTTGATGTTGGATTACCTATTGAAATAGATTCTATAGAGAAAGAATCTATGGAGATAGAATATTCTAGTTACAAATCCTTAAAGGTGAGTGAACATGCTATTGCCAATATTTTGAAAAAGAGAATGTGTGAATTAATGGATAAAAAAGCCTGTTAGTTATTACTGTCGAATCTTTCCCCATTGCAAATATATCATGTGAGGTGGATTCACTCGTATCGTTGAGGTGGTTGGTGCAGAATTTAGTTATTTAGCGATTTATAATATCATTAATTTTGATTAGGCTCTATATTCTTTTATGATAGAGAGCTCTGGAACATATCTCAGCTCACTGTTTGCTATGCTAGTCGAATGTGATTGACTTGACCTGTGGCAATCAGATGCTCATAAAATGGGAAACGGGAAAATATAAACGAAGTCTGTTAGTCAGTTCCTTGGTTGTGGAAGTGTTTATCCAGCAGACGTGGTGTATTCGATAGGCGGGAGACTTTTTTATGACGTAAATATTTGAAGTGTTCCCAATAATTTCGCTCGACCATTGCGCCGAAGCCCATCCCAGCCGTCCGCTGGGCCCGAAGGCACTTCCTGCTGCAGAGGTGAGAGAGGGCCGGTGAGTCAACTTGCCTTTGCTCCATGATATCGCATCCCTAAAATACTAATTTCAGTGCGTCGTTTTTCTAGGCGTTGGTAGGACTGCCTGGGGGAATATTCCTCCTCGCGGAGGGTCTCGTCCTGCGCCTTCCGATTTTCCCTCCGCTCCTCGTTTATTAATACACGCCGCGGAGGGCGCCACCGCACGTCAATCATCCCGCGCCTTTCATTCACGTCATTATTTGTCCGCCTCACCCCAATTATCGCACGCGCGTTCTTCGTCTATCTCATCTACGCTTCCTCCCTTCCCCTTCCTCCCTATCGGTGTGACCGAATGGGAAGAGGAAAGGAGCAAGGCCAAAAAAATCTGTGACGAAAAAGCATTGTTTTTTCCCTTCCCTGACATGTTTCCATTTTGGCGGCAATTGTGCATAAATCCGACGTTCAGAGGGTGTTATGAAAAATGGTGGACGGCTTAAAATAGAACACGCTAGAGTTAACT
Source organism: Hetaerina titia (assembly GCA_037158775.1). Classification (NCBI taxonomy): domain Eukaryota; kingdom Metazoa; phylum Arthropoda; class Insecta; order Odonata; family Calopterygidae; genus Hetaerina; species Hetaerina titia. The sequence goes on along the minus strand of CM073771.1, from coordinate 4,302,069 downwards.
CGTGACTGATATGTTTTCGCTGAATCCAACTATAAATCCACTATATCTAGATTGGCTAATCCTGGCTACACGTTCATAATATCTCCCAGACTGTTGCCGTAGTAGCAACTGTCGAATCGGCTTACACAGTTAATATAAATTCCACTCATCACTAGAACGATTCGAATTATTGATTCGTTTCATTTTATTCAGACGGGGACTGCGACTGCGGGTAGTATATTTAGTATCGAATTCGGTCGTGACCGAAGTTGTATCATATGAGTTGGTTTGGCGCACTTAATGGTCACCCTTCCATGCAGACTGTTTAAATGAGTCAAGCGCTTGGATAATCGCCGCTTTAGACGACAAACAATATGTTTACCATCATTTCAATTCCCTCACTTTATCTGATCATCCCCGGCAGTTCTATCGTGCATCTGCATGTAGTATACTCCGACTTCGTACTTTGCGTCGTTTTGATCCATGAAACTTTAATCTCCATATCCATGCATATTATCTCCATATCTAATGTTTATAAACGCTATCTCAATATTATGTTATTGAAAGATAATAATTTACCTTTATTTCATGACTCTGTTTATGAGATTCGTTCATATCAATGTTCTAGTAAAGTCCTAGTTGATAACGAGAAAAAATTCATTCCTCCCTTCCTGTCAGCCTTCACGTTAAAGTACGTTGTTTTAATAACTATTCTGTATAATATGATTTTCTTAGGTGCGTATCTTCGTGTCCCAGATCCGAAAAAACCGGGGAATGTCTCTGCTATGGGATGACAAAACTTATTCAACTTTTGTTGTTAATCCGATAAAATATTTTTGGCAGACTTTTTGAAAGAACGTATCTTCTTTCCATTTGAAGTTGTATTATTATTAATTCTGGAAAAGTCTCCAGGTGTTAGGGAGTGACGAGATGACAATGATTTTTAATGCATGGTTTTATTTTTTCTATACCTAATTAGATTGTATACACCAAGTTGATCAGCAATTCTTCAGTTATAATATCGTACATCCGTGGTTTTAGTCCTGTACCCCCAATTTGCAGAACAATGTTTTTTGCGTTCTTAATGAAGTACTTATATAAATTATGTAAATGGAATTAACGCTAGTAGACGCTCATATAAAAGAGGAACTCACTGAGTCTCGAATTTTCAGTGGTCCATCCATCTTTCTCAAGAAGAAGAAGGAACAGAACTTATATATATATATATATATATATATATATATATATATATATATATATATATATATATATATGTATAAGTTCTGTTATATTTACTATTACTACTATTATTATAAGGTGGAGCTGCAGGTGCCCAGAGTGCCTAGCCCGGGAATCAAACCCAGGACCCTCTGGTCCGTAGTCCAACGCTCTACCCACTAGAACACCGCGACCCGCATATGTATATATATATATATATATATATATATATATATATATATATATTCTCATAGAAATAGAGATAAGGAAATGGGAAAGGAACACACATTAAAGACGAACACAAGAGAGGTGGGGAAGGACGATTTGAGCAGATCACAAATTTAAAAATATTTTCTTCGACTGGGACTTGAACACCGGATCTCCCCACTTGCCGGGCGGATGCTCTAACCACTTGAGCTCGAGAAAATGTACTTTACACTGAAATCTGGGATCTTATAAACCGCCAAAGTGCTCCGATTCATTGCCCTGGAGATGGCGTTAGGGAGCTGTTACACCAACCAAAGGAGAAATAGACAAACACAAGAGGAGAATGAAAGTAAATAGAATAGGAACATGGAACGTCAGGACAATGTTGAGGACAGGCAAATTAGAGAATATTAAGCGAGAGATGGAAAGAGGTAATATAGATGTTTTAGGTCTATGCGAGGTGAGATGGAAGGATAGCAGGGATTACTGGAGTGATAATTATAGAATAACGCAGGGTTCGTCCGGAAAATAAGTGTACTGTGCTCAGGAAAAAAAACTTATTACACTTTTACATATCTTAAGCTAACATTCCTCAAAATAGGACCCTTGTGAGTCGATACACTTGTTCCAGCGGCGTTCCCATTCCTGGAACGCTCCCGCGAAGGAATCATCGGGAACCTCTCGAAGACACGTCGTCACGGCCTCTTTGACGGCGTCCAAGTCTTGATTTGTTCATATTGATGTAGTTTGAAATAAGATTGGTTCTTTATAATTCTACGACGAGTAAAATACGGTATTAACATTACTCTAGCTTTGGTTTTGGAAATTCTATAAAGATCGGTTTCATTGGTATGCCATGAACTCCCCAGTATGATATCATATGTTTAGCTACATCTCAGAAAGAAAGATCTTTATAATTAACGATAAAATAGACATTTGTATCAACTTTTGTTACAACAGTACCGGGTTCGTGATGATAGCAATGGTGTCACACCTAGCAGGTTGTTACCCTCCAGCATTCTAGCAGTTTATGTTTCCTTTTGAGAGTTAGGGAATAAAATCGAAGGACATATCAGAAAAGGTCTCCAAATAGAACATAGAACCATTAAATCTGGAAAGAATTCCGATGGAGAAATTCTCTGCTTGGCTTCGATCTCCCGAATAAGGGTGAAACCAATTCAGCGCAGAGCAAGAAAAAGTCATTTATTTCATTTTAAGACATAAAGAATGTATCACGATCAAAAGCTTTACTGAAGTAAAATAGAAGTGGAACCATAGTCATTCATTTTCGTTCAGTCACTTTGAATAGATATCCACGGCGAATTGATGGAGCAGAGATTGCGTGCAGAAAAATTCAGGAAGGCCAGGGAGCAGTCAAATCTTTGATGGGTCACAAACTGCTCCATAACTTCATCGCATACAACCCGCAACAGAAATCTTGATAAAAATCATAATTAGAGACCCATAATCGGCCGGGAAGGGTAGAATAATGGCTTTTTTATAGATTTTATTAACGACGGGAATTTTTCATTATCTGATATTTATTTCTTACATTGCGACACTTGACAACAGTAAAATCGGTGTTACTACAATTTAAATTTTATAGGACAGTTTGTAACTCACATTATATAGAAACTTGTAATTATTAATCTTGCGTAAGTGCTTTTCCGCACGACATATCCAAACTTTATCAACAGTTAATTATCCGAATAATTATTTCACACCTGTGGACGCATTATGAAGCCCTAATAAATTGTAAATTTACAAAACCTTGCACCTGCAGTTGCAGGATTTAACACTCTGGTTATAGGATTTAAAAAGTCTTTTGCAAATATTTATTTTGTAAGTTTTTCGAGGTATATTCTGTTCTGTTTAAATGAGATTTTGTTTGAAGCAAAATTGCGGGAAATGTAGGATAAAGACGTAGAGAAGTAAAGGTGCTGCTCATTAATAGTTATAAAACGATTCTTTACTAAATCTCTTTAATTTTTGGAAGCAAAATGAAAATATAGGATTCGTAAATGGACATACAGGATATAAAGCAGCCAAAATTTGTTTAAAATCCCAAGTAGCATTCCGAAAGTGTCACACTTATGCGAATATAGAACCTTGAATGAGAACTTTCCGAAACACAAATATGTCATTCCAATCGTATTTATCACATGAGTTAAATCCAGACAGATATTAAAAAAAACAAAAGTACGTAGAATCCTTGCCAAAACAAGAAGCCCAGAGAATGAAGCTATAGGATGCTACACTGATGCACACAATAATATCCCTCAATTAAACTTGCATGGATAGGAATACGATAAATGAATATGCAACAGAGAAAACCGAATATAAAAGCTTTATCCGCAAAACGCTATAATTGTCTGCGCAGGGTAGATAGAACTCGATATTAAAGAGATCCTTGACAAGTATTACAATAATTTTTATGTACTATTTCTGTCTCCTTTCCAATGTTTAGCAAATATCACTATTATTGCCCATTTATTATATACTGTCGTACAGGGTTCGTCCGGAAAATAAGTGTACTGAGCTCAGGTAAAAACATGCATTACACTTTTACATAACTTAAGCTAATATTCCTCAAAATAGGACCCTTGTGAGTCGATACACTTGTTCCAGCGGCGTTCCCCTTCCTGGAACGCTCCCACGAAGGCATCATCGGGAACCTCTCGAAGACACGTCGTCACGGCCTCTTTGACGGCGTCCAAAGTCCCGTATCGCGTTCCTTTCAAACTCATCTTTATCTTCGGGAACAGAAAGAAGTCCGGTGGTGCCATGTCCGGGCTGTAGGGCGGGTGCGGCAGCATTGCCACGCCGTGCTTGGCCAAGAAGTCCGACAAGACAAGTGAGACGGCGCATTGTCGTGATGCAGCCGCCAGATGTTTTTGATCGCTGGCCGGACGCGGGCGACTCGTTTTCGAAGCCTGTCGAGCACTTGGACGTAAAATGCAGCATTTACAGTTTGTCGTTCAGGTACAAATTCGTAGTGGACGACTCCCCTTTTGTCAAAAAAGATTTATTTGTCAAGACACTTATTTTCGGGACGAACCCTGTATACAGCGGTGGGGACGAGAGCCAACGAGGGTTTATCGTAATATTAAATCAAGAGGTAGGGGGAAGCGTAGTCAACATAGAGCAAGCAACGGATTGAATCATACTCAAAGAGTTTAAAGCAGAGACGACGAACTTGGTCATTGTTCAGGTATACATGCCACCGAGTAACCACAAGGAGGAAGAAGTCGATCGGATATACGATGAGTTAGAGGATATAATGGCGTGTGTTCCTGCAGGGAAACATTTGATATTGATGGGGGATTGGAATGCGATGGTAGGCGAAAGAAGAGATGGTGGTGAAGTGGGGGACTATGGGTTAGGCTCGAGGAATGAACGCGGGGAGAAAGCATTTGAATTCTGCAGGAGACGGGGGTTAGTCATCATCTACATCTACATAATACCCCTCAAGCCGCCGCAAGGGCGTGTGACGGGGGGTGTTAGGTCACCACCCAAAAAAGGGAAAAAGAAATACCGCATTCAAAACCAACACACACATGCAAACCCCAATCTACAGTAGTGCATACATTCATCGTAACATCCCATCATTCGACGCGCATGCAACCACACATCTACCTCCCTTCACTCCACAAACATGCAAGTAAATACGCTTAACTACAACAAATAATTTTACCCTAGGATGCAGCAAGAAATTTATCACGAACGTGCAAGCTAGTTTCTAGCAAGTAGCCAGGCGAAACACCACCACCACAAGAACGTTCAACACAAAACTCTCTCCCACCTAAGGTGAGGAATCTGGCCTAACGCTGCAGGTGGGTCATCACCAACACATGGTTTACACACCACAAAAGACGTAGGTATACATGGAAAATTTCAGGTGATTCAGAAAGGTATCAGTTAGATTTAATTATGGCATGTACATGGCATGGCATGGATTACAGGTTTAGGAACAGTGTGATAAATTCGCAGTTTCCCAGGAGCGGATACGGACTCTGACCACAATTTAGTAGTTATGAAATATAACGTCCGTTTCAAGAAGATAAGGCAAGTGCGGCGGATTAGCAAATGGAATTTAGAAGCAGTAAATGGATTAATGAGGAAGGAGTATCAGCCGGCTGTAGAGAAAATGATGGTAAAGAACTGAGTACTATCAAAGAAAAATGGAAATGTAACAAACAAGGGATTTCGGAAGCCGCAAAAGACACAAAAGGAACCGTTAACGGAAAAGGGATAAGGAAACCATGGATAACGGATGAGATGATTGCAAAGATGGATGAGAGAAGAAGATGGAAGAATGTAAACACACAATTAGGCAAAATGAAGTAAAAAGAGTTAAACAATAAATATAAAAGGGACACAAATAAAGCAAAAGAAGAATGGTGGAAAACGCAATGCGAGGATATGGAAAGTTTACAGAAGAAGGGTGAAATTGGTGCTCTATACAGCAAGGTTAAGTTATTATCGGGAAGTAAGAAGGCAAGATCTGTGCTAACAGTTAAAGATAAGTGAGGTAAGATAATAGTTGAACCAGGAAAAATCCAAGAGAGATGGAAGGAATTTATAGAAACACTGTATGGTGAAGAACTTAGGCCGAAAAGGTTAGGAATAGAAAAGCAACATGACGTAGAAGAAGATAGTTTAGGTCCAGGATTACTCGACGATGAAATAGAAAGGGCATTCAAGGAGAATAAAGCAAATAATGCCGTGTGGGTGGACAATATACCTGTAGAACTGTTGAAATGTTTAGGAAAAGGTGGGAAGAAGGCCATATATGGACTGATTCGTAGTATTTATGAGGAAAGAATCTGGCTGGACGATTTTGTGAAGTCAGTGTTAGTTCCTATTCCGAAAAAGGTAAAGGCTACATCATGTGAGGATTACAGAACAATAAGTTTGATATCCCACGCAGCTAAAGTCATTCTCAGGATCAACAACAAAAGGATAGAGAGTAAGGCAAATGATTACTTAGGGGATGACCAGTTTGGGTTTAGGAAAAGAAGAGGTACGCGTGATGCTGTTGCAGTAATGAGATCAATAATTGAGAGGAATATAGAATACAATCAGGATGTTTTTGCCTGTTTTGTAGATTTCGAAAAAGCGTTTGATAGAGTGAATTGGGAAAAATTAATGCGTGTATTGCAGAAAATAGGAATGGATTGGAGGGAAAGGAGACTGATCCGCAATCTGTACATGTCTCAGACTGCTCAGGTGCGAGTGGGGAACGGAGAATCCGGATGGGCAGTGTTAGGAAGAGGGGTAAGGCAGGGTTGCCCATTGTCACCGGTACTGTTCAACGTATATGTGGAGGAAATGATTAAAGAGGCATGGGAAGAACTGGAGGTAGGAATGAAATTCGGAGGGTAGTTAGTAAAACCAGTTAGGTTTGCTGATGACCGGGTTTTGGTTTGTCAGTCGGCCATATATGGTTAGAGCAAGTCGAATGATCCGGTGTTCAAGTTCCGGTCAAGGAAATATTTTTACACTCGTGGTCTGCTTGATTCCACCTTCTCCACCTCTCCTGTGTTCGTCTTTTATATGGTTGCTTATCTATCTCCATGTCTCTATTCCATTTTTTTTGTTTCTTTCCCATATTTATGAAATAGCCGCTCTAATTTTTCAAACAAAATTTATTTAAAAACCTACAAAACAATTGTCCCTATGTGTAGTACAATTCATTTAGCTAGAGAATTTTTTCACAATTCTCAATCGATTTTAGTTTTAAAATCGAAGCGGAAAAATTAAACTAGAGTTTGTATAGCATATAGCCTGGACGTACTCTTTTGTATCTCCTGTAATGGATTTGGCTGTAAACGAAGATTTTTCAACTCACATTTCCAGTGTGCCACATCCTTCTGGCCTTGCTCCACGCCGACGCCACCTCGCTCTTCTTTTCCATCATTTTCTTTTCAAGTCATTTTGAATTGCTCTTGCTTATAAGGTCCCTTCCGGTATTTATCTCCCTTCGCTCCATGAATTGAAGTGCCACTCTACGCGTTGTGTCTCGCTCTCCTTGTCTCTTCCTCACTCGAGAGTTTCAATTTAAACACTTAGGAGGGCGCACCTCCGACGCGCGGTAGTTATGGCGACCCGGGAAAGTGAGACGAGGAAGAGGGAGCGCATCATTCTCTGGCGCGCCTTTTAAAGACGCTCGATCCCATACCGAGACCATTACAACGGTCGACTTACAATGCGTCGTAGACTGCGATAAGGTCGCAGTCATTAGAGCCAATGATCGCGTAGAGGGAAGGATGCATATCTTTCTATCTATGCCTTTTACTATTCCGACCATTCGTCTGAGGAATTAATTGAGTAATATTCCTAAAGCCAGATCTGGTTGTTCTCGAGAGGTTATGAGTGCGGAAGATAAAATTTTGCATCGGCTAGTCGGTTTTGATCAACCTAGTCGCCCAGCGGAAAGATCAGGGGCCTCTTAAATTGAGTATTAGAAGAAAAGGTCTTCTTTGAGTTGAAGATTTCGTATCATAATTATTATTATGTGACGGGGACTCCGTAATCCCTTAATGTATATCTATGTTGTATATTTTTGCCTGTTCCAAAATGTTCTACCTTATGCTCCCTTTGCTCGTGTTTCTTTCTCGTGAAATAATTGGGTGGCATGGCTACTAGATTTTTATTTAGCTTCCAAGTAAACCAGTTGCCTTATATTCCAATAAGTTTTTAGTGTGCTCATAAAATGCATACATCATTTTGAAGTGTTTTTATTGGACTGCATGTTTTATTAGTCGAATACGTGAACTGTTCATCACTTTCCAAATACTATCTCAGGTTTTATATATTTAATATGCCGTGTCTCGAGGCATGCCATCGAAGTCAGCCTTTTTCCATAAGAAATGTTTGATAATTATTCAGTTTTATATCTTTGTAGCGAAGCGGCTTCCGGAATCACTCCTGGGTTTAACATTCCCAGAGGCACCCTTCGAGATCAAATCCCAGTGATCGGCAGTTGGAGCAACGGAATTTCATTCGTAACAGCGACGCCATGAACTACATACGCGCTCTATATACGGTGGTGGGACCGAGGGATAGTCATTCCACTTCCGCCGCCTGGTAATGTAATCCGAGGAGGAATATGCGGAAGATCAGGTCAACGTTTCAGGCCACTGGACTGGGAACAAACAGCCGTGGTAGCGCTAAGACAATGGTCCTGCTCCGGAGTGGAAGCTCGACGCAGAGAGACGGCTGTAGCTAGCTCGAGATTCTAATCTGCTCTCTATACTCGTAATAATTTCCTCTTTAGTATAGAGCCCGGAAAAACCCTAATAGCTGATTGAAAACATCATTTTTGAGGAAACAGGGTATGCGATTGACTTGTTTAATTAAATGACTTCTGTTTATAAGTATTAAAAAGCGATATTAAGGAATTCCATTGTTCAAAATAAGGTTTTCGTGCAGACGAAAGATAAAATCTCTGACATTTCGTCTGCATTGGAATGCTTAGGATTATGGGTTTGTACTCGTATATGGATTTTTAAAAAATGGGTTCCACAAAAGGACAAAATATGAGGTGTTACATGTGGAAAAGGAGCGGACGTGACATAGAGTTATACTTTAAAACATCTTAGGAGGGTTACGTGTTTGGGGAGAGATAATCCCATTGCTTCAGAAAATATGTTGAAAATGAATTGACTTTCTGAAATATTTGTAATTCTATTAAAAATAATAGATCTTCTGCAATAATAATATTGTTTGTGCCAATAAATTAATTGTGAGATGTTCCTTATGACCAGAAACAATTCTAATATAAAAGCGTCCTGATCCATACGAGTTTCTCAGTGATCTCGAGTTGGCGGATGTAACTCGAAATTGGGGAACCGATGAAAAATACTTCGAAATAGGAGAGTCTTTGAAAATGCTTTGAATTCCCAGAAGGTACTGGTCTTATTTTTCGATTTACAATATTTTTGGGGCATCAAAAAGGCTTTTTAATATCATGTGAGGTTTTATTTTGAGATTGCCATTATATATACTAGAATATACATGCGAATCTTATTTTTTTACCCATGAGTGGCGTTGAATGGAAGCAATTTGCCATTAGTCTTGTCTAACTCTACATAGATCCCAGGTGTGAAACGTTGGTTTGAATCGCAATTTACTAAAACAAAAATTGGATAAAACAAAAGCTCTCGATGAGAATTCACTTTGGTTACTCGCTGTTTTCAAAAGTTCCCGAAGGCCTCTTATGCGAGTTTCGTTATCTTTGTTCGATAATCATGGGCGTGCGACAATATCGTGCAAATCCATACATCAAACCCGGCGGTAATGTTCAAGTGCTGTGGGATATAGAAGTACGTGGATAAACGGTTCAGTCCAGCTTTCGATTAATATTTTAACTCGTATGATGCTATTCCTCTCCGAAGAGGAAGATAGCTTAAAATGAGTTTAATGCCATAAGTGTCTCGTTTCATTGTTGGATATGAGAGCAGGGTTGTATCCTCGAGATTTACATTGATTCCTTTAAAAAAATATTACGAATTTCTCAATGGCGCAAGATGAATTCTATCATTTCTTAATTTTTGTCGTTTTATGCCTTATTCTTTTCTACTTACTCTCTCTATCTCTTCAGCACTCCAGCATCCAATGTTCGCGACACACATTCGCCGACCCAATTTAACGAATTCAACATTTTTCAATGCTTCGGACGTGTGAGCCCAAAGGTGGAAAATACAGCCATCATGGCGTCTCGGTTATTCATATATTTGATGATTGGTACTATACTTAACATGATTACTTAAGCCATTGTACTGTACTAAACATTCTAGTACGAGAGTAGCATAGAAAATAGGTGAAGTTTTCTCGGGTCTTCAACCGGGTCAGGGGTTCCATGATGACCGACGCTTCGATGCTCGACTCGTGCATCTTCCTCGGGGATGATGAGGACGATGCTCGACTCGAGCATCGAAACGTCGGTCATCATGGAACCCCTGACCCGGTGGAAGACCCGAGAAAACTTCACCAAGCTCATACGCCGGGAAAGCACCAGCTGTTACTTCAGCATAGAAAATAGTTTGATTAAATTTGAATTTCCTAAATTAAATCTTATATTTTCATTCGTTTTAATTGCTTCATGTAATAAAATATGCGCAAGAGAATTGAAGAGTATGAAATGGTCGATTTTTCGAGTCCTCTGCGATTCACCGGTTTAATTACAGTTTTCGAATCCTATTGTCGAATCCCATTTAATGCGTCTTTAAGTCGTCGTTGTTTTGGCAGCGGTGTATAGCAGCATCTAACTCGGATAGTATGTTATGGGGGATGTTAAGCGACAGGGGAGGTTTGGTGTGCTTTCAGTGCGTGTGTTCGTGTCGGTGAGGTGGTGGACGATCGTGGGTGTGCGGGCGAGAGATTATTTTTGGAAAAGAAATCTCTTTGGGAAGCTCTCGTGAAATCGGCGTCCACAGCAGGCGACGACGGCTCCTGCAGTGTTTCCGAGGCTATTCCTTTGCACTCTTCGGGTTGGGGTGTGGGGGCGAATGAATTCGTCGCATTCCGGCTCATTCCCCGCCCGAGCGAGGGAAAGATGGCGCGGGGGAGCACACAAGAGGCGCGGGGGACGGTCGCTCGAAGGATCGCGATGAGAATGGTGCAACGAGCATCGGGAAGGGCCTTAAACAAAACTTTTGACGCATCTTTTGTCTTCTGAAGATTCAGCGGCGTAATTCCACCACCTTCGGGGATCATTCTGTGCTCACGAGACGCCGTCATTTATTCAACTCTTTGCTTCGATTCGGCGTCACGTGGGCCTTCAGAAATAACGACCAAATTCAAGAAGATGGCATATCAAGGCTAGTTACGTGATTTCATCATTTTGATAATTGACAAAAACGAAAGAACAAAGGGACAGGTGATGGAAATTATCTTTCATCTTAATGAAAACTAGGATCTTCCATAGGCGGCATAGGGAAAGGATCTTCCACCCCATCCTGATGTGTGAATTCACATGCTGCATAGGGCTTAATACGAGTACAAGGTGAACTCTACCATCACCTATCAAACCGACCTTCGGGGTGATCACTGGTTTTATGGTTATCCATGAAGAATCGGAACTGAAGTTTGATTCGTGCTGTGCATACATTTGAGAACATTCACAAGGCAGTTTTTTATATGGCGATGAACGTGTATGTGCTCTTGACCAACCGTTATTTTTCAAAGTGTTTAGTTGGAAAATTTCTTTTCAGAAAACTAGCAGAACATCTGTTGATATTCAATCAGAAAAACAAATGAAGACAGTAAATTATTCATGATTGGGTTAGTTTTTTACTTTATTTAAGAGGCTTCCGCAATTGAGAGTGAAATATGTAATCCACGAATCAACTTTCAGGAAAATTAGATCAATTTTCAATTATTCATAATACTGAATGCATGCAAATGCCTTAATCATGAAATTAGCTATTCTACTTCTTTCCTTTCTATGGTATCCCGACGGTAGCTTGCATGCCTCTTGCGTGACGGCTAAGAAAACATCATGTTATCTTATGATTAGTCAATATCATGCATTATCAAATTGATTTTCAGAAGAAAATAACTTTGATGCTCCAAGTTTTATCAAACGGATACTCACGAAACTCTCCTCAACTATTTCCGAAGTTAATTGCTACATTTTCATTCACAATGCGCATGTTATTTTGTTTGTTTTTAAGAATATCCGGCAGATTCCTTAATGTCTGATAGAATACATTCATTAAATGAACAACGCAATGTTTTTCTCCACTGTTCTTTATTTTCGTACTACTAGTTTCAACTAGTTACTTAACTACGTGAACTTAAGTGAGTTACTTAATTACTAGTTACCTCAACAACACACGTTGAAACTAGTAGTACCAAAATAAAGAAGAGTTGAAATATTCATTGTGTTCTTCATTTAATGAACATGAACTTCCACAAAGTTGAAGCAATGAATACATAATACATATTCCTTAAACTGCATTATAGTGTCAAATCCTCCTGATATATAGTAGCGTACCTGTCAAGAGATTTCGCAAATCTGCGAAATAACTTGAAAGCTTAGATGTGTTCAGAAGTTGTATTATTTATCTAGTTTCGCAATCGTTTATTGTCAATGGGAGAAAAAATCATGGTAAGTTAATAAAAAAATAAGAAAATAATAACAGAAAACATGGTATATGGCAAATCCAAGAAACACATCTATTACTTAAAATTTAAAAAAATGAATGTTTACCATTTGATAGAAACAGGAGAGAGTGTGTATAACCAACCGGACTAAATTTTAGTTTTCCATCTTAGGAGAGAGGTTAATGAGCAAAGTGAGTCAGATCCTAGAAAATTACAATATGATGTAGTTTATTTATTATTTTTTAATGTAACGTATTTAGTCAAACAGTGCAATGTCTACAAATTTCACTGAAGTAGGTATTGAAATTGCATCAGGTATTGAAAACTTTCGCTCGCATGTGTTCCCAGATTGTGCATCTTCACACCATGTAATGACCTCTGAATTCACCGTTGTGCTTTGTGCACGTCTAAGTGTATTGACAGCAAAGGAAGCCTCTTTCTGATAGCTGTCCCCAAAAGGATTCAACCGCCTCTATTGATCCATTCCCAAGGTGATGGAATAGTGTTTTTTTATTCCGTAACTAATGACACAAATTAATTCCGTGAAAAGGCTCGAGAGTCTCGATAGTTTATAGGTACACGTTTAATAATGCCGTTCGAATAAGTTGATCGTAGGTTTATTTATCCATCCCTCGTAGACAAAGTACGCATACGTCATGTAAGCTTCTTTCGAATACATTTAGGGGAAGTTCTGGACGGAAGGGAAGGCAAGCAGAGAATGGAAAGAGGCGAACCCTCTCGTCGAGAAATATTACGGCTTCAAATATGGCCTTGGGACGTCACTCCTGGTCGTCTCACGCCCACTGTCAGCTGCTCGCCACATTTTTCTTTCCCCTTTAAAGAGCTTGGTGGTGGATGGGTGCCCCTGAAAAAGGTCCTCGAGAGAAAGGTGGGATGCATTAACCCGCAACTTCTCATCTTATCATGACCTTATTTTTTATCTGCTCACCAGATGCCTTCTACCATGAATTATCGAGAATAGTCGCCGGGACATCTCCCCGTTTTCACGACTAGTCCTCTGACCCTTCGTCCATCCTCCAAATCCCTTTTACTCCAGGGGACTTCTCCTCATCATAATGAGCGACCTAAGGACCTCACCGGTCTTTCGGGAGGATAACCTTCCGAAGGACCATGCGGTCAGTTGAGAGGCTCTGGGCCTTAGAAGACCTCTTATCGTAAATCTCGGAATGGCGTCCGAGAAGCACTCTATGCATTTCCTTCTTTTCTCTTGAATTTGCATCATATAACGTCAGATTGCCATTCTATTGTTTTATGATACTGTAAAAACTTGCTTTGAAAATATTGTATTTCGCTCTTGCGTTCTACTGTCGGCTAAAAGGTTCTAGCTTCAATTCCGACTGATATCTACATCTACTCAATACCCCGCAAGCCGCCCTAAGGGCCTGTGGCGGGAGGTGTAAGGGCAGCACCCGTAATTTAGAAAAAAAAACCGCATGCAGAAGCCACAAATTTATAGCACACAAACCACGCGAATTCATGCACGAACCCTTTCGCCCCAACCTTTTCACACGCATGCAAACCCACAAACTACCAACAAACATACGCATGCACAATCTTTGAATTTTTAATTTTGTTCCGACTCGTAGCTTAAATGTTTTTAATATTTCTAAATGGACTTCGGATTCTTACTGTTATGATTTCTGATTGTTCTGGGGAAGAATGAGTATTTGACTATCTGTATTGGCATCTATCTCCCTTATTTTATCTATGTGGTCTGATCCACCTAAGTAGTGTGGGGCCATTATTATTCCTTTTGTGTCATCGTTAAACTCGTTGGTTCTGAATCTTTCTAAAAGTTTAAGTCTCGCTTGTTCTCTCCGTAGTTCAAGGGGCTCCCAGCCTAAATCCTCTAAGATACCTGTTACACTTGTGTTCTTGTCATATATATTTTTCACGAATCTGGTGGATTTTCTCAGGACTTTATCTAGTTCTCTTTGCCAGTTTTTCTCCCAAGGATCCCAAACGCTTGCGGCATATTCCAAATGTGGTCTAACTAGAGCAAAATAACACCTCTCTTCAACTTTCTCATTAAATTTCCCCACCAGCCGTTTAATGAAGCCCAGTTTCTTTAAAGCGGATCCGCATAGTGTCCTCTTATTGTGGCTGCCATGAAAGGCGGGGTGTTAGAACGACCCCAAAATATTTAACTTGTTTGGCCGTAGTGAATACTGAACCCTCTATTTCGTAGTTTATGTCCTGTTCACCACTTCCTTTGTTCGAAAATTTCAAAACTGCGCATTTGTCTGTATTAAGCATTAATCCCCATTTCATGCACCAATCCGAGATTGTGTCTAAGTATCTAGAGAGTAGCTCGCGATCAAGTTGGCTCCTTATTTCCCCATGTACCACAGGGTCTTCAACAAATAACCTGAGATTACTACTAACGTGTGCGCTTAAGTCATTAAAATATATTAAGAATAGAAGCCCCTTGAAATACGAAGGGAACAAGCGAGACTTAAACTTTTAGAAAGATTCATAACCAACGAGTTCATAGCGATGACACTAATGGAATTATAATGGCTCCACACTATTTAGGTGGATCAGACCACAAAGATAAAATAAGGGAGATAGATACCCCAGAACAATCAGAAATCATAATAGTAAGAATCCGAAGTCCATTTAGGAATACTAAAAACATTCAATTTACTAGTCGGAACAAAATTAAGCATTGCAAAGATATCAGGTATAGTTGTAGGTGCATGTTAGTTGGGAGTGTGTGTGTTTTCATGTGTGTTGATTTGAGGGGTTTTTGCATGAATGTATGGAATCTTTTTGTTTGTGGTTTGTATAAATTTGTGCCTTTTGCATGCTTTCATTTTCTTAATTAAGGCTGGTGTCGTAACACCCCCCGCCACTCGCCCGTGCGGTGGTTTGCGGGGTATTAAGTAGTAATAGAGACTAATCATAGAGACATTTCGTTTTACTCCATTCTTCGTCTCACCACCTCAACCTTTGGCATCTACAGCATTGAGAAATTGCCAATCGACGTCGCGAGGATTCGACCTCGTGCTCTGGAACCAACCTTAGAGGACGGACGCCCAAACCTCCTTTTCGCGCCATTTTCAAGGACGGTAGTGTTCTCTTCCACCACTGGCGTTGGTTGACATCCGCTCTCTCTCGAGGACGTCCTTCGCCTCGCTCCTCTCTTTACTCTCTCCTCTCCCATCAATTCCAGTATCTGCGGAACAGAGAAGGAGAAGCGTTCCTTTTTTTCTTCGTTATTTCCTCATCTTGCGCTGAATAGGTTTTTCCATGGTAATTCATGCAGATTCGTGCGCTTATTTTCTCCCCTGCCCATCTCCCCCGTTGGGCGGAAAGAAGTGGTGGATGTCAGAAATGGGGTGGATGTCAGAAATGGGGTGGATGTTAAATGATTGTTTTGCGGGCTTAAACCCGTTATATGGCTGGGGAGATCGATGGAGTAGAGGGATGGGGGACCGCGGAAAAATTGGAAAATCAAGGAGGAATCTTGAGGAAAATATTCCGTGAGATTACTCCAAAGATATCCAGAGGATATCTTTCATACTTAATGGTCTCGTTGAGAATTTTCCTTCGAACCTAAATTGTCATTTTTTTTTCAAGAAAATTATGATCGTGATTTATGAACCATTGGGACCTGTACATTTTTTGCATTAGTAAGTGTAGTTATCCAAATTTAATCAAACAAACTTTCGGCATCTTTTGCAAAGTTTTTGTATTTTTCAGCATGATTCTTATTTTTATTTATGTTGTGGTTTCTTGAATATATTTAAAATTTATTTATTTTATTGTAAGTAATTATTTCATTGCTTTCTAAATTATTTGTGTCGTATTTTATTTCAAAAATTCACATGATTTGGGGGACCTAGACTGAATATCAAAACTTAAACTGATGTTTAAATTTCGTGCCAATGGACTGATTCGTCTGGTGTTCAGTTCTCCTGCTATGAAAAAGCAGGGACTTGGTGAGGGAATATACCCCAGTTTTTATCGCCATTGCCACTAACATTATTCTAACCTGATTTCATTTCACAAATCCACTAATGTTACGGACAAATTATTCAGAAGTAAAACATGGTTCTAAGAGTTCATAAATACAAATTTTCAAGTCACGATTCGAAAATTTATCACGCTAAAAATGTAAGCACTAGCAATTCCGAATGGAATGATGAAAAACTTGAAAATGAATGACTATTCACAATAGTCGCCGAGTGCTTGATTTTACTCGCGTTTACTAGAGAACTCTAGAATGTAAAGCAAACTCGATGCTTTCGACTCAAATTCCTTTACAGGACGAGAATGGTTTACATTTGAATTAATTTCCTAAGGGGATACGACGGGTATCTCATCCCTATGAAAATTATACAGAAAATGAGCAGGAAAGTTGATTCGTGACTAAGGCGAAGTCTAACACTTCTCCGATTACCGGGATTTTGAAGTGAATTCAAAGGAGGTTATTTGTTATCAATATTCCCATTTTACGCCGGTATTAAACGTGGACCGGTAATAAACTTATGGAAGAATATCAAACCGAGAAAAAAATTAATGCAAAATTTGGCGCAACAGAAAGGGATTTGTTTAAAGGAAGAATGTCATTCATTCGGAAGAATTTCTTAAATTTGCTTGGGATTAAACTGCTCCTTTTAATATAATCAATAAGAACTCATGTTTTTAAAAGGAGGCAAAAATGTCAGCCAAATTAAAAATTTCAACTAGTAAAATTATAATTAAAACTGTATCTTTCGAAGAGAGTGAATTTAAATTCGTGGCTTGGTGTAGGTGTTATTGATTGATAAAGATCATTAGTCCTTGTGCTTTTGAAATCCATCCATCGAAATCCACACCGAAATTTTAATCTCAGGGAACTATTGAAGAGGATGAAATTACAATATAAACTGGAAACATTCCAGAATTCTCATAAGGGAAATATTTGGCGATTGAGAGACTACGGTATTTGTTCATACGAAATGGAAGTTTTTACGTATCAAATAAATGTAACTGTTTTTTATACATTATATTTAAAAAACTGTTGACAGGTTATCAAATGGCAGTATGCCATAATTTTCTACTGCTAGTATAAAGAGTTTCCAGAGAACTTAGGTGTATCTCGAGCGCGCAGCTCTTATCTCGTGCTGGGCTGCTAAATGTCACATAAATAAAACGTTGACTCTATTAAAGTGAAGGAACTTTCACCGTCTTTTTTCAGGATCCACCTTTGTGTAACTTGCAGGCTAAATGATAGTCCACTTTTATGATACCATTAGTAGTGTATCTGGGCACACTCCGCCTCCTCTTCGTGTCCTTAATCCGTGCTTCATGATCTCCTCCCCGTGATCACTATCGCATAGCTGATCTCCCCATTTTTTAAATCATTTTCCCTCACTATTTAGCGAGCAGCCAATGTTTCGCGCACCGGTCGCTTTGCTTGCAAGTAAGATTTAAAGTGCGTCGTTGTTACCCAACGGATGGAAATATGAGGGGGGAGGCGGGTGGGCCTGTTTAGTGGAGTAGTACGCGGCGCTGTTTTGTCGTCTTGTTTGCAGAGGATGGGCCACGCGCGGCGAGTGAGCGTGGGTACCCGTGTGTTTGCGTGTGTGTTGCGTGAGTATGCCGCCGGCGGCGGATGGGGTGTCTATCATCCCTCAACGAGTTCGCGGTGGTCGAAGGGAATCATCGCTCCGCGGCACCACGGGGAGGGGGGGGGGGACTGCGCGCATCTCTCCTGTGGCGGCGAGCACATCCGTCCGTCTCGCAAGGATGTCGGAGCAAAGCCCTTGGAATCGTGGCACCGAATTTGTTTAGAATTCGAATATACCTCTGCCCACAAAGATTACCCTGCTTTACCCAACCTTACCTTAGCACTCATGGTTTCTCGTTTGAATACAAGTAGGGGAATGATCACGCGACGCGATCTCATTGACCCGCCAGATGCACGTATAAGATTGCTTGCACATTAGAGGATAGCAATTTATGGGAGTGCGCTTTCGATTAATCCGCTTACTGAAGATTTTCTAGAGGTAGGTAGCTTTCATAAGCGTACAAATCAAGAGTCCTACGCATGAAAATAAACCTTATTTTTTACAATGTTTGTTAGTTGAAGAAATAAGATCAAAACTGTAAATTATTGGTGTAGTTTCTTCCTTATATTATGGTTCTTTCTGAATAAAATGATCAAAATTCAACATCAAATGAGCCATTGTTTAATGTAAAATCAGGAAAAACAATTTAATATTAGTTTAAGTTTTCCTGTTGTTATTCAAAGGACATGAAACATTCAGAAAAAATAATTTATATGCGTGATGGGTATTACATCTCGTGTATAAAAATTAAAAATGTCAGGTTTCTGTAGCCAATGGAGAAAAATTAATCTGAAATTGTTTCATGACACCGCGAAACAAACGGCAGCTTACAAAATAATAATAAACTTATTTAACTAATGAAATTACAGATATATCTCTCTATATATGAACACAAGTAAACCAACAATCGGGAGGAGAAAGTAGAAAGGAACTTGGAGTGTGGGGAATGGGTAGTTCACATCAGTGATTTCTTCCAATACTTGAGGAAAATCACTGTATGTTCAACAATAATGTGAGTTATTCAAAGGAAAAGGCGTATCCATCAAACACTGAAATCGCGGAGATCCTGAAGAGTAAGAAGGAAGCATAAAATCATTGTATGTAACTGTTTATTCCTCGACACATGGTGAAAAAACAGCCAAACGATTAACGAGGCGTATCTCGTATTTTTATCATTAAATGGGTCTAATATCTTGTTCATGATCTCAGCCAAAACCAATTTATAAATATTTAAAATAATTATAAAAATTTAAACGGATAAAGAAATGCCTAATGGAGAAGAGAGTGTCCCTACGTATCGCCACATGACTTAAGTGTTTGAAAATCGTTGCACCTGAAGACGCTTGCTGTCGTGAAGGAGAAACGTTGGGCTAAAAACTACAGCAATTCTTGAAAGAGATCTTGGGCTTCAGAAAACTAGTGCAAAAGCCTAAAAGAGTAACTGAAATAAACACTTAATCGTCCTATTTTCACTGTAAAAAATATTTTGTTTTCACGCTATCAGTTTTCCACACACAGCAATTATCATTTCTCAAAGGGAAATTATTTTATTGTAAAACGTAAATTCAGTTCAATTCAGTCGACTGTTCATACATTGTGTTCTTAATAAAATAAATATTGAGCATGAACTTCCACAAAGGTGGGCTTAAAACAATAGAAAGTAAATTCAGTCATTCATTGTTTTGTTAACTTTCTAATCTTATTGTTAAACGTTCATTGATCGCATTTCATTCACTTAAGTAGTTAGGTCATTAAAAGAAGAATGGCGTTAGAAAAATGAAGATATGCATAGAAGAGGGAGTTGATATCTGGGACCATATGGAATATGTAAAGAAAAATTCGTGAAAAATAGAAATGGGGCGTAGTATACAGGTATCCTGTATGTTCGGAGTGGAAACTTGATTGTTGAAATATAACGATAACCGTAGATTGTAGACTTTTGAAATGTGGGAGCGGAGAAGGATGGGAAAGGTGAAATGAACAGAAAGGATAACAAACGAGTGAGTGCCAGCTAGTAGCGGGGGAGGAAAGAGGTTTGTTAGGAGAAGCCCAACGGATGCAGGAAATATGGATTCAGAGCGTTTTTGATTGGCGAAGGGATGTCGAAGACTGTAATAGAGAAGAGTACGTTAGGAAAACGAGGAAGGGGGTGAAATTGAATAAGCATGTAGGACGTAATGAAGGGAGGAAGGACGCACATATTTTGGCTAAGTTGTTTACGGGTTTTAGATTATTTATTTAGCGTATTGTGTGGTCGGCCATAGAAGCGTAGCGGTGCTGAGCTAATTGATTCATCATAAACCTATCTTGACCTGTAGACCACCGTTATTAACAACTAGTTATTTTAGTAGTTATTTATGACAACTGTTTTCATATTATTATGACATTGCTCCATTTATTTGTTGAGTAAACCCATTAAAACCATTCATTTGTATAATACAAACAGAAACCTTGTAGCACTAATCCCGTTATCCTTGAGTGCTCGTACATTCAGTTGGCTGGAATTACGTTTAAAATATAAAGTGACTTTAAGTGGCATACTATATTTACGTATTCACTCCCAAGTGATTTATGGCTGTTTATATTCCGCACACTAGGAGGCCATTTATCATTATGAAGACCCATATTTTATCGGACGAATCGAATTGGGGATGAGGCTAGCGCTTAAGGATATAGAATTCCTCAGCGTGGTGTTGTGTCACATCTGCATAGTTATGAATTTCAGTTATTTGTGAAGAAAGCGAGTCATTAAGGAATGTATGTGGGATCGGGGGCGCCGAAATTTAGTTGCTTTCCAGTCGTTCACATATTTTATGTCGTAACTTTTCACGTGACCTTCAAGGGGGATCCTTTTCGTCCTCAAAAGTGTTATAATTACGGCGTGGGAGGTCATAAAAGACATTAGCGTTACGGAGGCGTAGCCCTGAGTCCCTCTCATCTATAATTGCTCTTGTGTTCCAATCCACAGCACTGGGGAAGAGGAAATACTTTCTGCTGCTATCCTGGGGGACTGGAAAATGTCCTCCAAGAATTTTTTCACGCGATTCTTTAATCATTCAGATGCTTATCTCTCTCCTCGCCCCATGCCCTACTCTTTTATTTTGCCTCTGCATGGAACGCTCTATGTCTCCTTCAACCAGCCTATGTTAGTCTTAAATTTGTCTAGAATGAGCGTTTTTTAAATCAAAGTTCGTAATTAGATGCTCTTTAGATGTAAGCACTTTTTATACTTGATTGAATTTTACGAAAATTCGTCTTAATGGTAGTCAAATTCAGCTTGCTTTCCCTGTATTCTCAGTTTACTGTGTTACTTTTCGTTGCCCCATAACCCCTTCCTATCTTTTTGCAGTTATCATTTTACGTGTCCATTCCAAAAGCACTGGAGGACATGCCGACTTTACATTTTGGACTTCAGATATTAACCCATTTTTTTATATTCAGCTCTGCTTTTTGTCCTTCGTTCCACATTTCTCATTGGAATCATTCCTGCAGTGGGTCATCTGCTCATTTTCTACGCCAATCGCCAAGAGATTCTGTTCCATGGAAAAAATTTTGTCGCGAATCTTGAAATAAATAAAGTCAATGAATACTGGTACGTGAATTTTTTCCTGTTTTCATGTCCCTAATGTTATTTTTTTCTGTATAAGTTGTAACCTTAAGTTATAATTCTCATTAAAATAAAACATTATGCTGGATGAAAATATTGATATGCTTAGTTAATATCTTACATACCGTTGTCAGTCAGGAAAATATTTAAATTTACTCGATAGGGCATTGTTTGTATTACCGTTTAGTCCAGCATTCTTTGTATTCGCACATGATGCCGATGTGATAGGGTTTAAGCCCTCTATTTTTTCATCATGGAATCACGGATTATGATTTTTACTTTCTTCGACCTTTTAGCTGCTTTCATTCAGTGGTGAAATAATAACTTCGGGATCGTGATCATTTATATATTTATTTAAAACTCTAGGATGGGTTTCAATACGAAATATGATTCTTGATTATCGCAACTTAGGCCAATACGAGTGTTGCATCCCAGTCATATTCAGTGAGAGTTTTTGCGAACATTTGAAATTCTGTCATTACCTCCGCCGTATGGAAATGTGGCATATGTTTCCCCCATCCAACAGTTGTACTCGGGATTATCACTTGATCCATTGAAAGTCAAAGGATACTCGTTGTACGTTTAACTTTGGTACAGAAAATACGCTGTCCCTTGCTGTCGATGAGTAGGAATAAAAATTGAAAGCCCGTTCGTCATTACGATCGGGTTGGTTATGCGCGCAAAGCGGAGACTACAGTTTTGATGGTCGCCGTTTTATGTTGGAAGTCGTGGAGATAACGAGCGATCGTTGGCCGATTCTCTGTTTCCTCTCGACCGCTCCTTCCTCCCGTTCCCGGGGAACGAAGGGTCTTGCGGCGGGAGAAACGCAGCCCTCATCATCGGCGCTCCGTCGTAAAAGCCAAGAATGCTCTCTCCCCTCCACAGAACCTCCACCAAAGGAACCCTGGCGCTTCTCCTCTTTTCCATTCGAAACTTCCTCCCCCGCCGCGTTTATTTCAATATCCCTCCTCCGCCGGCTGGGTGACTCACGGAGCCTCCCCCTCAAATTCCCTTCCGCTGCGTGGTTGAGCCCCGGCGTCTCCCCTCGCACCCATCCGTGCGCCCGCGCCGCCTGATTTCAAAGAGTTCTCGAGACTTTCTGGGACTCACGTGTCGACAGTTTTAAGGAAGCCTGCTTAACTCAGTGCTCTGCAACCGAAAGTTTCGGTAGTTGCCGTGTTTGGTGGGCGACTCCTGGTGTCATTTTAGCGAAGAAACGGGTGGATGACGTGGATGGTATGGAATTTTAAGAGAAGATGATGATCTTTGCATTCACCTCCTTATCGATGTTGCGGTAAGTATGGTTACGGGCGAAGATTACGCAACAAAAAAACACTCATTCATATCAGATCTTACGCTTAGGTTTGGCTAGATGAAGTGCATTTTGTTCGCAAAGCGGAGAAATCAGAATTCGTTTCAACTTATTTCTATGCATATTGTTCTCTTGTCGGACTCGTGGCGTCGTTAGGTGCTATTTGAATATCCTAGTGTTTGAAAAACGAAATAGCCGAGACCGTAAACTCGATTGGCACTAGGTTTGTAAAGGAGGGAGGTAAAAACGAAGTTACAAGTAAGAGGAAAGATATGGAACACACACCCAAGTGACCTAGTGTAACTTGTGTACTTGTAACTTTGCCCTAATCTTTCCCCTCACTTGTAACTTTGTTTTACCTCCCCCAATGTACAAACGTAGGGCCAATCAAGTTTACGGTCTCGGCTATTTCGTTTTGCGTTGCTTCACGATGGTAGGTACACTCATTTTATATTTACATCCTAGTGTTTTATGAGTGTTTTTTTATTTAAAAAATAAGTAATACACCATTGTGAATGGGTGGTATCAATATTAACAGTGTTGTTCCTATTCAGTAATTGTAATTATCTTTAATATTTTTAGTAGTCCACAGGTTAGAAATGAGTTTTCAAAAGACCTTGAAAACTATAACATATTGTTTCCTTAGTCCTATCTCATCTTAATCCTTTTCGTGCTGTGACAATTACTTTCTCGCACTTGTTTGCCTGACATAAAAGCATCCCACGACCTATCACTATTTCTTTTATTTTTACCTTTTTCTGCCTTCCCAAACGATCTGCCCTCCACAATGTCGTAGTTTCATTGCTTCACTTGCTGTCCGGCTGATTTTTTTCATCTTGATGTGCACAGTTTTACGTTCAATCCTCATTACTCATAGACCATATTTCAGAATCATCCGAATTAATATTCTATGATAAATTAGTCATAATATTTTTTTCTTGCCTCATACGTACTTTTTCGTTTATTTCTCCCAATTATGAGCGTTCTAATTTTCATGAACACAAACATGTTCCCATTATTTTTTCATATTCGTCATTACTGCCCGTAGGCGTTTTTCCCTTATTTTAATACTTAATTAAGCTCTAACTTCCTTAGAACCTCATTGATTAATCACACATAAGGTTGATCTTCATCTCACGCATAGCATGTTTTCCGTAACGCGCTCAAGCCTGGTGTACTCTCACTGAAGGCTCACTAAATCTCGTTTACCGAGAAACGATAAACAGCGGTCTATGAGCTCAAATCCTGCCTTAATTCGTACCCTGTCATTTTTTCAGCAGTGAGCATAAAAAATAAAAATTGCAGAGAACCTTTGCTCCCCTATTCATATCGAGTCTCCGACCACTATTTTTACTTGTGCAACGTAGCCATAGAGCAGACATAATTTTCAGTGAGAACTCATTTGCCTCTGACCTGTATATATGCTTTGCAATTCGTTTGTTTACCTTCGTACATTCCTGGCTATATTTTATCTTTCTGCTGGCATTAATCATTATCGTGTACGTTCTTCCTGCTATCCTCTCGTTTTAAATCCGTTTTATCCTTAAAATACTTTGTCGTTTCTCCTCTTCAACAGTCTTAATTATTGATTCCTAGTACTACAATCACCATATTCAAGGGTCCCAAAATCTTCAAATACTCTTAATAAACGTCATTCATTTTCTATTAGGGAAATGGAGCCTGGCATAACTTCTTCCTTTGTTGCTATACAGGCTAAATTTCCCTCTATTTTTTCACAAAAACCCTGATCATGTGAGTGGGAATGTTATCTGATTCAACGGTCTTGTAATTCCTCCTTTATTTGCTATAGTGCTTTGTTTCTTTCGCTATCGACGGCGTCCCTCTTCTAAAACTAACGAAGTTGCGTTTCTTCGGTTAGAAACATGTGGTATGTTATGCTACTCCGGTAAATTAGTCATAATGCCTTTACTGAATTATCCTTAAAGTATTCTATCAATCTTCGCCGAATGTCTCTGCGGATCGACATATGAAATTCACCTCTTTTTTATATTACTACCATTTTTTCTTTTTTTGCATCTTGAGTAAAAATACTATTTAAAAAATACACGCCAGATATTGCAAGTTTCCATCATTTTTTCCATCTGTCTCAAACTTTTCCTTTATTTTTCTCCTCTTTTTATCACCTTTTTGGCGTCATGTATTGCCATATTGTACTACACTTCTCTATGCATTATCACACATGGAAGCTGAAGCATTAAGTATACCGTCCCTAACATTGTGCCCGCCAACTCTGTAAGTGCTTTCATTCGAAACTATGTCTCCTCTTTTCCATATCTCCCATTATTCTTTCATTTATCGTTCCCCTTTTTTATTTACAGCTCCAAATTTTTCTCATTTTCAGCTCTAATTCTTTTTAAGAGTCCTTTTGTTTCTTCCTGAGAATTATATCCATTGCCTCATGTGCTGCCTTTTTACTCCAGCGATTGAATCAACTTTCACTTGAGAATGTATGCAATTAAACTCATTCAAATACGAGAATCTTGTCGCACTTTTATTGGTTACGCTTTTCCTAAATATATTTCCAGCTATTATATTATCTAATTGGAATTTTCTTTCTCTGATTGAATTTTTCAAGTACTACATCTGTAATGATCCAATCCAGCAATTAGTTAGTATGAAATCTTTCTTCATCCGAAATTATTTATAACTATTTCTTATCCCTAAGCATTGCTCTTTCCCAAAAAACATCTTTTTCTTCACTTACCAGCATGGTTAAAACATCCTCTATTCATTGTGCTTCATCCTCCAGAAGTGTTACCATTTACACTCTCCAGTTTATCATATGCGCCATCGACATTTTCCGGCTTGGAAACAATAGATATTCACGTCTGAATCCACCTGTCAAATCTACTTTTGTCTTTGCTTGTATGCTATTTCTCGTATGCTCTAAAATTTCTACTTTCCTCCCAAGTTTGTAATTATTAATGTGGCTATCCCGCGTTCACTTATTGCTCTTGTTCGTCATCATCAGTATTTCAATCCAAGGATTGGTTTACTGCAGCTGCTGAGTTCCACTATATTTGAATGCAAGACAAGGCTCCACATTATAGGGAGAATAATGAGGGGTGGTTTCCCGTCGCCTTCCACATCGCAGTACCGCGGTGATTACCGTGCACTCTTGCCCGCAGCTGTGGCAACTTATGCCGGGCTACTTGGTCTGCGCCACCAGTGCCTAATGGTGACACTGCTGCCTTTCACCGTGGGTTAAGGGTGGCTTTTTAGTAGGAGTCTATTTTTCTCGTTGTCTCGTTCCGAAATACCATTTACAAATTTTTCTAAGCTGAAAATTTTTCGCCCCGAATCGAACCAGCGACCTTCAGTTCCACAGGCAGACACGCTATCTCTACTCTACTCTTGTCCATATCCGCTATAATTTAATCTCTTAAGTCTCCATGCAGTGTTGACCCCCAATCTTATTGCTCCGACCACACCTGGCGAACTAAACTCGTATCTTGCTTGATGTTTTCTGGCGTCTCTCCAGATCATGATCGTCATTCGATTTTTTAATTCGATACCCCGACAGTTGCGGATCCGATCTCTTTTGCTACCGTTGCCATACCACATAGTATTTCGGGTGGTGACAATGGCCTTGACCTTGCCCCACACGCTGCCGTTAACGATTCCTCCCGACGTGGAATGAGAACTTTAGTTGCAATTATTCACTGGGCTGCTATTTTTTCGTTATCGCGAGAAAATATTTGATTTAGTTTTCTTGTTTTTCTCGGTGTTTTTCAAACATAGCACCGTTACCCAAATGCCCACAGTTATGCAACCGCACACTGCGTTGCCATTCGGTGAACTTACCAGGAGCACTGCTTCCGGCCCTATATTCTAAAAGCCGTTCCATCGAGCCAAGATCGTTGCTAGTCAGCACTGTATCCAGTTTTACCTGCGTGTTGTTCAGTTTAATGTTGCAATTCAATATTATCATTAGTCATAAAGTTATCAATTACATTTTAATTTACTCTTTACAGGTATTTATGTTTAGAATATTCATCTTTTGAATATGAAGAATGAACTAATAGTAAATGAAAACCTCAATGTAGAACATGAGACGGGAGCTTATATTTATGCATCTGAGGTTGTTAAGTATTTATTGCTTCTGGTAACGAAAGTAGATTGCTGGCCAATTCGTCGTCTTTCATGAAATTGGGCGTTTATCATTACCGTATGCAATTGGTTAACAATGCAAAAAGTGTGCGTGTCATTTAATCGGAATAAAATGGCTTTCATGTGTTCATTAAATACCAGAATCTAAGAGGAACCGGTATACCCAGTGCGGCTCACTTTTCGTTATCGTTCCGAAATACATTTGCCCTACCTTTCTGATTCTGCCACTTCGTTCTGGGCTATGAAATAAAGGACGTTTTCCTAATCTTTCGTTCAATACACGGAAAAACTATCGGCAAAGTCCATAATTTCAATTCATTTCTCAATTTCCGCTAAGATCTTATCCCGCTCCGAACTGACAGCCCAGTTGGTTTCTGCTTTGCCGTTCGCACTTCGAGCTATAAATCTTATGATTCTGTTTTAGGCGTTCTTGCTCTTCGAGATCCCAGTGCCCTGCTTCCATGAACTGCTCTCCCAAGTAAGCCCTCACCCCACTTTCACAAACCCACCACACAAAACGTTTCCGCACGCTTCCTTCTTAACTCCTTCCTTATCTCCCTTTGTTCCTTTGCCATCTCTTTCATTCATTTTTTCTAAATTTTCCGCAAGTAATTGTACCTAATCCCTAAAGGCAATCCTTTTATTTGATCAGTTCATATATCTTGCTTTTCCATTCAGCCTGAAATACGTGCAAAGAAAAAATTAACTTCTCGTTTTAATTCCATCGCAAGAATTTGATGTTGTTCAACAACTAAAGATCGGATATTTAGTTGTTAGTTATTTTACCATAAAGTTTTAAATAATAGTGTGGCTATGTTTTTTAATAGTAATATAGTATAAATATATTTTTTTTAATTCATGTGTATTTTCTTGTTTAGACCTTAAAATAAGCAGAAATAGCATTTTCTCAACATGAATTGCTCGCGCCGCCCCTGTTTTCCGCAAATTCTTATTTCATATTTTTACACTGTTACAGCTTTTCGCATGTTTTTTACGACAATCGTTTCGTAAACTCCCGTATATTGAACTGTTTTCACTCCCCGTCCTACGTTATCATCTACTTCGCCAATGTTTATGAAACTGTGATGCAATTCCGTCAAAATCGACTCTCCGCGTGAACTTAATTTATTTTTGTGGGTCATCTGCCCGTTTTAACATTACCGCATTGGGGATATAAGTAAACTGTCCGTGCCAGGCCACCTTTGTTTTTCTGCTTGTCATCTTTCTCTCTCGATTATTTGCCCTCCGCTCTCAAACGTAAACGCAATCTGTGCGTATTCCTCATCCCCGGAGAGTCTTTTGGAATTTTAAATTATCCGCGGGATTAAGGTTCTCTTCTCATCATTCCCTCGTAACTTACTTATATCCCTAACTTATCTTCACCCAACCTATTTTTTATCCCCGGAGTATCCCCAGTTTCTCTTTTAATTGTGAATTAATTCCGCAGTTTCGAAGCATTTGCACCTGATTTTCTCTATTCATTTCGTACTTTGTATGCTGACATTATGTAATTATTCGTGGTTTTGTTACATTCTATGCTTACCTTTCCATACTGTTACACTACTTTTAATATATTCAATTAATAGTACGGCAAGCTTGGCGGGGTATAAACGTCTGTTGATGTATAATGATAAGCCTGATTGCCGATCATTTGCATATTTTATCCCTTTGGAAAGCATAAAGAGGATCTGGGAGATGTGCGTGGCCACACTGAATGAATACCTGCGGTGAACGGACACTTCATGTACCAATATGGTTGACCTGTTTTTTTTACTAGTTCTTATGTTTTAATTTTTTATTTGCCGCTTTAATATGTGGACTAGGAAGCTTTGAAGGATGTCTTTGATGTAACTTTGTAATGCTCATATTAAATTTGTAACAATGGTTTTTAATTGTTTTTTTATCCTTCGGTTGTCCATAATGAACATTTGGGTCTTCGCTCAATCAAAGGACTAACTGTACTGGCGTTCTGGGAAGGAATCGATTGGAAAATGTGGCCATTCCTTTCTTTATGCTGTGGCGTTCATTATTTCGAGAAGACGTTCTCCCCATATTGGACGCTTTCCTTTCGAGTTCAAGGCCGAGTTTCCCCAAGAGCTGGTTAAAATATGAGGAAATTACGAAAAAGTATCCTCAAGCTATTCCCGGAGATATATTGCATGTTTTAATGTCATATAGAATTTTCAATCTAATATAATGTTTTTGAACGTTACTACACCCGTGAAACTACGATTCGTATTGAAGTCTTAGACTGTAATCTTGGAAAGATTGAATGAATACTGACGTTTTTACCATTCATTTTCATTCTAATCGGAAAAAATTCTTTGCCAAACTCTTAGGTAGAAGCACATAATTTACCAAGTAGAGGTAATATGACCCAATTTCGTAATCAATTTTCTTGATCCAGTGATTAGAAAAAGGGAAATTTTAAAGAAACCTGTCTAAATAAACGATCATGAATGAATTAAAATGACTTCCCCGGGAGCCGAATCAAAATTCATCGCAATTGTATCACCATGTGTCTACGACTCGTCTTCTGTTGGGCGCTGTTAAGCGTTTATGTATTGTTATGTATATAAGGTCTTGGAGTATGCCGGTGATAGGGGGATAGTAAGAACCATTTAGTGTCCAATATTTCCCCGTTGGCACTAAGATGTTTATGCCTCCGTCCCCTTCTCGTCTCCACTCAATCTTCTTGTTGCCCGGCGACTGGAGAACCGAACGAGCAATCTTTCCCCTCCTCCCTTTGTCTCTCTCGACCCTTGCTCTGCCTGACCCCCCTTTAATCCCTTCCCCTTTTCGTCCTTCCCATCGCCCCTTTACCCTCTCCCTGCCACCCTCCTCCTCTCCCTCGCTCGCCTTTTCTCCCTCTCCCATCTTCCTCCCCAATCGCACCTCCACGGTCCCCTCCCACCTTCCCGATGCGGGGTGATGCGACCGTCGAGTGCCAATCGTCTCCCCTTCTCACAACCGCGGCAGAAACCATTCCTTTCGCAATTAGGCTTCGAAGGTTTTCGCTACGTTATGACACTGCTGTTTCATCCCGTCGCCATCCCTTGCGATTCCATTCTCTTGCAGTGCTTTCTTTTTCTCTTCCCTGCTAAATTCCTTCATTCATTATCTCCCTTTACCTTTCTTCGGTATACTTCCTGAATCGCGTCCCGAGAAACAATGTCCCATCCCGATGAAACGTCCCTTTCCTTTGTCCCGACGCGGCCGAAGTGAAGACGATGGGATTCCGTTCGTATCGTCATCTTCAGGGTTCTTTCTTCGCGTATTTGCCATCTAGCGGTGCTGGGTATTTCGTTTCCAAGTTTCAATTTTTCTCACAGACACAGTTTGCCAGAGTCGCTCGATTACAATTTGGTCTGGGACCAAATTAGTGGAGAAAAAATTTAAGAGAGATAAGCAAGGAGAAAAACTGTGACCCATGCTTCTCATTCACTTCGATGGAAAATTTATTCTTGTTTTTCTCTCTCTTAAATTAAGAAAAACTTGCAATTATTGTAATAATGGGATGCTTGTAATTACCTTTTAAGGGTATTATTACGTTGAATTTAATGCTGTTCTATGATCTCCATATCTTGCTAAATAATTTTCAAACATTTTTCACAATTTTGTACTATCACTAAAGAACAACGTATCAAATACATTCCTCGGGGATATTACGTATCTCAGGGATATAATTTTATTCCAATTATTATTATATAAACACAGTAAGAAGAAATAAAAGCAGCAGGACAGAAGACGCAGAAGACTAAAGTAGTTAGAATAAGAACATGGAACGTCAGGACAATGCTGAGGACAGGAAAATTAGAAAATATTAAGCGAGAGATGGAAAGAGGTAACATAGATGTTTTAGGTCCCTGCGAGGTGAGATGGAAGGATAGCGGGGATTACTGGAGTTACAGTTATAGAGTGATATACAGCGGCGGAGACGAGAGCCAACGAGGGGTTGCCATAATATTAAATAAAGGGGTAGGAAGAAGTGTAGTCAACATAGAACAAGCAACTGATAGAATTTTACTCGTAGAGATTAAAGCAGAGCCGACGAACTTGGTCATTGTTCAGGTATACATCAGTTGTAAATAGCGGATCTGGAGCACATAATCCAATGTCATTCGGCTGATATAATATTAGGCACAGAGAGTTGGCTGTGTAATGACATCAATGACCAAGAAATTTTCCCAATAAACTTTACAGTTTACCGACATGATAGAGGTGCAAGACGCGGAGGAGTTTTCGTGGCTGTAAAAATAATTTTGAAAGCATACAACTTGCATTTGAAAATAATAACATAGAAAGTGTTTGGTGCACCATACTGCGATCCAATCAACCCAACATTAATTTATGTTGTTTCTATAGACCTCCAGACTCAAATTTTCAAACACTTAATACCCTCAGTGAACAAATAAATAAATTTACACGCAAGAATAATAAATGCATCAATATAACTGGTGGTGACTTTAACCTCCCTGGTATCCACTGGGACAGCAATAGCGTTAAATAACGTGATCGCGAATCTTGCAATTTCTTACTAAAATTGGTTCAAAGAAACTCGCTCCATCAAGCAGTACGCACCACTCCCACCCGTGGAAAGAACATATTGGACTTATTTCTTACGAACACACCGGAACGCATTAATACTGTATCAACTGACGAGGGTATAAGTGACCATAAATCAGTTATTATCAACTTCAACATAGAAATAAAAAAGAATGTTAAGCCAGAAAGAAAAATTTATAATTAACATAAAGCAGATTTTGAAACTTTTACCAGCCATTTAAACTCTTCACTACACGATTTCAAAACGCGCTTAAGTCTTACCACCGTGGAAGAAACTTGGACACTGTTTGTCAAAATTATGCAAAAAGGAATCACTGATTTCATCCCTGTAAAATACGTTATAGCAAATCGAGACCCCAGGTGGTACAACAAAGGCGTTAAAAAAGCCCTTCGAAAGCAGAGAATGTTACACTCTAGGGTAAAGAAAGCAGGTCTGAACTCATCACCCTTGGACAATAAACAGCTTTTGGACAAGTATAGACCCTCTAAAATTGAAACCAAAACACAATTACGTAGCACTTTACAAGACTTTAAACGCAAAGTACTCTGCGAGTATTTGGACACTGACCCCAAAACTTTCTGGTCATATGTTAGGGAAGTAAATGAGGGTCAACAAACCGTGGCTTGCTTAAGGGATTGCAACAATATCATTCATACTGGCAGTGAGGGTAAAGCCAACATTCTAAACGAATTCTTCCAAAGCTTTTGACGAACGATATAGCCTCCGCGTATCTCCAAGAAACAATATATACTGAACCCATGGCAAAAATAACAGCGGACGAGCAAGGAATTGTCAAATTGCTCAAAGATTTAAACCAAACAAATCCCCGGGTCCCGAAAACATACCAGCTAGGGTGATAAAATACTTAGCTCCTAACATCGCCCCGTGCCTCGAATTTATATTTAACAAATCCATCACTGAGTGCAAAGTCCCTAAGAATTGGAAAACCGCGCAAATAACGCCTATTTTTAAAAGTGGTGAGAGGGAGGACCCCAGCAATTACAGACCCATTTCTCTCACTTCTATATGATGCAAAATTTAAGAGCACATAATTGTCAGTTCCATAATGAGACATCTTGATAACATTAACTTTTTAAGTGACAATCAGGATTCAGAAAAACCCGCTCATGCGAGACCCAATTAGGATTATTCACACATGACTTACTTTTATCGGGTTAAAGTGGTAGGCAAGTGGATGCGATCTTTTTAGATTTTCAAAAGGCATTTGATAAGGTTCCACATGGTAAACTCATCCATAAATTAAAGGGCGCAGGTATACACAAGGGGGCAAGAAATTGGGTTGAAGACATCCTTTCAGAGCGGGAACAGAGGGTAGTCCTTGACAGAGCTAGTTCTACCAGCGTACGAGTCACCTCAGGGGTTCCTCAGGGAAGTGTTATCGGACCGTTATTATTCTTGATTTTTGTGAACGTTATGAACCGCGAAGTGAAAAGTTAGATAAGGATGTTCGCGGATGACACAGTGATTTATCGGGAGATATCTGGGGATGAGGATCGTTTAATTCTAGCACGAGATCTTAATAGCATTGATGAACGGTGGTCTAAATGGGGATTGCCTTTAAATCTTAATCAATGTTTGGTGGTCAATTTCTTTAAAAGATCCAGGGGATTCGTTTACAAATTAGCTGGAGTTGACCTTGAAGTAGTTGATACGGTGAAATACCTAGGTGTTACATTCAATGAAGACTTAACTTGGGGGACCCATGTACGTAAAATATGCGCGCCAGCATATAAAAAATTAGGATTTATTAGACGCAATGTCGGCAGAAGTACCTCCAAGGTCAAGGAACGTTGTTATCACGCTCTTGTAAGGCCCCATTTAGAATATGCATGTAGCGTATGGGATCCGTGTGAAAAAGGCCTCATTCGGGAAATTGAGAAGGTCCAACGCCGGGCAGCTCGTTTCGTGGAAAACTGTTACGATAAAACGAAAAGCGTCACTGAAATGCTTATGGATTTGGGATGGGAATCATTGGAATAAAGACGACTCGATGATAGATTAAACTTACTAAATAAATTCAGATCCGCATGTTTCAGCACCGAGGTTTCGAAAATTATTCGTGCTCCAACATACATTGGTCGCTTGGATCATGTGTACAAAATTCGGGAAATAGAAAATTCGGATTCGGATTTGAGGTTTAGGAACAGTGTGATAACATTCGCACAGTTTCCCAGGAGCGAATGCGGACTCTGACAACAATTTAGTTGTTATGAAATGTAACGTCCGTTTCAAGAAGATAAGGCAAGGGCGGCGGGTTAGAAAATGGAATGTAGATGCATTAAATGGATTAACGAGGAAGGAGTATCAGCAGGCTGTAGAGAAAATCATGAATGAAGGTAAAGAACTGAGTACTATCGACGAAAAATGGGATTGTATCAAGCAAAGGATATCGGAAGCCGCAAAAGGCACTATAGGAACCGTTAACGGGAAAAGGATAAGGAAACCATGGGTAATGGATGAGATGATTGCAAAGATGGATGAGAGAAGAAGATGGAAACGCAGAATTAGGCAAAATGAAGTACAAAGATTTAAACAATAAATTGAGAAGGGCCACAAATAAAGGAAAAGAAGAATGGTGGAAAACGCAATGCGAGGAAATGGAAAGTTTACAGGAGAAGGGTGAAATTGGTGCGTTATACAGCAAGGTTAAGTTATAATCGGGAAGTAAGTAGGCAAAATCTGTGCTAACAGTTAAAGATAAGTGGGGTAAGATAATAGTTGAACCAGGAAAAATCCAAGAGAGATGGAAGGAATATATAGAAACAGTGTATGGTTAAGAACTTTGGCCGACAAGGTTAGACATAGAAAAGGAACATGACGTAGAAGAAGATAGCTTAGGTCCAGGCATACTCGATGAAATAGAAAGGGCATTAAAGGAGATGAAAGCAACTAAGGCCGTGGGGGTGGACAATATTCCTGTGGAACTGTTGAAATGTTTTGGAAAATGTGGGAAGAAGGCACTATATGGACTGATTCGTAGTATCTATGAGGAAGAAATCTGACCGGAAGATTTTGTGAGATCGGTGTTAGTTCCTATTCGAAAACAGGCAAAGGCTACATTATGGGAGGATTATTAAGCAAAAACTTTGATATCCCACACAGCTAAAGTTATTCTCACGATCATCAACAAAAGGATAGAAAGTAAGGCAAATGGTTACTTAGGGGATGACCAGTTTGGGTTTATGAAGGGAAGAGGTACGCGTGATGCCATTACAGTAATGTTATCACTAATCGAGAGGAATATAGAATACAATCAGGACGTATTTGCCTTTTTTGTAGATTTCGAAAAAGCGTTTGTTAGAGTGAATTGGGAAAAATTAATGCGTGTATTGCAGAAAATAGGAATGGATTGGAGCGACAGGAGACTGATCCGCAACCTGTACATGTCTCAGACTGCTCAGGTGCGAGTGGGGAACGGAGAGTCCGGATGGGCAGTGTTAGGAAGAGGGGTAAGGCAGGGTTGCCCATTGTCACCGGTGCTGTTTAACGTATATGTGGAGGAAAAGATTAAAGAGGCATGGGAAGAACTGGAGGTAGGAATGAAAGTCGGAGGGGAATTGGTAAAATCGGTTAGGTTTGCTGATGATTAAGCATCAGTTGCTCAGTCAGCCAAGGGGTTGCTAGCATTGCTGAGTGAACTGGAGGTTCAGTGCGATAAATATGGGATGAGAATCAATGTTAATAAAACCAAGGTTATGCGATTTTCCAGAAAGAAAAAGGCTAAGCTAAATATTAAGATAGGCGGGGAAAAAATAGAGCAGGTAGAGCAGTTTACATATCTCGGAAGTGTTTTGGACCAATACGGTCAAAGTAGTGGGGACGTAAGGAGAAGAATTGCGCTAGGCAAGGAGGCTTTCTCAAGGAGGAGGGAGTTGATGACGGGGACGTTGAGTAGGAATGTTAAGACAAGACTCGTAAATACTCTGATATGGAGAGTAGCTATATACGGCGCGGAATCGTGGTTACTGAAGCAGGAGGATGGGCGTAGATTGGGGGCTTTTGAAATGTGGGTGTGGAGAAGAATGGAGAAGGTGAAATGGGCCGAAAGGAAAACAAATGAGGAATTACTGGAGATGGTGGGTGAGGACAGGGGTTTTTTGAGAGAAATCTACTGGAGGCAGGAAAAATGGATGAAAGGCTTATTGAGCGGTAGTGGAATGTTGAAGAAGGTATTAGAGGGGAGAATGTTGGGCAAGCGAAGTAAGGGCAATAACAGGATAGGGATGTTGGACGGTGAAGGGAGGAAAGAAGTACACAGAGATGAAGAGGGACCTGATATAGATAAGTTTGCTAGGTGGGGAGTCACAAAATATTTATTTGATAGTTGTGTCCATCCAAAAACCTACCTTAAACGGTAGATTACCTAATAATAATAAACACACTAATCAACCCGAAGGTCGGTTTAGTAGGTGATGGTAGAGCTCACCCAGAACTAAGCCCGACGGCGTGTGAATATTCACACATCAGGGTAGGGGGGCCAGTTCCTTTCCCTGTCCCGGTTATGGTTTCCCAGGAACATCTGGCACCCGAAAAATCACCTAGTTTGGGTGGAGCTGCAGGTGCCCAGAGTGCTTCCCCCGAGAATCGATCCCGGGCCCTCCGGTCAGTAGTCCAACGCTCTACCCCCTGGAATACCGCGTTCCACTTTTGTTGTATAATTCTTGCTTTATTAACAAATTTTTATATATTTTGCTATGTATCAATTCATATGGAGTGAAATCATAAAATAGTTGATAGTGTAATGCACCACTTTAAGTAGATGAGTTATTTGTTCACATCGAACCGGCATTCAAGGCTAAAACTTTATGCAATCACACGCACTTCACTCAGGGAGCAAAATATATAGCTTTGGAGCTTCATTTTCGTGACGATTGCAAGCCGATGAAAGAGTTCACTTCGTATGTTTCCACGGATCACACAGATATTCTTAAGCGTGTCTCTGCCCGCAGCGATTCACAATCCTCTCTTCTTTCCCCTCCGCAGTCGTGCTGGTCCTGGAGTCGGGGCGAGTGAGGTCCCTCTGAGGACCCACTGCGCCTCACGAGAGAAGATGCTTCCGATCCGGTGAGACGCGTCCCAGTGAGGGGGCTCCGATCATCATCCCCGCATGAAGGAGAAAAGAACCAAGGCGGAGCACGTTGAAGCGTAAATACAATAAACCGGGCGACTTGAAGTTTCCGGGGGGAGGGGGGGTCTGAAGAGGAGCGGGAGGAGGTCAGTTCACCGCTTGGACGAACCGGCACGAGCGATGGACCACAGCGTGAAGGCCATGCAGCCGGGGCGGCCGCTCTCGGCCCTGGCACACCGTATCCTCCACCGCCACCGCTTCGAGAACGACGAGCTGGAGGCTCTGTACCGCCGCTACGCCCTCCGGCTGCAGCACTCGTCCGTGGCGTCGGCCGCCGCGCTCCTCGCCCTCCTCGCCGCCCTCCTCGCCGGCCTCTACGCCTCCGCGCCCTTCCACGCGGCCTCCCCGGCGTCGGGGGCTCAGGCGGCCGCGGCCGCCACTCCCGTCGCCCTCGTGGCGGCGGCCGCCGGCGCCGTCCTCGCCCTCCTTCACGCGCCCCAGATGCGGCAGAAGGACGCGCGGATTTTGCCGTGGGCCGTGAGGGGCCTGCTGGCGCTGGGCGCCATCGTGGTGGCGGTGGGGACCCCGGGCGTGGTGCCGCTCATGTCGTCGGGTAGTGTGCGGGGCGACGGGAGCGGAAACATAATCGCGTCCGTGGCGGCCGAGGGGGCGTGGCAGGTGAGTCCCACTCCTTCCGCCTCTCCTCCTACCGATTAATTAATATTGGGTCCACCGCTGCATTGCTGAACGAGCGAAAACGGGAAACGGTTCCTGTGGAGAAGGAATTAAATATCACGATTAAATTTGCACTTCTCGGCTCCAACTCATGACGTCATAATGTTGATTTAATTCATTAATTTGCACAGATTTTCTACTCACCTGCACAAGGGTTATGAATTACTTTCCTTGAACGTTATTTTCTCTCACCAGCACGCATTTCCATGCGCGCATTGTCATTGCAAATCTAAGAGAGTAAAGTGATTATCTACATCGGATCTCTCCTTAAGATTCACGCAAGAGAGTCACGGCATGGATTTGCTCATGAATATCCGGGACAGATTTTCTTACTAAGTGTTAATATTAGCATTTCCAAGAGATTACAGAAATCGGAAACGGATATTTGAAATAAATTTAAGCCGCTTAAATTCATTTCATTTCAATAGAATTGAATTTTATGTGTCGAATCACATTTCATTTAATTAATATCCCCTCTGCTGCTAATGAAAAGAACATTATATCAAACTACTCTTTGGATTTAATTTCATCGGAATTTGGTATACACTAGCAAAAAGCATCTTCTCAAATTTTTTATTATTGCATTCCCTGTGGCTTTAGTGGGGAAGATGAATGAGTGCAAATGAGTTTCCCTCAATGTCAAGGATAGTTCTTCTTTTTAGTGATAAATATTCAAGTAAAAAACTGTGGAATCCGACTTAAATTAAAAACTTATTTTAAACTTATTCTCTTCGACGTTTATATTTTATTTGAAGCATCTATAAATCTATCGGAAGGCTTTAATTTTGAATCAATGGACGTAAATATTACAATCCTGTATGGCTTAAGTTGTCAATGGGTTTTTTACCTCATGTGATTCAGCGAATGAACATGAACGGATTCAATGAATACATAATAGGGTAAATTATGGGTGTAGTCATTAATCTTTCCCCCCTAGTTTTCTGAAAATTGGAAATATTTGGACATTAAATCGCATGAAATTAATTGCATTTATAAAGTGAGTTTAATGAATCTAATGTATAGTAATTAAATATGTCCACCGTAATTATAATTCCGTAATTAATGAGTGAGTTAGTTAGTAGAAACTCTCGAATGACTCCAACTAGTCCAGGTTTGCTTACTTCTATTATTCTGTCCTATTAAATTGAAATGTTTCTAATTTTCTCTAAATGAATCCATGGTTGACGCTAACTGCGAAATCTTTCCAATTTATTTTTGTTGTTTTCCTTTATTAAAAAATAAGTTAAACTCTGAAGGGACAAATAAATCGAATTTAATCAAAAAAGTGCCACCATCTTTTTGATAAAGCATGAGACTTCCATTAGTATGGAGTGCGAGTGATTTAATATCTTAGTAATAAAATTAATATTTCAAGTGAGTATCTCACCTTCTAATGCTCTTGCTGGTGGCTTTGTTCTATCTTCTTCTAACTTCTGAATCAGTGACACCGCGTTCCTTAGTATTATAATTAATCCTGGCAACACGCCTGCCGCTAAATGACTCAAAACCTCACTTGCTGAGCATGTAGTATAATATTTAAGAGTATTCTCCTTTAAGGCAGCATTCTACCTTTTGAAGAATTCTCTATGCCCGGATTGAAACATTTAGATTCCCAATCTAACACAGAACTAAATAAACAAGAATCTATAACCTGAATTATACAATAATAGAATACATAATTAAAATTATAATGTAATAAACCGTTCCTCAAATTCGCATACTCCCTGCCTCCTCCCTTCATTCCGTCCGACATGCCTTCCCTTTTCCTGTCTTGTTCTCCCTCACCCATTATACGTACTCCCCTTTACCGCGATCTTAAACATTCCATTGAAACTCTGTGTGTACTGCATCCATATCTTGGAATTCTTTCTCGCCCATTTTCTCCTATTTTACCATTTTATCCTATTTCACTTGTATGTTAGTTTTATTTCGGTCAAATTCACTTCCTTAATAGGCGAGCTGTTTTACTTGCCCGAATGTGTGACCCCCAACCACCCCAAATATGACCACAAATATATGTGCATTTCATATTTACCCAACCTTTTCATTTATGGAGAACTTAATTGACTTTAATTTTACTCTTTGGTTCCATCCTCCCACTTACCACTCTGATTTTGCGATGGTCTCGACAATAATTGCAATGCCTTGGCTGACTGGCTAACTGATGCTTGATCATCCTTGAATTTCACAGACTTAATCACCTCACCACCAACATTCATTTTCCGTCAAGCCCATCTCATACCCATCTTACCATATACTCCGCGCATACGAGTTGTATGCGCAGAGTTAAGTTGTAACGAGATGTTGAAAATGGGCAGCCTGGTCTAACCCCCGCCTAACGCTACCCTCCCCGACACTCCATTCGTCACCCGCACATGCGAAGCTTGAGATATGTATTGGTTTCAGATAAGTTGTCTTTACTTCCATTTTGTTCCTATCTTTTGCGAGGTATTCATAAACTCCAGCCAATTTACTCTGTCGCTTCGTGGCTGTCAAGAAGGCGTTCGACAGGGTTACCTAAAGGAAAATAATTAGGAATTATTTGGGATTAAAATTGCTAAATCTTTCCCGTTCATGATAATAAGTTATCACTTCAGAATATTGGATTCAGTAATCCATTTATCTGTTCAACTAAGAAATATAATTTAACCATAATTACTAGTATTACTCGTTCTTGAGCAGATGGCTTTGAAGAACTCCAATTGACCTCAAAAACCTAGTGTCTTAAGATAAAACCTGAGCACTGAGATATTGCGATTGAATGCTCAAGGTATTCTCTCATCTCATTAGCTCGTTATCCCTGTCAGCACCTTACCCGAAGTGGCTTTACGAAATACCCTCGTGAGCCCTTAAACATTGTTTTATTTCTCTCGCCGCGTTTCTCTTTTCGCGCACGCTTTGGTTGTTCTTTTCCTAGATTCTCTCGCGTGGGCAGCCGAGGAGACTTAATGAGACGCTTCACCGAGGAGGCTCCACTCTCGGTCGGCGGTGGCCACCCTCCTGCCTCTCCCTCTCCTCCCGCCCCCTGGACCTCTCCCTGCCAGTCCGGGGGCGTGTGGGTCGTCGTCGTCTCCAGGGAAGGGGCGGGGCCTCATTTGGGCTGACCCCCCGTCCCTCTTCCCGGCGCGATATTGCCGCCCCCCTCCAATAACTCACACCAGCCTCGTCGATGGCGCCTCCACCAGCGCAACCCGACGTCTGCTCGTTTCACGCCTCATTTTTTACACCTACGGCTACACCCTGCAGGTCGCTCGACGGTTTATTGGAGGGGCTGCAAGCAGAAACGGGGAGGGGAGAGTAATGGTGGAAATTGGTGTAAGAGACGGAGATCTGGAGCGTGTTGATCTAAGCCTTCCCTGTCAAGTGTTGCCAACGGAGCAGTCCCTAAATCTGTTGGTTTAGGAATACGTTTCTCACGTTTCTTGTGCGTGGTACGATGGACAAACATTAATCCTACCACGAATGATTCCTTTCGCATTAGATGTGAACACGACCGCTTTAATTTTTTCATAAATTGATTAGATCAATTTTTTCCATTCTCTTTTATTACTTTTTTCAACTAAGCTTTGAAATAATTTAATTGGCATTTTTCGTTTTCCTGCGGAGTTTTCAACAAACTGGGGCACTCCACTTTGATATGTATTAGTTTTAAAGTGAAGTTTTTCCAATTTGCTAACGCTCATTAAACTACCCATCCATTTCCATTGCTACTTTCCTGGACAACAAGGCATTTACGGCCGTTACCAGGGCGAGGCAAACATGGCACAGGTGCACTGATTAACGGAACGTATACCAATATTTCAGATTATCATTTGAATTGTTTTTAGAAATTGTATAGCAATCTCCTGAAATGAAAGTGTTCACAGTTTAATTTTAATAATCTTTATAAACTGGAAAAAAATTTAATGTGTAACTACAAAATTTAATTCCTCACTTCAAAAGTTTCATTTATCCTCTGTGGTTGTTTTACGAAAAATAGTTGAACCAGGAAAAATCCAAGAGAGATGGAAGGAATATATAGAAATATTGTATGGTAAAGAACTTAGGCCGACAAGGTTAGACATAGAAAAGGAACATGACGTAGAAGAAGATAGCTTAGGTCCAGGCATACTCGACGATGAAATAGAAAGGGCATTAAAGGAGATGAAAGCAAATAAGGCTGTGGGGGTGGACAACATCCCTGTAGAACTGTTGAAATGGTTAGGAAAATGCGGGAAGAAGGCCATATATGGACTGATTCGTAGTATCTATGAAGAAGGAATCTGGCCGGAAGATTTTGTGAGATCGGTTTTAGTTCCTATTCCAAAAAAGGAAAAGGCTACGTCATGTGAGGATTACAGAACAATAAGTTTGATATCCCACGCAGCTAAAGTTATTCTCAGGATCATTAACAAAAGGATAGAGAGTAAGGCAAATTATTACTTAGGGGATGATCAGTTTGGGTTTAGGAAGGGGAGAGGTACGCGCGATGCCATTGCAGTAATGAGATCACTAATCGAGAGGAATATAGAATACAATCAGGACGTTTTTGCCTGTTTTGTAGATTTCGAAAAAGCGTTTGATAGAGTGAATTGGGAAAAATTAATGCGTGTATTGCAGAAAATAGGAATGGATTGGAGGGACAGGAGACTGATCCGCAACCTGTACATGTCTCAGACTGCTCAGGTGCGAGTGGGGAACGGAGAGTCCGGATGGGCAGTGTTAGGAAGAGGGGTAAGTCAGGGTTGCCCATTGTCACCGGTGCTGTTTAACGTATATGTGGAGGAAATGATTAAAGAGGCATGGGAAGAACTGGAGGTAGGAATGAAAGTCGGAGGGGAATTGGTAAAATCGGTTAGGTTTGCTGATGATCAAGCATCAGTTGCTCAGTCAGCCAAGGGGTTGCAAGCATTGCTGAGTGAATTGGAGGTTCAGTGCGCTAAATATGGGATGAGAATAAATATTAATAAAACAAAGGTTATGCGATTTTCCAGAAAGAAAAAGGCTAAGCTAAATATTAAAATAGGCGGGGAAAAAATAGGGCCGATAGAACAGTTTACATATCTCGGAAGTGTTTTGGACCGATACGGTCAAAGTGGTAGGGACGTAAGGAGAAGAATTGCGCTAGTCAATGAGGCTTTCTCAAGGAGGAGGGAGTTGATGACGGGGACGTTGAGTAGGGATGTTAAGACAAGACTCGTAAAAACTCTGATATGGAGCGTTGCTGTGTACGGCGCGGAAACGTGGTCACTGAAGCAGGAGGATAGACGTAGATTGGAGGCTTTTGAAATGTGGGTGTGGAGAAGAATGGAGAAGGTGAAATGGACCGAAAGGAAAACAAATGAGGAAGTACTAGAGATGG
This sequence comes from Hetaerina titia, assembly GCA_037158775.1. Lineage (NCBI taxonomy): Eukaryota > Metazoa > Arthropoda > Insecta > Odonata > Calopterygidae > Hetaerina > Hetaerina titia. The sequence continues at coordinate 4,259,192 of CM073771.1, read as the reverse complement.
TGGGCCAGGATAGGGGTTTGTTGAGAGAAATCCTATGGAGGCAGGAAAAATGGATGAAAGGCGTATTGAGCGGTAGTGGAATGTTCAAGAGGGTAATAGAGGGGAGAATGTTGGGCAAGCGAGGTAAGGGTAGGAACAGGATAGGGATGTTGGACGGGATGAAGGGAGGAAAGAAGTACACGGAGATGAAGAGGGACCTGATATAGATTAGTTTGCTAGGTGGGGAGTCACAAAAAAATGTTTATTTGATAGTTGTGTCCATCGATAAACCTACCTTAAACGGTAGATTACCTAATAATAAAATAATTCAACGTTTTGAGATTATCTGGAAATTAATTATTATACACACTCCCTGAAAAACCTGATATTGGCCATTGGAAATTTTGAAAGTTGTAGGAACAGTGGGAATGTGACATTAAGCCGATCCCATCTTCTCCATGCGACACTATAGTGTAACAAGACATTTACTTGAGCCTACACGTCATGGCAGGGGTGGCATAGGGCTGAGCGGTGCGCTTGAAGCGCACTCCACGCCACGACCGAGTAGGCATCGGAATTCCGCCAGAATAATCACCGCCGCCGTCAGGGGAAATCGGAGACCCGGGAATCGAATGTGTCAAACCCTCTGACCCAATTTCCTCTCAAGTGGTAACATTTTGGAGGTGAAATCCATTATATTTACCCCAACGAGGTTAATAGTACGCAATATAATCCATAAATATTGTTTAATTGTTTTAAAGAACGACGAAAATATGCAATTTTAGAACGCGACTGATCTCTGGGCACAGGTAGGATTATTAATTTAATAATTAAGAGTCTGGCTTTTATTTCATGATTTAATTGTGTGTTTAGTAGACAATGATGATTGGAGAGATATTTGACGCTTAGGCTTTAGGCAAACCAGAGTCCCTCTCCCACCCGCTCTTTAACTCTCTCCCACTAATTCCCTAATCCTCATGTACCTCCAGCAATGCAGTTTACCTTCTGAAGTGCCAACTTTGCCCTGCCTTTTATATTGGACAGTGTACCACTCCCCTTCATATTAGAATCAATAGCCATCGAGCCTCATTCAAGAATTCGTCCCTGATTGGTATGCCCTCAACCCCAAACATGCCTCCGAGCACAACACTCACTTTTACGAATGCTATAGTGTATCCATCTTAGCATCCCTCCCACCTTCAGACCCTTCACTTAAGCTCAAAACGATAGAGCAAGTTTTCATCTGGCTCCTGGATTCCTGGTACCGCCCAGGTATTAATATTAGACATTAATTACCCCTTTTTACACATAATTCCATCCCCCCTGCGCCCCCAACACCTTCCATATCATCCGCACCCTTTTAAAAATCCCGCGCCTAACTCTTCTCCTCCAAACTCTTCCCCTCGCATACCTTTCCCGACCTACTCCTTCCATCCACTGCTTCCGGGCCATCATTTGAAACAGTTCCGTTCCTTCCTCCTCTTGAGAAAGGTAGTCAGACCACCGAAAATTTGATACCCATTGGGTTGGGCTCTTTTAAATGTGTTTCTCTCTTTGTCTACTTGTGGTAATTCCATATCAATATTATTCACGACCGTGAGACTTTCACAAAAGTGTTATATATATACTGTTATATATATTATAGTATATATTACATTTTAAATATAAATATAAAGGATGAGGGGAGGAGAGGTAAGGGACCAAGGTGGGGGAGGGGAAATGTAGGCAGCTATGTGTCCTGTTGGTCCCTTACCTCTCCTAACCTCAACCTTCCCCTGCAAATGTCCTCTCCGCTCTTCCCCGATAACGCCATTCTGATGACTACGGTCGTTCCGTCGAAACGTAAAATACGTACTGTGAGTGTCCTTTCGTTGTGTTTCTGTGTGTTGAATATTTTACGGGAATTTTAATTTTTCGGACAAAATATTTATTTATATTTATGCATTGATGTTGTCACCTTCAAAGTAGTCCCCATTGGAGATTATGCCTTTGTACCAGTGCTTCTTCAAATCCCCGAAACACTTCTCAAAATCGATCTTTGAGATGGCCTTCAGTTCTTTCAGCGATGCGCTTTTCATGTCATCTACGGCTGTAAAACGACGGCCCATCAAGGTTCTATTACTTTTTGGAAATAGGAAAACGTCACACGGTGGAAATAGGAAAACGTCACATCTGGCGAATATGACGACTGGGGAATCGTTACAGTTTTGTTTTGGCCAAAAATTCACGAACAAGCATTGAAGCATTAGCTGTTGCATTATCGTGGTGCAAAAGCCATGAATTGTTTTTCCACAGATCCGGGCGTTTTTCTCGCATTGCTTCATGCAAACGGCGTTGAACTTGTAGGTGGTACTTCTTATTGACCGTTTGACCTGGCGGCAGGAATTCATGATGCACTACGCCATTAAAATCGAAGAACGCAGTGAGCATAACCTTCACGTTTGACCGCATTTGTCGAGCCTTTTTCGGTCTTGGCGAGCCAGAATGCCTCCACTGGGATGGTTGAGCCTTATTTTCAGCGTCGTATCCATAAACCCATATTTCGTCACCTGTTATAATACGTTTCAGTAATTCTGCATCGTCGTTTACTTCATTTAGTGACTCCTGAGCAACTTCCATTCGCCGCTGTTTTTGTTCAAAATTCAACAATTTTGGAGCGAATTTTGCTGCCACGCGTTTGATGCCCAAAAAATTAAAAACAGTATCATGACATGATCCAATCGGTATGCCAACATCATCAGCCACCTCTTCAATTGTGATTCGACGATCGCTCATAACCATTTCTTTCACTTTTTCCACGTTTTCATCGATTGTTGATGTGCTGGAGCGTCCAGGGCGTTCGTCATCTTCAAGATCTTCATGGCCTTCTTGGAAATGCTTATACCACTTATAAACCCTTGATTTACTCGTAGCAGACTCACCATAGGCCTTTGTTAACAGTTCACACACTTTTTTATACTTTATTTAATTTTTTATGCAAAATTTGATACATATTCTTTGACCCATTTCTTTTAACAAATAAAAATCGCCGATCTCATAAAACACGTCTAACCTTAGTCGCTGTCTGAATTCTAAACTGAACCTCTCCCCTGAGGAAGAAGCCGAGTTAAGAAAATTAATAATAAATCCTAACCTGGTCATCGCCTCCGGTGACAAGGGTTTGATAGTGGTAGTCCTAAACACCACTGATTACCTAATAGAAGCCAACAGACTACTCGCAGACACTTCTTCCTATCAACATATTCCGGCTGACCCTAACCCCGCATTCCAAGATGAAATAATCGTTTTCCTCCGCGAGAACGACCCTAAAGAAAACCTATCCCCCAGTGACATCTCCCTCTTTTCACCTTCCCATCCAAACACCCTCCACTTCTACATCCTCCCCAAGATACACAAACCGAAAAACCCTGGGCGCCCTATAGTCTCCTCACACAACTCCCCGACCGAAAGAATTTCCGCCTTCGTCAACGACTACCTCCAACATTTATTTCACTCGTTACCCTCCTAGGTCAAAGATACCTACCACTTCCTCAGTTCAATCCACTCAATTTCCCTCCCTCCTGACACCAAGATCACTATGGCCACAATTGATGCCACATCCTTATACACCTCCATTCCTCACGAAGAAGGCCTTGCTTCACTACGCCACTTCCCTTCCAAAAGCCCTAACCCTCAAAATCCCTGCACCGATTTTCTCATTGACCTGTCTAATTTCACCCTCACCCGTAACTCTTTTTCTTTTTATAAAAACTTTTACCTCCAAATCAAGGGCTGTGACATTGGAAGAAGATTCAGCCTCTCATACGCTAACCTCCACCTCGGTGTCCTGGAAGACAAGTTCCTTTCCAGTTACCCTCTAAAACCCCTTCTGTGGCTTCGTTATATTGATGACATTTTTCTACTCTGGTCACATAAGATAGACTCCCTCCATTCCTTCATCTCCCAAATCAATGATTCCTCATCTCTTTCTTCCACTACCAACATCTCATCATCACAGATCACTTTCTTTGATGTTAATATTTCCCTAACTAACAACAAATTTCTAACCTCCGTACATACTAAACATACTAACAAACAACAATACCTTCATTTCAACAGCTGCCACCCCTACCACACCAAACGCTCCTTCCCTTACTCCCTCTCTATCCGCGGGCATCGCAATTGCAACCATCCCGACTCCCTCAACAAATACCTCAACAACCTTCACCACTCCCTCCTCCAACGGGGATACCCAGATCCTCACCTTAACAAAAAAATCGTAAAACATTCCTACACCCCCAAGCCTACCTCAGCCACACCCTCTCTCAATTTGTACCACCTACTTCCCTGACATTCAGTCCCTCAAATTCATCCTCAAAGACGTTTACCCTATCCTCCGAAACCACAACATTTCGTCCAGCCTTCTTCCCAAATGCCCCTTCACTACCTTCAAACGGCCAGCCAACCTATCAGATCTCCTTAAATCCACCAAGCCTCTTTCCAAATCCCCTCCCACCCTCAGGATCACACACACTCCGTGCTTGCGAGCAAGATGTAAAACTTGTCCTATTTTCACCACTCCACCTCTCTCCGTTCCAACTTTTAAATCTCTCCCGCCCTTCCCCCACTCCTCATGTACATCTCAGAATGTAATCTATCTTCTGACATGCAAACTCTGCCAGGCATTTTACATAGGCCAGTGCTCCACACCCCTGAACCTAAGGATAAACAATCATCGCGCCTCATGTAATCCCTCTTCCCCGTCCGCGGGTCTTCCCATCCTAAAGCATGCCTCCCACCACAACACCCCCTTGAACCAGTATTACAGTGTTTCCGTTGTAGCATCCCTTCCCCCATCCGATAACCCTATAAAATTAAAAACAATGGAATTGGCATTTATATGGCAGTGCAAAGCCTATCAACATCCGGGTCTTAATGTCGTTCGCTAAATGTGTAGGGCTGAAGTGGATAGGTGTGGATTTGTTTCATGCGAGATATTGGGACATTTTGTTCATCCGCGTATATTCAGTCATTCTTTGCCTGGGTTTTGACTTGTCTAGCCCTGATGTTGACTGTGTGAGTTAACACCTAGGTCGTAGATGTTGTTGTATCTATGGATGAATTATTAGTTTCTGTGCCACTTGGGATTATTTCCACATCCTCCCTCTCATTCCTGTCACACCTCCGCTCCCCTCTGTCCTCCCTTCTCCTTTTCCCTTCCACAATCTTTTCTTTCACCCCTCCCTCACCACCCGTCTCCCATTCCCCATCACCTTACCTCTATTCCATATATGTTTCACCACATACGGTTCCTATAGTGTCTTTTGCTGCTTCCGATATCCCTTGCTTGATACATTCCCATTTTTCTTCGATAGTACTCAGTTCTTTACCGTCATCCATCATTTACTCTACAGCCTGCTGACACTCCTTCCTCGTTATTCCATTTAATGCTTCTACGTTCCATTTCCTAACCCGCCGCTCTTGCCTTATCTTCTTGAAACGGACGTTACATTTCATAACAACTAAATTGTGGTCAGAGTCCGCATCTGCTCCTGGGAAACTGTGCGAATTTATCACACTGTTCCTAAACCGGTGCCGAACCATCATATAATCTAACTGATACCTTTCTGAGTCACCTGGCATTTTCCAACTGGCAACTTCACACCATACGTTATTGTTGATTATAATATAGCGACTTTTCCAAATGACTTTGGTTATTGCTATAGACGAGGTAAAATGGTTTATACATGCAGATCATTTAGTTCTGTAAAAAAGAATTTGGTGTTAAAAGTTTATCCGATAAGTTTTCCAGAAATATAGCATGTTTAATGAAGGAAGAGTAGACTTTGCAGATATGCTTTAAATCAATAATCGATAGATTAAATTTCGCGACACGGTGATATTGTTATTTTATAAATGGAAAACGTGTTTTCTCACTATTTATCGTAATTTCCACTCTATTTAAATCTTTCTGGTTTCTCACGCAATCATTTACACGGCTCATTGCATACGCGTAGATTTATCACCTGGAAAAATTACGTTTTTTACTGCATTGAACTGAGGTGTCGTATATTTTCTTAAATAATTCCTCGTTTCAATTCATTTGAAGTTCACACTTCAACCTGTGTTTAGACGTTTCAATTCAGATCGTATTCTAAGATTCAAAACTGATGAAAGATCGTAAGTGTTGCGTTTTAAGCCTAAGGTGTAGATATACAACTGTGTACTGTCATTTCGAAGAGCTCTATTTTCAGGCTCATCGGATCACCCGGAATTGGTGAAAGGAGGAAAATGACTTGATAAAACTATGATTTCCATTATAGTGCTACACAGGAGCTATTCGTGAGTTTTCATTTTGCCTCCTTTACACTAATTCTGCTCCTCGTTGAAAAATTTAGTATATTTCTTAAATTTAAATTAAACGTTCCGTTTAAACGAATTTAGCCAAATTGAGCGCATTTGTAAGTTTAATGTTTCTTTTCGATAATCGACATAAATACGCTCTGTAAAGACATTTTTCGGAGTTTTTACTAATTTGGAAAGTTCTTGTGAATTCCGAAAATGATATTTTTCAGTACCGTGGCAGTCCTATTGAACAGAGAAGTATACTCCGCCATCCGTGAAATATATCTCCGAAAATTAATTTATTTTGGCGATCGTCCGAATGGATGTGTTAAAAGAACTAATGTTTCGACTCTTGTATTCGGTCGTAATTAGTTAGATGGCCGTGGTGTACGTATCAATGACCTCTCCATGCACTCTCCGGCATCCGTAATGCTCCTACTCCTCCGACCGTTTCTTCCTCTCCCACCTTTCGCAGTTCTTCGCCCGCCACACATCTGCAGCGCTCCACTCCCGAAAAGCAAATATTGGTCGTATCTTCGGCCGAGGGAGGACGGGAGACCGGAGAGAGATTGCGATGTTTTTTTCTCAAGAAATGTGCCTATGCGGCCGTGGCTGTACGTTTGTTTGCCTGGGCCGCCTGAATCTGGATTTGAGGGACGAGTGTGTCTCGCAGTGCCCGGCGCCGATTATTTTCCCGTTGACAACAACATTATTGTCCCACTCGTACGGCGATGATCGCTCATGATGCGGATATATATTTGTGACCGGAGGAGCCGTTACCTGTCGGCTTCAACCACCATTGTAAACCTCTGTTATAGCATAGCTTACTTTAAATCATAAGTTTCTCGTCTCTCACAAACAACACGCACACGAATGAGATGTTTTTTTGGAATGTCATGGCTTTATCTTGTTTGCTAAATGACCGGTTAGGGTGGGTTTTCGCTCACCGGGACGGTGTATGTGTGCCCGTATGGGCCGACAATGAACGCTTGGAAAACCTGGCTGAAACTGTACTGCGTTCGTGGGGTAGCATTCATAAAAAAAATGTGTGGAATCCTGAGAGAATCCTTGAGAGTTCTTTAAGCTTTTGTGATTTTATCAACAACCTATTGAGGGATTGAAATCATTGACGAATCATCCCTTTTTCGGTATGTCGATGACGCTTCATTATTGTTGCGACATCTACAGAAATATCTCAATGGCATGGATGAATTAATATTATTATTAATATGAGAAACTTTGCAGGTGTAAATACTGAATAAAGAGGATAATAACATTTTCTTGGTCGAACCAATAGTTTGAATCCATACCGAAACTAATTGGGTCATTGAATGTTTTTTTTAATGGGCCTGGTATTGCTATAGTTGATGTGTCACTATTTTTTTATTCATGTAAAACTGAAAAGTTCCAATTATTAATGCGGCGTTCTTCTTCTGAGTACTTTCTGCTTCCCACCGTCGGCTGTTCAAGGATTTCGTGTGAAGACAACCGCGGAGGTATAACCTCCTCGAGCATTGCACTCGGTCTGGAGGACCGAGTCCCGTGGTTGTCAGGACTCATTTTCTAATTTCATTCAATTATATTTAATTGGGATGAATTCTCGAGGATGTTTTTCATTGTCTCCGTTAATCGTGTTTTTAACGTGACGAAATCGCTGAAATTAGCGCCCCACTGCAGCCAGACATTGTATTTGTAGCCACCATACTAAGGAACAAACCATGTGTGGGGACGTCCTGCATCTGTCTCCTGGCTTTCACACTCCGACTAAATAATAGTATTTCTCGCTTTGAACACCATGGATGGAAATATAAGACATCTCTCTCGTCAATCGACCTGATATTAAATGGCGATGTCATTGTTTACTTTTTCAAAAACATTCCTAAATGAAGTATCATTATTTGATTTTCTATAAATATGTACGAATATTTTAGAAATAGCCTTTTGTTGAAACCACTTATTTTGATTGATAATATTTCCTTGAAAAATTTTTCACTGAAAGCAAAGATTATGGATGAGGAATTTATCTTCTCTGTTCCCTCCCTTCCTCTTGCCAGTTACCCCCGCGACTCGCTGCGCACGGCCCTGGATTATTTCTCTCTTTTTTTTCTAGGTGGCTTTCGTGGCTTTGGTTGTTTACGCAATGCTTCCCCTGAGAGCGCCAGATGCGGCCGCTTTTGGACTCGGTTTGGCTGTTGCCCACCTAATAGCCGCTGCGACGCTGCCGGTCTACTTCGCTCGCCTCACCTGGCAGCAGGTAAGAAATAACCTCTTGGAGCCCTCTAGGATCTCGCCCCTCCTCTTTGCCACCCGAATGTCGAACAACGCCGTTTCTTCAATATTTATCTCAATTTTCCCTGAATACTTCATCGTTTCCCGCATGTCAGGTCTGGAACTTCATAACGTTTTTCGTACGAACGTACATTTGAATTAGACGAATAAGATGCTAATGAAAGCGGCTTTATCTGGCATTCAGTGATAGAATTTTGAAAATTCACAGTTTGGTGAATGTCATATTTATGCTGCATGACATAATTGTGAAACTACTGCAATGTTTATACTTAGTTTTTGCCGTAAGTGGAAGCTTATCCCACCTAGATTTTTCATTGTCATTGTTATCTCTTTCTATTCCTTTGAGTTGCAGAATGTAGCATGTATTTTGTGGTGTAAAAATGTCGAAATAATGAACCGATTCCTAATTCCGAAACGGCTCACTCAAAATATGTAAATTTCATTGATGAATTTTACCAGACTTTCTTGTTATAACCAATTTCTTCAGGATCGGAAAGTTCAGATATTAAAATTATATTACTAGGTTTCAGTGAGAAGTTAAGATCCTTTAGTAAATCTACTCGATAACGTAACAAAAAATTATAAATTTAATACTTTATCACTGGATATTTACGGAGAATTTTTTTTTCAACGTACCTCGTTGTTACATGGCTGTACGTGTTAAATTCGCGATTAACTCGTTCGACTGTGTGAGTTGAACTTCATTCAATTCGGATGGAATTAACATTAAAATATTGCTCCACGAAATATTGTCTTTTGCATCAACCCGCGGTAACTTCTAATTCCTTCCAACTGAAGTTATTAAAAATCAAATTTTCGTTAGTTCGTGTATCCCGCATGACTGCTGTGGTGACGCCATCGAAATCAGGGCAGAATTATAATATTCCCGAAACTTCATTCACTAAAGTTCTCAAGTGTTTATGAAGGAAATTTTTTATCGTAAGATCGTTGAAGATGGAAAACAGCATGGAAAGTAACGGTGTAAATTTATTTCTCTCACTTTGGGACTGAGACCGTGTGTTATGCTTATCTTGGAAACTCCGGCTCGGTGTTGATCGTCGAGGTGGGTTTTAGCTTCCCCCACGTGAGCCTCGATTATCTTTTGTGTGTTTCAACGGGGATACGAGCAATTCTATTATCGTACGAAAAAATTATCGTCAATATTTATTAATGCAGTGAAAGCTTTAATTGATCTTTTTTAGCCATCCTTGTTTATTTCTTCGATATTGGAGAACAAAGTGAAAAAATGTCTTACTAATCGTTCCAGCCGTTACCATAACGGAAAAGCTCACAGTTTCCGCATTTTAAGGTCTGATTTTACCATAGTATTTCAACCACGTGGCCATATCCAAATCTTACGGTTGTCTATTACCGCAAACAAAGCTCTGTACTCTTAGTACCGAATAATGTTCTAACCATGTCGGACCGTTATAATGAGTACGCTCTCTGACCTCAGGTTTAAAAGAAATCGAAGAGGGAATTTTCAAAACGAAATATCAAACGAGCTGACACTTATACCTTTCACTGTAGTGGATATTACGTTGTTGGCATGCAAAAAAGTTTCGTTCCAGTGCGTTTTCCCCCACCGTATCAAAGATTCGTCACAACTACGTGTACATTTAGATCTATCGCACAAGGAAGCACATTTTCGTGGAGGAGGGACGAGTGGGGTCTAGGAAAGAAGCGGAAGAGTGCCCCTTCCCCAATTTAGTTACTCGACTTAGCCTCCTTCCCCGTCGGCCTGCATTTCCACTACTTTGCCATTCATGGTGTAATATCAGGCAGCAGGAGAGACGAGACGAGATGCCTCTCATCCGCCTTTCACGTACCCTATTCCCGATTTTCTTCGCTGCGAGCCAAGGTAACTAGCCATTTCAACGTCCCCCTTGATGTCGCCTCCTCGCCGCTCCAGCTCGCCTCGCGCTGCGTCTCTTGCCACTACCCACGCGCACTCCTCTTCCCCGCCTTTCCCTTCTCCTTTGCCCAAACGCCCTCTGCCCCGAACGCTCTCGTAATGAACGCGATGCGGCGTTCACGGTCAATCCTTCACAGGTGAGAAGATTTATTTTCAGCTGACGCGGCGGCGACAGGTGTTCTCGGTTTAAGCGAAGCCCATGCCGAAACCTTCGTATGATTCCGTGTAATGGAGGCGCACGGAGATAAGTATTCATGGGGTTAAGGAGATCGTATTAGGGTAATTCATAAATATCAATCCTGCCGTACACCCTCGAATAATCTCCATTCACGGTGTAATTGCAGGTACTCTCACTCTGTAGCAGAATGGATAATCCTACTCATGCCGGTTGAATTTTGCTCCTGTGTAACAGAATGAATAATTTATAATTAGCATGAATATGAAAAAATTGTAAAAAAAACTTATTGTACATGGTGCGGCAACATAACTTCCTTTTTTGAAAGCGTTTTGCGTTTGAAAAAAGGAATCCATGTTGCCGCACCCTGTACATGCATATGGCTCCTGATAAATTCTCTATATATTCCTTCTGAGACAATGCTGACTTCTCTATATTCTCTGATTTCGCTAAATCAGTCCATAAACGAACATGCCAGTAGCCATTTAAACATGCGTTTACAGTTATAAAAATTCTTTGATGACCAAAGTATGGCAACTAACATAGTTTCTAATTGTGAGTGAAGCAAGAATTTGAATGAGTGGCGAATGGCGTAGCTCAACGATGTCGAGTCTCCCGCAGAGATGACACTGCTTGCGTGGATTGCGTAACCCAATGGTTCCGCATGAATTCGTTGAGATTCAAACAGTCGTTATTCAAGAAGTTGGTCTGAATTTAAATTCAGTTCCACGCCCTTCCCAAAGGCGTGTCAATCAATCCCTTCAGCCGGTCCGTCCGGTCGCTGTCATCGCTTCACTTTCTTCCATCCATGAATTTCCCCGCACTCTACTAAACTTTCCATTTCAACTGACCCCCTCCTGTCTTTTGCTTTCCGTCTCCTCTCCATCCTTCCTTTCCAAGTTCTTTCTTCTCTTGGCATCGCCTCTTCACCCACCATTCTTTACATGTGCGTGCCATATGGTTCATTTTTTCCATTCGTTCTAATGTTTCCATTGTTTCACGTGGTTCCCTCCGCCATACCCTTCCCATCATCAAGAATTATTCAACCACCTGTATATATCTTGCCCAAAGAACCCTTTGACTCCCAAATTCAAGAGGGAAAACGAGTCGTTTCGAGGAATAGGTACACAAATGAATTGGAATTGAATACGCGTCGCATCGCATTTCAGCATCATATTCACGCACATTTTTTAAAATGATGTAAGCTTTTGAATTGTTTGCTTTTTTATGAAAGAGCCAATGTCTCATTTTTTAAAATAGATACAAATCCATAAATCTATTTCCTTAATGAAAGGAGTCACGTGCTCACGATGAATTTGAATGGATGTGGACGTTTTTCTTTTTCAATTTACGTATGGACCGTGTTCGTTGTCTTTTGTTTTCCTTTAAATGGTATTCCAGGATTTTTTGCTCTTATTCGACATTCCTTTGACCCAAAGGTTTAATTTTAAGTCTAAGCCGCCGGCCATTATCATCCTGCGTAGGATTTTCAATGCCATACTCGCGAAAATTGGAAAAAACGTGTATTATAATTAGGGTTTCCCCTTAAATTTATACATTTCCGTTGGGCCTCGCGAAACTCAAGACTGTGACCCCCCCTCAAATAAGTAGATGTGGAAAATTTGAGTGAGATTATTGGCGGTGCCCATGTTTTCCCTTGCTGCATGCGTGCGGGCGGGAATTGATGCATCCGTTTTGTTGACCTTCTCATCGCCTTGAACTAAGTGTGCAATGGAATTTACTCATGAAAATATAAAGAGCCCTCAAATATGCGGTCACCTCTCCCTCTTGTTCTCTTTCCTCTCTTCGCTGAATGACGTGGAGGTCATGAAATTTGAGCATCATCATAAATTGTGCATCGCAAAATGGTTGAACGAACAAAAAGGTTCTTGGGAGGGAGGCAAAGGGAGTTTTACGCTCCCCCACCCATATTTAAATGGTCTCAACAACACATTCATTTCACATCGTATATTTATTGCACATCGATTGATTGCGTATCGAATCATCGCATTTAGATCGCACATTACTGTATATTGTATTACATATCGCTGTATACTGTATTACATATCGCATTATATCGTCACATTTACTTATCGTCTTGTGCCAATGTCGTATTCGGTGTTCAAATCGTAGAATCGCCTACAGATCTCCAACTGGCTCACCGTTTTTCTTCAAGTCTCGAATCCACATTGCAAAACTGCATGAAAATCGCGGACAACACTCCATGTATCGCAAAATCGCCCGGGTTTCACATCACCCGCTAATAGCTACTGATCTTATTGTTTATAGTCAAGCCTCTCCGAGGTAGATTTTCCATAGCATTCTAGGAATTAATCGCAAAATGATTACTAAATGACATATTTATCGAAGTAAAAACTGCGACATTTAAATAGAAGGGGCAGCCCTGCTGTTTTCTCTCCCAAGTTTCGCCATTACACGAGTATGAAATGATTTCCTCAATCACGTCTTTGTCATTACCGAAGACAATATCGATAATAATTATTAGTATTGTGTAATTAATTAGTAGTAGCGTGATGTCGATACCTCAAATATTCTTGCTCTTGTGCGATGCGATTCCTTCTTTTTATGTTTGCATCCTCTCCAATAATACGCGTCTCGCTGCATCCCTTCGTTACGTCTCGCCCGTTCCACTGTCACCTTTCTTTGGGTCCGGCGATCATTTGTTGGGGCAAGGGTGAGGTGAGGTGTGGGGAGGGAGGGCAGGAAAGGAAGGAGAATGACTCCCGTCAACCAGTGGAGGTTCCCCGGGGCCATGGAAGGAGCCTTTCCCCATTGCTAATGAGCTATCCCCCCCCCTCTTCTCTCGAGCGTCACTTTCCGTGACGTGCTGTGGAGGGAATTTAAATATTTACTCTTACGCCTCCGTTCATGCTCATTTAGATTCCGACCTGACGAGAGAATAATTAATTATAAAAGCTCTTCAAAGTCTGCAGAATTATTTCTGAAGATTTCTTGGTGGCATTATAATTAGGTTTTAACCGTTCACCCCTGTGATGTACCATTGGCGTTGCCCATAAGCCAGACATTAAGCGGTATTCTTGGATAGCATCCACCGTGGATTATTTAAAAAAAGAGTCGCTTCCGATGTCTCGAGCATAGAAATTCGTCCGCTGAACGCAGCTTCCGGTCGAATGCATACATTCGTTTCAAGCCATACCATTTCCTCTTTAGCGTCCATCTTAATTCAATTGTTTCACGAGTCCAAATTTTCCTCCAGTGAATCAATCTCCTTGAAACCAATCTAACTTTTGGTTTTTGTTTTATATTCGCAATGGGTATACTTTTATAGCGTGCTGAATTTCTAAATGTTGCAACCGCCCAAAGCGATTGGCTCAAGATTTTAGCTTGTGGAACAATTTAATGTGTAATCATTTTTCGGAAAGTTAATCATTGAAATAAACCCTGCGGATGTGCATGTAAGATTGCACATTTTTTCATGTGGATTTCTGAAAACATAATTACGAGAAACATACGTGTTTATCAATGGCGTCAAAAAATCGAATTTCAATGACTGATGCACTCTTACGCAAGGCTAGTCATTATTTTGTTTCTTTTTATAAATATCCGCTTCTCATTCCAGATTTTTATATTGGTGGTGGTGGATGAGGTAATAATGACACGGTCACCTCTACGAATAACCCGAAAGGGCTTGAGACAGGGATGTTAGGTTATCAGGCAAGCAGGGTGCTTAGTAATTTTATTTTGAATCTGCGTCATGTACGAGGTGTGTTCAAAAATTAACGGGATTTTTTTCATTTCGCGCGCTTGGAGAGCCCATGAAGTATGATAAAACTTTCAGCTGTTTTCATTGTGGACTTTGGGACAGCCACTAAGGTAACACGTGTTTTATGAGCTCGGCGATTTTCGTTTGTTAAAAGAAATGGATCAAAGAATTTGTATCAAATTTTGCGTAAAAAATGAAATAAAGTGTAACAATGTGTGTGAAATGTTAACTAAGGCCTATGGTGAGTCTGCTATGAGTAAATTAAGAGTTTGCGAGTAGTATAAGAGTTTCCAAGAAGGCCGTGAAGACCTTGAAGATGACGAACGCCCTGGACGCCCCAGCACATCGACAATCGATGAAAACGTGGAAAAAGTGAAAGAAATGGTTATGAACGATCGCCGAATCACAATTGGAGAGGTTGCTGATGATGTTGGCATACCGATTGGATCATGTCATGACATGTTTTTCAATTTTTTGGGTACGAAACGTGTGGCAGCAAAATTCGTTCCAAATTTGTTGAATTTTGAACAAAAACAGCGGCGAATGAAAATTGCTCAGGAGTCACTAAATGAAGTAAGCGACGATGCAGAATTACTGAAACGTGTTATAACAGGTGACGAAACATGAGCTTATGGTATGACGTTGAAACTAAGGGTCAACCATCCCAGTGGAGGCATTCTGGCTCGCCAAGACCGAAAAAGGCTCGACAAGTGCGGTCGAACGTGAAGGTTGTGCTCACTGTGTTCTTCGATTTTAATGGTATAGTGCATCATGAATTCCTGCCGCCAGGTCAAACGGTCAATAAGAAGTACCACCTACAAGTTCAACGCAGTTAGCGTGAAGCAATGCGAGAAAAACACCCGGATCTGTGAAAAAACAATTCATGGCTTTTGCACCACGATGATGCACCAGCTCACACTTCATTGCTTGTTCGTGAATTTTTGGCCAAAAACAAAACTGTAACGATTCCCCAGCCGTCATATTCGGCAGATATGGCTCCGTGTGACGTTTTCCTATTTCCAAAAATTAAGAGAACCTTGAAGGGCCGTCGTTTTACAGCCGTAGATGACATAAAAAGCGCATCGCTGAAAGAACTGAAGGCTATCTCAAAGATTGAGTTTGAGAAGTGTTTCGGGGATTGGAATTTGGCTTAAGCCATGATGGTGACGGCGAATATACAGGGTCCACTATAAACGTAATGCGAATTCTCTGGGAACATTATATATATTGATTGTACTTGTACAAATGCTTAAAGGCCTTCAAAATACTCTCCCCTTGCATCAATTACACACTTGCGGAGACCAGTCCCTCCCAGGCTTTCTGCCACGCCTGGAAGGCACCCTTACACCCCTCGAAGGGAATGTCTCTCAGGAATGTCGTAACATGCTTTTGGATATTTTCCATAGTCTCCCAATGCTTTCCTTTCATCTCTCTCTTCAGTCGGGGAAACAAGAAAAAGTCGCATGGCGCCAAGGTGGAGGTTGTAAGGGGGCTGGAGATCACTTCGGGGTGGTACTCCGGACCAGGAAGTTGGTAGCGATGAAGGACGTGTGGTTGGGCGCTCTATCGCGCCGCATGACCCAGTCGAAAAACTCACTTCACGCGGAGGCACGTCTTCACGCTTATACTTCTCGAAGCAAACTGCCGACCGGCTGCGTTTAAAGGTCACACCCCCAACCACATTTCCCGACCGGTTTTTACCGCCCTGCCATGGATAGTCCCGACACAATAATATCATGCGCATTACTTTCATAATTGTTTAAGTAAGTCCTTACTTGCGTTTTACGTTAGTTACTAAGGGAATTGATTCGAATTATTTTAATTAGCTGGGTTGTGTTTCGAATCCCTCCTCTTGATTCGTGAAACGGGTTCTTCGTAATAACTCTTGGCTTACTTTTTTATAATTTAAATAAACTAAAATGGTATGGAGGAATGAATGAAATTAAGAGCGGGTTGGGAACGTGCTCCGGGAAGATTGGTAAAAAATTATGATTAGACCGGAAATGAAGTGAAGAGGAGTGAGATGAGGACCATGGTCCATTATGAAAAGGTCTCTGGATGTCTTGGCGTTAATGCCAAACATCAGCGTACGGTATTTTATGTACAAATTCTCCACAAAAGCGCGGCGTCAAAACGGCTGCACTGTGGAAAATTCCGGGTAGCTATTTCCGGCCTCAATTTTAACGAAACAATTTCAGAGGGTAAAAATCACTCGCCTTGACCGGGATTCGAACCCGGATCCCTCGATGTCCGGCCGAGTGCTTTAGCCAGTAAGCTACCGTGGCGTCCTCTTGAACTCTGAAATTTTGGGGGCTTTAAAGGAACAAGATGTTGTGACGAAATACCGTACATACAATGTCACAGGCATTCGTAGTCGTGCGCGACGCCCCACAGTCCACGAGGTTAAAGCCAATTTGAAACACTTACTTTGAAGCACTGTTTATGCCCTAGACAAATTTTCAAGAAACTGCGGGAGATGCCGCAACAGAAACTTTTAACGGAGTCATCCTTAATCTAAGACAGTTAAGATAGCTTTTCTGGTTAAAGCACTCGGCCTAACATCGAAGGATCCGGGTTCGAATTCCGGTCAAGGCGAATGATTTTTACGCTCTGAAATTGTTGCAATGAAATGCATGTTAGTGAATGACTCCGTTAAAAGTTACTGTTGCGGCATCTCCAAAGCAGTTTCTTGAAAATTAGCCTCAATTTTATTATTGAATGGAGGGAAATGTTTTATTTTAAGCCTGGAAAAGTACTCCTCACGATCGACAGCACGCGTCAATTATGCAGTATGCTTTCCAATCAAAAAGAAGAACACAAATGATGTTCTGAAATACACGTAGCTGTTTCTAGTTTTTTAAAATAATCATTTTGAATAACTTTGGAGATAATTACATATAAGATTGTTCGAATGAAAAATCGAATTAGTGAGTAGAAACTGATGTATAAAACTATACTTCAGGGTTTTATTAGGACATATTTAAGTCTGATTAAATAACTATGAGAATGAAAACTTAAAATATGCCAAAGTTGTAAAATATTATTTTCAATCTGCGACAAATCCAGCCTCAAGATGCAATGGATACTTTCCGATATTTAGAAGTTTTGCAAATCTTTTACAGACGATTTAAGTGTGCTCGTGATTAGATGGGATTCGAGTCCTCTCTTTGCGCATTTCGTTGCGGTTGGGAAGAAAGTATGTATTTCTTTATTATTAGATTTTTGCATCATTTTGGTGCATGAAATCTTTCTAAAATCGCAAAAAATGAATTCCATCTATCTTTTCCTTTCTCCTGATTTTGTAATATTATGCGCGAAATACCAAATCGTATCACACAAGATACTTTTCTAAAAGTCGTCCTTAATATTAGATCAGTTGTTACTGTAGAAGAATTACGTTACTATGGAATTATTCAGTAGTTTTCATGCTAGGACTCCTGTGAGAGTAGTCCGTTGGAAAACCTTACTGAATGAAAGGTTTAAGGCATCAAGCGATGCGATTAAGGATTTATTCGATGTTAAAACTAGGCAGTACAATTGCCGCAGAAGTCAGGTGTAAGGGGGGGGGGTACTATGGGATCCTCAATTGTTTTCGAGAATTTTATATGCGAATTTAAATGCAATCACTCGGATTGAAATGAGCCTATATTGGAATCTCCTTAAGTCAGTGATTAAATACTGGTAGTCTTTCGACTCATTTATTTGATTGGGGATTTGACAACTATACTGCCGTTATTGTCAACGGCGTTCCGTCTTTTCTTTCGGGAGTTTAGGCTTCTGTTTGAGGGGCGTGAATAAAAACCTATTAAAACCAGTTATTTTATAACACATTTCAGTGTCGTTAAACGTGTCGCAAAATGTAATCAAATGCCTTAAATTCTTTATGGTATATTTTGATCCAATTGGATCTACTTCCTTTGTTTTGGAACATGGGTAAAACAAAATAATCCTGATCCCATTTTTCATTTCTCATCTATTATTTTTAAAAGGCAGAAATTATCTTTCACACTGAATGCGTGAAAAAATAATAACTTTACAGGATGAGAGATAACGAAATGAAAGAGTCAGAAATGAGGAACGGACGAGATTCACCACCAAGAAGGCCTTGGCCGTGATTTTAGACTCCAAATGCATCCTCGAAATTACGAACGAAAGGTTTTAAAGCGGAATAACTCAGGTCCCCCCATATTTACGTGATGATGCACTGAAAATGGGACAAATAAAATTTTATAGTGTTCCACTGGTGCGCTGCACTCCGCGGTATAGGCGCGGCTCTGAACACGCCTCCGTCTCTCCCGTGGGATTGGTGGAGGACTAGAGAGAGAATGAATCGGCCATCCTTTTAAAGAAAGTGTTTCCTTAAAAGAAGGTCCCTAAGGGGGGGGTTGAGTACTGGCTTCCGTTTATTATCCCTGCATTCTCTTCCTTCGTCTCCATCTTCCGCTCACCTAGATTTCTGAGGAAAAGCAGCATCCTCCATGGCCATTTAAAGTGGGAGAGTGAGAAATAAATGGCGAGAGTGTCGAGCCTCGAGTGCCCAGACGCCGCGACTCCTCTCCCGCCCATTCTCAAGCGCCTCGCTCTGGAATGGTCCAGGGGATCTGTGGTCTTCATGAAGTACTCTGCTTTAAAAAAAATACAATGCATGCGCATGAAAACATTTAACGAAAATAACCTTCCTTATGGAAGACCCTCTTTTTTATACTCATATTCCTTTTAAAGATGTTCCTCTCCTCTCATAAATCTTCTCGCCCCGAGTGCTGCTCCCCTTCGCCCCCACCCCGAATGGCGTGGAACTTCAGAGCTCGGTCCTCCGCCACCAACTGTCGCATGTCTCTCTTCGAATCCCTCCCTCGTCCTCCTCGCTGCCTACTTTTCATTTATTTACGTTCATAAATGTGCGCCACACACTTCCTGACAATCGACGGCGGGGGTTGGTGGGGGTGGGCGGACGGGGGAGGAATTGAGCGAGGGGCGGGCCAATGGAGTCCGTGGGGTTGGAAAGCGGCGGAATGAAGAGCCAATTTAAAAATAGTGCGTCCCTCTGTGTGTGTTTCTCGAGAGTGCGTCTGTGTGTGGCTGTCCTCGGGAGACGCGGCGTCGCCCTCGGAAGGAGCGTCGGTGCATCCGTCTCTTTTTTGATCCGGGTGGTGGAAGTGGCAGAGGAGACGGTTGGTTTTATGTGTTTCATTCCCCTGCTCCTACTCTTCCCTCGCTCACCGCGTCCGTTTCATGCCTTCTCTCGGAAAATCTGCCGTATTTTCTGTGGGTGATATTCTGCTGTGTTTCTTTTATTCTCCGAGATACTTTCATTGAATGTTGCGAGAGAAGTGAGAGAAATATTGTGTTGAAAGAATATTTATTATTGTTATAAGGTAATCGACCGGTTAAGGTAGGTTTCTGGGTGGACTCAACTACCGAACAAATATTTTGTGACACCTAAGAAACACAATCCAGCTCCTTCTCTACATCTAGTCCTTTATCTCTGTGTACTTCCTTCATCCCGTCCAACATCACTATCCTGTTCCTGCCCTTTCCTCGTTTGCCTAACGTTCTCCCCTCTATTACAGTCTTCAACATCCCACTGCCGATTAATGCGCCCTTCATCCATTTTTCCTGCCCCCTTAGAAGTTCTCCGAACAAACACCTCGCCCGCCATACCATATACTTCCTCATTTGTTTTGCTTTCGGTCCATTTCACTTTCTCCATTCTTCCCCACCCCCACATTTCAAAAGCCTCCAATCTACGTCTACCATCCTGCTTCAGTGACCACGTTTCCGCGCCGTACATTGCTGCGCTCTATATCAAAGTTGTAAGAACATCAGATGAGCGGAATTCCATTGAACGTAGTGGAGGTCGAAGAACCACCCTTTGGGCATATTGTTTTGGTTTTGTCTTCCTTGTCTCACCCGCTGATTTTTGGATTATTTGGGGCGCGACATAGGAAACGGGAAAGGAGGTGGTTGCCAGGGAAGTTATTCTATCTAAGCGCGTTTATGTTATCACGCCTGACGTTCTAAGTTAAGTTGTATTGCGGGAAAATTCTCTGTAACCAATTTTGGTACTCGGTTAAGTTAGCGACCTTCCATTTCCATGGGAATACGTCGCCTCCCTTTGCCTCGCAGTTCCTAATACGTGCTAAATGCCGTCTCATCAGTAATTATCGAAAAGAAAACTAAAGGGAGATCATCATGAATGAAGTAAAGAAATGGGCAGGAATAATATACTGTCCTGTAGCACTCCTACATTGACATTTAACCTCCTTTCGGATACCCTTGGTAATGTCATTCATTAATGCGGTCTTTTTCGATTGAATGCTAACTCCCTGGTGAATATGTGCCGGTAAATGGCGCCATTCCTATGCCTGAGCGTTAAAAGTGTATTTCATTCTTATTTTTCTTTTCCCTTGAGTATGTCCTCTCTTACTTTCAATTTACACAGACAACCTCCAGAATAAATTTTATGGATTTTTAATCACAATTTTCTCTCCGCACAAGGATATTGTGGATTTCTTCGGCTCAGTGCTTGTGCTTATTCTGTTTTCCGGACTCCATTGGAGAAAGAGGCTGTGAATTATTTTCATCGAGAACGGCAGCTTGGATTACCTCCATTCCACTGAAGGCTGTACAATGGCAGTTATAAACCCCTGGAAATCAATAGACAGAGCATCTAATTCTCGCAGAAATATCTTAGATTTTTAGACCACGGTGGGGAAACGTATTCAACATGGCGAAAATACACATTTCTAGAGACGTTAAGTGACTGCAACGAGGGAAAGAGAATCCATCCCCTAATGTTTAGCATTGTAATTTAATGTCGAATAATTTATTATCAATCTTTCCGTCGTGGTTCCATAATTTGACTGGAAAATTTTATATGGATTCTAACTTTTTCCAAAGAAGACTTATAAATGCAGTATTTAATATGCGCAACTCTCAATTTAAACATAATATTTGATGAATGAATACCCTAAGTTGAAATTTTTATTTACAATCTGACGTATAGTCAGTCCTCGTTTTGAATCCATGTTTCGTAAAAATCGACTCATAAATCAAGATTAAAAACCATTCTTCAACATGGCCTTTCGTTAAAGGTCAGATTCGTAGATATTGTAGTTTACTTTTTGTTCTCCAGGGGTTAATAATCTCAACGTACGCTGGACGCTAAAACAGACCCACAAATGTTTTTCCTCCGGGGCCGCTCAGTTATTTGAAGCAGAAAGCTAACCCGAAGCCGAAAACGAAATATTGGAGAAAATATTTGAATGCTGGGGAAAATAAAAAATGCACCGGTGGATATTCTGAGAAGTGAACTGAAATGAACGCAAAAAGGATGTAAACAGTTGAAGTAATCATCTGCTCGTGAGCCATGTTATGAATTGCATGCTTATTATTCCGATGCGATTTCCTGTTGAAACAGACGATTCACTTGGTGGAAGGGTTTGCGCGTTTCGATGGCCTCTATTTGTGTCGGTGAAAATAATTATTACTGCTGGTGAGATAATTTATGCCATCTATATCAACGAAAACATCGGTAGGTATGTACACCATCTGTATCTTAATTGCGCTAGGCCGTGGCCATTTCAATACTGTGTCTCGTTCATAAAACGGTTGAGGTACTCAACGGAAAACTACCTACAGGTACCTGTAATTTACGTACCTAAAAGAATGCTGAACACAAAATACATAGTGCCAGAGTGAAACCTGGCAACTACGGCTGTCTACATGAGCAGGGGTCACATCAAACGAAATTCTTCCATTGACATTTCACCAGCTACAGGAAAGAGGCACAGCTCAGAGCCGTAGCAATCAGGATGGTAAATGGAATACTAGAAAATGCCGAGGCCGGGGCACCATCAACTCAATATTGGGCAATGAAAATAGGCTAGGTATGAGTGGCATAATAGGCAATATAGGCAAAATAATAGGCAAGTGCGATGGGAAGGTAGAGCGAGGGATGGGATTCATTCATAGCGGAAGAGTGTAAAGTAATTTTGCGCGAAGGCATTAAGCCGGAGACTTGGGAGGGGTTTATGTGTGAAAAGCAGAAGAGTGATGTACTGGGTGCGGCAACATAGCTTCCTTTTTGGAAAGCGTTTTGCGTGTGAAAAAAGGAAGTTGTGTTGTCGCACCCTGCAATATTATTGGTGGAGATAATGCTGGGTATGGGGATGAGTGAGGTGGCGGGAAGCAATGGAATTTTACAGTAATGAATGAGTCTGATTATATCTGATCATGTCTGCCTATAGTCTGATAGGTTATATAATGAATGAGTCTGACCCTTATATACTATTTATATAGCGGGGTATTAATGTATTTAATTCGTAGGCAAGCTCAATTCCCACAAACCCACACACATTCATTTATTCTTCACTCACGATACATAAAAAAATAATAAAACTTAAAGAGTTTCCTTTTTCTTAAAAAAAGTAGCTGGGTCGTCTTTCCCACAATTGATACGCCAGAACATATTCGGGTAGGAATGCATATCAGCACTGAGTCATTAGGTTTTCTGTGGGAGTGTTTGCCAGACACTCAACGCTTCCAATTTTGAATGGCATCCCGAAACTTTCCGTTTTTTCCAAAATTCTAAAACCGAAACGGTTGCCGATGCTCCATGGCGGTTCATTTCGGGAAGATTTGTGTTTCGATTTTCAGGCTTTCTCTTTTTTTACGATTCTGCCCCGCCAACGTGAACGGCTCAGCAAATTCAGGGCCCAGTGGAAACGATGGCGCCATCCCATGGCACGCCCCTCCCTCCCTGCCCCCGAATCAAGTGAATGCCGGCCTGGGGGCGAGGTGAGCACCATAAGACCCTTCTCCGCCTCCACAACCGCCAGCACGCCCCCCTTCCCCCACGTTTCCTCTTTCCCCAAAATCCCTGCCACCGAGCGTCCTAATTCTCGTCCTGCGTCCTCTCTCTTTGTGATCTCCTTCCAGCGTCGGCACGGGTGCTCCATCACTGCTTTGTCCCCGAGACTTTCCTGACCCCACACACCCACATTATCTCCCATGGTACGTCCTTTCCGTACATCGGGCACCAATTGTGGCTAAAGGGCGGAGGGCTGATAGGCGGCGGGAGAGGAGGGCGTGTGGTCGGCTCATGGTTGAGTGGGGACCAACTGTTCCTTTCCGAACGTGCGCGTGGCATTGATTTGCGTTTCTTGGTCTCGTCTTCAATCGGACATCGTGTCAATGTCGCGACCCCCCCCCCACCCGCCATCTCCACGTTCGTGTGAGTTTCGCTGCTCATCTTTGCTCGCTGCTCTACTGTCGCAGCCACTGCCGCTGGATCTTTCCCCATTCCGCGTCGCAGTTGTCGCTTTTCCTTGTTTTCGCTTATCCCCCGCCATCAGATTCCTGATGAAAATGTAACTTTGGATTTTATTGACCCTGAGTCAACTTGTCTTACTTTTGTTTTTGGTCACTTTCAATCAATACGAAATATCTCTTTCTCTCAGTTTTCCAGCCTAACCCATCTCTCGTGCAGACGATCTAAAACCGGAAATAATGGCCTGGAAGACATTCTTTGGAAAATTTTCTATTTGATTTCCTGTACATGTTGCTTTTGAACATTATGTATTATTACGAGAACATGGACGTTAAATGAGAATTATTGCTTTATTAAAATTAGTCATCGTGAAAATAGGAAGTAGGTATTTTTGATTGGGGGAAATGTCTCGCATTTCCGTAGGAATGATATAAATTGGGATACGTATTCTAGAGTTATACATAAACATAGACCTATTCCGATTAGTCCTACTATGGAATGTAATGAATTGACGATATTGCAAGTGGCTAATGAGCTGAAAATTGTCGTTTTTGCGTAATGTTAACGATGTGGTCATGTACAGAATTCGGTAATTAAACTAGGCTTGCTCGGATGTATATCAGTTTTTTTATTTTTAACAATTTTAATTACATTTAAAATTGTTTAACACTAAATAATATGCTCCATCTTCTGTTCCTCTTCGCCAGAGATTTGAATTAGAATGCATTACTTTGAGTTAATACTGTGCTCTTAGACATTTTAAAAACGAAGATCTGGAAGAACCGAGCAATCACAGACCTATTTCTTTCACATCCATTTCGTGTAAAGTTATGGAACATGTGGTTTCTAGTCCGATCGTGAGACACCTCGGCAATCAGAAGTTATTCATGATATTCTTCCTTTGGGAGAGAGCAATGTTCCAGTGGACGCGAGTTTTCTAGATTTTAAGAAAGCCTTCGACAAAGTACCACATAGCAAATTACTCCCAAAGCTAGAAGCATATGGAATAGATAAAAATATCCTGGGTTCGATTGATGACTTTCTGCATGATCGGATGCAAAGAGTATGTAGTCATAGATGGAGTTAGCTCATATGCAGTAGAAGTTACTTCAGGTGCTCCCAAGGGAAGTCTTATCGGACCTCTTCTATTCCTAATTAACGTTAACGACATTGACACTGTAGTCACTAGTAAGATACGTTTATTTGCCGACGATGCAGTGACTTTCCGTAATATCCGTGATCCTGAGGACACAGCAGCTTTATCAGATGACCTTATTGCTATACATAGCTAGTGTGACACTTGTCAATTAGAGTTAAACTTAAAAAAGTGCGCAATGATGCGTTTTTGGAAAAAGAGTAATTCCCTCCCGAACGCCTACTGCATTGGGAACACCGAAATGGAAGGTTTAAATTCAATGAAATACCTAGGCATTAGCCTCACTCACGATCTCTCCTGGGTGAAGCACATGCAGGGAATATGTAAACAAGCTAAAAGAAATTGGGATTTATTAGAATAGAACTAGGTAAATGTGATTAAAAGGTAAAAGAGAAACGTTATCTGTTTTTGATTACACCTTATTTAGAATATGCTGTAAGTAAATGGGATCTTCGAGAAGTTGAATTAATTGCCGAATTGGATCGCGTACAGCGTAGAGGAGATAATTTGCAAAACGTTGTTATGATAAACTTACACGTCGTAGCGTATCCACGTAGAGCAGCTAAGCTGGGAATCACTCACGGAGCGAAGGTTAAATTACAGATTTGAAGGTCTTGCATAAATTGGGAGGATGTCTTTCTAGCAGTGATGTTGAAAATGTATTATTGCTCCCATCGTACTACGGTTGGAGAGACCATGTCAATAAAATTATAGAGATCAAGTGTAGAGCAGATAGATTTTAGACGGCATTTTTTCCACAAACGATACGGGATCATAATAACATTGTTCGACCGCGGTAGGGTCATGTTCGGGTAGAAATTATTCTGGTGTGCATTCATTCCCTGCCGCACACCCTAGCGGTGGCTTGCAGGGTATATGAATAAATGAAATAACTCATAATTTCGCGGTTTGAACAAAAATTAATGTACCGTCGCTCATTTTAGTTTCAAAATATATTAAATGCCAGTATTGAGTAAGCCAGTATTATTCCCATCATTCACCATCAGTCATCGATGCGCTTACATTTCACTTTCCTCTCTCTGTCGTAACTCCTCATTCGCACTCTTTCGTTCTACCTCTCTCCCTATATTCCTTACGCTCCTTGGGAATTCGCTGAATCATAAAAAGAGACGTTTCCGGCGCGATATGGTGGAATATCATGATTAACTAAAATTGGCAATTTTCCACAAAATAAAATTTTGATTAATACGACCGGTTTCGATGTAACTACATCATCTTCTGGTGATTAATAAAATTATTATTTCACCAGAAGATGATGTAGTTACATCGAAACCGATCGTATTAATCAAAATTTTATTTTGTGGAAAATTGCCAATTTTAATGAATCGCCGAATCATGGTAATCGACTCCATCAGGTTTTCAGTTCTTCTATGGTATTACACGGTCGTTCTTCATTGTCCGCGAATAAATATGCACTTATTTTTACCTTTTTCATTCCTATCTTAATGCTTTCATGTCATTTCCGTCAGTCGTATCCATTATAAGTTTATGAAGGAATAGTGTACGATTAGTACTCAAACATATTGGTGTTTTATCGGCAGTACGAATTTATGAATTTTTGCGTAAGCACACTTATTCCTTTAATCAATATTATTACACGTATTTTTCGACGGTGAATTATTTATGTCTTTATTCTAGATGGAAATATTAAAGTGGCTGTAGGTGTAAATATTGAGATATGGATATAAATAAGCCTGTATATTTAGTTGGTGTAGTTGATTCATCATTTCTTAAAATTGAATCCACAGTTTTGTGCATATAGTCAGTTTTCCTTTTGTTTGTACTTCATGCTCGTACGTGTATGCACTAGGTCTGTCCCAAATATAAGTAGAATAAATCTGGGGAAAAGATGCATTGCGAATTGATAAAATTCTTCGTGAGAGCACCTTTAAGTATCGACACGTCAATGCCAGTGCCTCCGCCACGATATATGGTATGGTATATACCTATGTATAGGAGGTATCTATACCTATATATCGTACATGCATATATGGTACGATGATATACAGGGTTCGTCCGGAAAATAAGTGTACTCAGCTCAGGAAAAAAGATTTATTACACTTTTGCATATCTTAAGCTAATCTTCCTCAAAATAGGAACCTTGTGAGTCGATACACTTGTTCCAGCGGCGTTCCCATTCCTGGAACGCTCCCGCGAAGGCATCATCGGGGACCTCTCGAAGACACGTCGTCACGGCCTCTTTGACGGCGTCCAAAGTCCCGTATCGCGTTCCTTTCAAACTCCTCTTTATCTTCAAACAGAAACAACGTTCTCTAAAACATGTGGATCATTTTTGCAGTGATCCGCAAGTTGTGTCGCGATTTCCAAACGATTGAGTCTTTGATCATCACTGAGCACTTTCGGCACCAACTTTGCACAAATTTTTCGCATCTGTAATTGGTCCCTAATAATCTCGTGCACTATTGTTTTTGGCACATTACACTGCTCTGCTATCATCCGAACACTAAGACGACGATCAGAGTTCAGTACATCGCGAACTTTTCGCACATTTTCGTCGGTGAGTGTCGTTGATGGGCGTCCAGGCCGTGGTTCGTCGTCGACCTCTTCTCTGCCCTCCACGAACATCTTGTGCCACCGAAAGATCATGTTTCTGGACATGGCTGACTCCCCGTAAGCCTGGTTAATCATACCGTCAGTTTAGGTAGGCGATTTCCCAAGCTTTACCGCAAATTTGATGGAATAACGCTGCTCCAAAAACTTCGGCATCGCGTTCCGTGACGTGGGTCGAGCGTGGAGGTTCGCGTTAACAGAGCTCCTCACTACACCACAGCTCAGAGCCGACTGCCTTTTTCAGCGTCGCTTGCCAACATACCCCCCTCCAATCGCAGCCCGTCAGAGCGGTACTGGGCGCGCCTGGAGCGGCGGGAAAAAATCAGTACACTTATTTTCCGGACGAACCCTGTATGTTATCATGACTGGTATGCTTCCTCTAAGCCTTCAACGGGGCCCTCGTTTAGGCACCTCCTCTTGGCCTCTTTGACAGAATCCAGTGGAATGCAACAGTTTCAGTGTAAAAAATCATTCGCTTAGACAGAGATTCGAACCCGGATCCCTCGATGTATAGCCGAGTGCTCTAACACTCTAGTACTCCGAAATTTTTGGGGCTTTTAAAGGAACAAGATGTGACGAAATACCGTACATACAATGCCACAGGCATTTAGTAGTCGTGCGCGACGCGCCACAGTCCACGATGTTAATAAAGCCAATTTGAAACACTTAGGCTGTTCATACCCTAGACAAATTTCAAGAAACTGCGGGAGATGCCGCAACAGTAACTTTTGACGGAGTCATCCGCTAATTGTAATGCAAACTTAGCGGACGACTCCGTTAAAAGTTACCGTCGCGGCACCTCCCGCAGTTTCTTGGAATAATCCAGTGGTCCAAAATGGTACTCAAAGGGGCTGTACTTGGGTCGTACTCGAAGATCCTGTCTCGTCACCAGTAACCACCTATCCTAAGAACTTCGGGACACTTTCACACTGGTCCAAGAGGTCGGAGGCAAGATTGTCTTGGCTTGTCAGATGACAAGCAGTCTTCCGATAGTACCTTGGCACACCTATCTCATGGCTAAATCTTCTGTAAGGATGCTATGCACCGTGGTCTTCTTAACATTGAACTCTTCGGCTAACATCCTGGCACTTGGGGGTCAATCAGACTTAAGCATGTGTCTCATTTTTTGTCCATTTTCATCACACTGTATTGTTGATGGATATTCAGGGCATTCCTCGTCGTCAACCTCCTCGTTACCCTCCCATTCCATCCTGCGCAAGCAGAAAACAATCACTTGGGACATTTCTCCATCCTCATAAGCATCCTAAATCAAAGTCATTGTCGCCGAACCCAATTTCACAAGCTTAATGCCCGATTTTATCACATATCATTGCTCCATGGAAAGGGGCATCGTGAATTCGTGACGTGGCCGTCGAACAGAGGTCCAGTCTAGCACCACTCCGAATACCGTAAATGCCCGCAGGTAACAGACGTGGGTTAGGTTGCTTTCCCAAGATCTCCTATTACCTTTCCCACCACAAATCACCCCATTCCACCCCATCTGCGTTGGTGGCGTAAAATCATTCTACTTATTTTTGGGTCAGACTAAACCTGGTATTCCTTAATTTATTGCATGAAGTATACTGACTTTTAATAATCAAACCACTTTACTTTTCCACATAAACTATGTATAAAGTTTGTGTGGAAAAGTAAAGTGGTTTGATTATTAAAAGTCAGTCTGAAGGTTTTCCACCAAGTTATGCCAGAAACTGTTTTTTTTTGTTTTATGTATGAAGTATACCTTTTGGCCATACGGATTCTCTACTAAAACGTCGATTTCATCTTGGATTTCAGCTCATATTCTTTCCCATTCTACTTAAACTCTTTGATTATCATTTCTTACGCTTCCTTTACTGTTTTTCAGTACATGCACTGCAAAGAATAATGGCGCGAGATTGAATAAATATTACTTAACTTCATCCTTAACTTTAGCCTCTAATTCCATTCGCCTTTGATCGGTTGTATGGGTACTTGGTTATTGTAAAGTTGATAAATCGTTTTAAATAGATAGAGTCATTGTAAGTAATTCACTTTAAATTTGAACTATTCGTTCCATTCCGCTTTCCAAACAGGTATGTTGAAGTTGACAAATTCCATATAAAATGATTTGCTTGATGCGTTTTCTTCCATTTAAGTTGGGCGTGGAGCGCCCCCCCCCCCCGGGACGGTTCTTGCGTTTCCTGAATCTGAATTGGTTTCTCCACGGGTTGTCTTCTTTAATTACTTTTTCACGTGGCTGATGATCACGCCTGAAGGTTCGTTGCTCCTAAAATCGTCTATCTTGCCTCGTTATCGCAATCCTAAGGTCCCGAAACTCCGTTGAATGTACATTTTACTTGATTCATGGCTTCCTTTTTTATATGTGATTGGTAATGCTGGAATTAAATCATTTCTAACTGAGCATTTTGTAGATTTACCGCCTAGTACTGTGATACTTACTCCGGTCGTTTGTCTTCCATTAATCCGTTTGCCGGGATTCTGCACCATTAATATAGTTACTCTTGTGCATCGTCACCGTTTGTTTATTTGCATCGTGATAAAATCTTGGTGCATCGTAGTAACATCGTTTGATTCCATTACATTTCGTTTTTATCTTTTTAAAGGATCATCATTTGCTTTCCACATTTTTTTCTTGCGCCTGATTTCCTCCCAGTAGCTCTCGGTCTACCCTTCCATGACCTTCATTTACTCTTGCTAAGTACTGGAAAAATAATAATCGCGGCTAAGGTACGTTCAGTAGCTGCTTTATTCATTGAGGACGTCTTGGCCAATCCATTGCATTAACAATTCACATTCTTAGTTTAGCCGATTCATTGAACTTTAACCGTGAGCATCCTTTAAGCGTTAAAATTAAACTGACTTTTTTTTTTAAAGAATGTTTCAACCTGGCTTGTGTTCATTGTTTTACGGATGATATTGTCATGTACCCGACTTAAAGTTCAAGCTTGTAGAGCGAATGCCTCCGTCGGAGAATAAAAGCTTTTATTTCCATTAAGGGCCCGAGGTAGCCATGGAAGGGAAAAAGGGGGGCCGTGGATCGATGACCTTTCTGACGAGATACCCCTCGGACTTTTCATTCATCTTTTTATTCGACCGTGCAATCCTTCGACCTTCCGCTCGCTAGCCGTCTCGATCCCATTGAGAGTCGCATCTCGGAGTGGATTTTTAGGGTGACGGTAAAAGTGCTGGTGGTGGGTGGAGGAGCAGGAAGAGAGGACAAAAAAAGGACCATTTTTGCCCTGCTCACTAGATCCGATGGAAGAAAGGGTCACGATCCACCCCTCTCTTATTACACGTACGCGCTCGCCGGATATCGTCGTTACCGTCGGCCTGAAAAATTCACAATTGCCTCGAGATACTCTCTGCTTTGTGGTGTTGGAATTAACCTCCTTTTATATGCATATGGTTCACGGGCCGTGCTGAACCGCCTAAGTTTTCTCGACCCCCCAGGACCGGAACAGTAAGGGAAAGGTGAAGAGCGGGCGGCGATACAGAGGGAAGGGCCTCCACCTCCGGGGAACTTGGATTGTAGTCATCGCTGGTGTTCCGATCGATGTGCATATGGCCATGATATTTTCAGTTTATAATTCATCCACATCTACATAATACCTCTCGAGCCACCGCGAGAGCCTGTGACGGAAAGACTGGTCTCTGACTCCCATTTCGATTTTAAATCAGGTCTATCAATTTCACATTCGTAAAACGATTAGATTTTGATGGCTGGATTCAGTCATTCTTGCTTGAAAGTACCCGCGGTTCACGAGTGGATAATTATCCGATACGATGCTGTCGTAATTAAAATGTACGTATGTACTTCTTTGGGATTGCGTTCTCTTATAAAACAGCCAATTGGATTAGATATCTTTATAAATAGAAATCACCTGGGGAGGGAAAACCATCCAATTATATATATATATATATATATATATATATATGCGTTGGACTGCTGACCGGAGGGTCCCGGGTTCGATTCCCTGGCAAGGCACTTTGGGCACCTGCAGCTCCACCCAAGCTTGTTGATTTTTCGGGTACCAGATCTTCCTGGGAAACCATAACCGGCACAGGGAAAGGAACTGGCTCCCCTACCCTGATGTGTGAATATTCACACGCCGTCGGGCTTGGTACATGGGTGAGCTCTACCATCACCTACTAAACCGACCTTCGGGTTGATTACTGTGTTTATGGTTTGTATATATATATATATATATATATATATATATATACACTTTTTTGGAAAACCCACAAACGTGCAATGTAAATTCACTGATAGTCATAACATACACAGAAACCAAAACACAAAAGAGGAAAAACTCACTGGTTCTCGAATTTTCGGTGGTCCAACCACCTTTCTCAAGAGGAATTAGGAACAGAACTGAGGCAGAGGAGGGCCCGAAAGCAGTGGTAGGAAGGAGAAGGGGAAATGGGGGAAAAGAGGGGAAAAGAGGGGAAAAGAGGGGAAAAGAGGGGAAAAGAAAGGAAAAGGGGGGAAGGCATTCGAGGTGAGGAGTTTGGAGGGGTAGTGTATGGCGCGGGAATTTTAAAAAAGGTGGGGATGATATGGAAGTTGTTGGGGGCGGAGGGGGATGAAATAATATGCATAAAGGGGGTAATTAATGTCTAATATTAATACCTGGGCGATTCCAGGAATCCAAGAGCCAGATGAAAGCTAGCTCTAATGTTTTGAGTTTCAGTGGAGGGTCTGAGTGTGGGAGGGATGCTAAGACGGATACTTTAAAACATTGGTCAAAGGCAGCAATTTTCTCCTCAGCCTTTCCGAGTTCATTCTTACCCGCAATTCCTTCTCCTTTAATGATAATTTCTACCTACAAATCAAGGGTTGTGCCATGGGTAGCAGATTCAGCCCGTCCTATGCAAACCTCTTTCTTGGTCTCGTGGAGAATAAATTCCTGTCACAACAACCCCTGAAACCGCTATTTTGGCTCAGATATATTGACGATATATTCCTTCTCTGGCCACATGGTCCTGATTCCCTGAAAACTTTCATTTCCAACCTTAATGCTTCGTCCTCTATCTCCTTCACGTCTACAGTTTCCTCCTCCCAAATCACCTTCCTAGATGTAAACATATCATTTATAGACCATAAATTTCACACATCCGTACATATAAAACCCACAAATAAACAACAGTACTTACATTTTAGCAGCTGTCACCCATACCACACCAAACGTTCCATTCCTTATTCCCTTTCCATAAGGGGTCACAGAATTTGCAATGACCCTGACTCCCTAGACAATTTCCTCATAAATTTACACCATTCACTCCTCAAACGGGGTTATCCTGAATCCCTCCTGAATAAGAGGATCCGTAGGCATACTTACACTCCCAGACCTTCCACCACCGCGAAAAACCACCCTCTTTCAATTTGTACCACGTTTCTCCCTGGCCTAGAATCTCTGCGTTCTATCCTAAAGGACCTCTATCCTATCCTCAAAAACCACAATTCCACCACCAACCTTTTCCCAAAATGCCCCTCTGTCACTTTCAAACGCCCCGCCAATCTATCAGATCTTCTAAAATCTACCAATCCACTTCTTAAATCCTCGCCCCGTTCCAAAATCACTCCCAGACCCTGCAATAAACCTAGATGCAAAACATGTCCTATTTTCCTAACCAGAATCCCATCCCTCTCCCACCCGCTCTTTAACTCTCTCCCACCAATTCCCTACTCATCGTGTACCTCCAGCAATGCTGTCTACCTACTCAAGTGCCAACTTTGCCCTGCCTTTTACATTGGACAGTGTACCACACCCCTCAATATTAGAATCAATAATCATAGAGCCTCATGCAACAATTCCTCC